>CM029597.1:28858925-29210361 GCA_017311375.1 Mytilus coruscus | reverse complement strand
TGAAAGAAATATAGATAAAATCTCTTCTTTGGATTGATGGGCATTTCCAAATGGGTCAGGAAAACCTTGCAGTGAAAAATGGCATTATTTGTTATCTTCTTTTTATGGAAGGGAAATATCATATTGATGTTTATCTCTTATTTCGAAATGTATGTGAAATGCTCAGTCATTTCTGTCTTTTATACATGCATTACATGTAAAATCATACATTTTTCAATTTTTTTTTCATTCAGATGATGAAAAAAGACAGTGCATTGATTTTTGAGGATTTTGAAAAAGGGAAACGAAAACAGAGATCAATAGACAAACTCAAAACTTTTTAATTTCTTACCCCAGTGATGGTTCACGACTAGCAACACCTGACACCGCATATACTCCAGTACTGAAAGAAAAACAAAATCTGCATACATCAAAATTAATTTTGAAAAAGGATTAAAAATAGTTTGCTGTATTACAAACAATTCAAATTCAATTCAAAACAGGTATTGAAATAGCGAATATGTAGTATCTCTCCTCCTCTTCTTTTTTTTTTTTTTTTGTTTAGAACTACCTTATTTCTTTATCAAAATTAATATAAACAGCTGGGTTTGTTTGCGAACGTCTAAATGTTAATCAATATTCCGTTTCATAGGAAAAATTAATGAATTGAATTTACCGGTAATAAAATTGTTCGAGTTAAATTTCTTTTTTTTATTTTAAAACAATGCATTCAAATATTTGATTTTTCTTTTCCTTTCTGTTTGTTTTTATTTTAGATTAAAACTAGTCTAGTATGTAATCGCAATCAGCCCATGAAATCGTAATTCGAACAGAAGTGACATTTTTCACATTGTTACATGTCATATGTATAACACGGAACATTAGCCTTTTCATACTTCAAGTGTTAAATTACGTTATTCAAAAGTCAGTCTTTGAATTTAGTCAATATGCTTGAAGTTAGTTGTTATTTAACCTGGTATACTTAAAGATTCCTAACATTTTATGAATAAACGGTAATTTTCGTTCACATATTTTTAACCCAAAAGATACTTACACAGAGCTTATGAATTCTAGTATAGACGCTACATTCTTTTCCACAAATTCTTCATAATGTAAAATTCTGCCATGAGGGAGAAAGTTTGTTTCAATAGCTTCAGGAAAATTTACATTTTCATGATCATGAACATAATCACTGAACCCCATTAAAAATGGAACCGAATTCATCTCATTAGCGACTGGACCTAACTTGTCCCGGTTTTTGTCCCATGCCTTGATGCAGTTTTCCAAATCTGAGATATATTCCGTGACAATTTTCTTTTCTTCCCATTGTTTTTCCTGGACAACATCAATAAGTGTTGCTTCAAGTTTCTTTATCAAATCTTTTACATCTTGTATTTGTTTCTTTTTTTCTGTTTCAGATATAATATCATGTAAATCGGTAACAAGCTTTACGGCGGTTTCAATGTCATGGTTAAGGTTAGTCAATAAACTCCTAACTATGGCTGCACATTTAGTCCAAGCTGTTGGAATGGATTCTATGTCGTGTTCAACATGTATATTAGAACAGCAGTCTTGACAAATGACATCTCCACATGTTCCACAGAATCTATTATACTCGCTCTTATGCTCGTCGCATACATATTTGATGATACATGGATTTTTTCTGCTGTTTACCTTATACGAGTCTTTTTGCTTTCCAGCGTCTGCAATTAACCCAGCCTCGTCTTTACATGCATGACCATGATTACAAGCGTTACACAGATGTCGTGTACATTTACTACAATATGTATCATATCTCAACGTAAAACATAAATCACACTGCTCTGGGTGCATGGAATCCATGTTATGTTATATAATGACTCGCCATTTAAATGTTATTATAGATTTGAACACCGAAAAAACGTACCATGCAAATCTCTGAAATGAATGCGTCACATGCCATTATTTTAATATTGTTTAAATGAAAAATTTCCTTTTCCTTTTATTTGTTCTTTTATAAATAGGTGTCTCCTAACCATCCTAAGTATACATATGGTTGCTAGCTATTAATTAAAATGAAAATCAAATATGAGTTTGTTATGTTTAATAGAAGATGATTTTATTTTACAAGTTATCAATTATATAAATTGAATAAGTGCAATCCAAGAGTCTGATTTTTGCTATAAACCGAAATTGCGTGCATTCATCGACACCGTGGTCATTGTATATTTTGCTTCTTTTAATTGTCCAAAGAAAAACACAGGAAGATTTGCAAAAAGAGAGAATATTCAAAAAAACAATTCAAAGCCCTAATTCGCAAAAAAAAAAAAAAAAAACAGAAACACTATATGAAAAAGATAAAAAGACAAAAAGACAATTCACAATTCACAAAAAAATAACACAGAAAACATCAGATTGAGAATCACGAACCCCATCAAAAACTAGGGTGCTCCGGATAGGAAAGCACATCCTGCACCACAATTGTCACCTGTCGTGTTGCTTAAGGTAAAAACAAATCTGGAGAGTATTCACAAACCATCAGAATTTAAGGATGTAGTTAGGTGAAATTAAAAAAATCTAGAATTTAAAATTGATACTATTAAGTCCGAAGAGCATTAATTTTGTAAAGGAACAAAATAAGCTAAAAATGTTGATAGGTTATGGAACTCCTTTTGCGGTATTTGATTTTTTAAATGGCGGGAAAAGGCTGACTCGGACTTTACCTTGTATTTAGCCATGGCATTATTTTGGTCTCAAATCGTTAGAAAAAATTTAGAATTTACTTAAAGTTTGGTTATGACCTTATTATGAGCTGTTGAAGTCTTCTTTGAAAAGAAAAGTGGGTTACATAGGGCAAACTATTTTACCCTGGTCATAAGAAAAAAAGTCCGAACATCTTACAAAAGTTCATAAACCTGACATAAGTACATCCTTAACAAGAGTTTGATGTAGTTATTCTGAAATACAAATGTAGTAATGAAACATATATCGGAGTCAATCTATGTATCTATGAAATATCTAATTAAAGACGCACCACATTGAGAAAATTTCTTTATTTAAATCAAGCGTAAGAAATAAACTTTAAATAAGCAAACAAAACAAACTAGTGGAGGTATTATAGAATGCAATATAAAATATAGTTGCACAAAGATGTGTCTCGCCTGATTCACAAATATTTTAGATTAGCAATCTTATTGACATTGTCAATAGGCAATTATATAACTGTGCATCTTGAAAATTTCAAAATGAAAAGAATTTTAAAAGAAAATATAAATAAAGATAGTGTACTGTTGTGGTTTGAAATATATTAATACGATATAAAAGATATATGAGGTAAATGAGAGGTATTAACAAATTTTTGTTTTGTAGAAAATATTCTACATAGAGACATGCATATTGTGATAGAAGCTGAATAACATTATCACCATTTTTTAGTTCGAGCCTTTCTAATGAAAAAAATCTAAAAGAAAAAGCCTTGCGGATGCACCAAATTTTTAAAGTGTTATTTATATTTTTTGAAACAAAAACCAGAATTTGAACTATGTTATTATATCTGAATCAATGTAACACGAGTGACCTCACAAACTCCACTTTTAAAACAATTTATGGATGTTACATGTTATAATACATGTACAGCAAAATACAGAATAGTAAAATATGATAGTTGAAACTAACAAAACAAATGCATCATTGTATCGTAGAATGTACATTTAAACTGTAGTAGTATAATCGTTAAAACTTTACATCTGCGTCCACTGTTAACTACAGTTTATTGCAGCCTTATAATCTAACAATTTTCTTTGTTACATACTTATTGGTACAAAATTACAGTTTTTACCTACTTGATACAATGCATCGTTTAAATTTAAGACAAACATGCATATAGCAACTGACTGAGGTGGGCAAATAATTTTGGAACAAAAAAACAGATTCTTTTAAAAAACATAGAATTCACCTATATAAAGTCAAATTTACTAAGCAACTTAATTTAAGTTCATGGATCTGAATGAAATTTACGCTTCTCCACCAGCAAACATTTTTCATCCTATCTCAAAACTATGATAAATCTTATGCAACACCAGCCCGGAAAGTCATCCGCTTTGTGTGTCTTTTTTCGTTGGCGGGATAGTTTAACTAGAATCTCTTAAATGCCTTTACCGCCCACCTAGATTTAAGCCGATTTTTAAATATATTTTATGTACAACATTCTTTCAAACTGTACTCTCTGAGAGAATAGTTCAGTCTACGTTTGATTTCTATTGGCCTTGTCGGTATTCGGTATTTTTAATGGTAAAACGGACGAGGAACGACGGGTGTCAGGTGATAGCAAAAGCTCTGACTTGGTCGATTGCGCCAGATCAGCACACATGAAGCCTCATGCAATGTCATATAATATCATAACACACAAAATATTTTCAACTACTTACTTAACGGAAATTTTAATGATATTAATTTTCAACAAAACAAACACAAAACAAAAAGTAATTTACATGTTCATGCTATTGATTCAAGCCCCTAGGACATATGGTAACATGTTTGGCAAAAGAAATTACCGTAAAATTCGAAAGTAGCTGATTGAAAATGATAATGCAAGTCCGTCATGTTTCTCAAACTCATCTGTGATTAACAAATGGTACCGATCGAGAAAAAGTTTCAAGCACTTATCACCAATAAAAACACAAATGAAGCGAATCCTATCAGACACTAGACGCATCTTGCAATCGTGGAAGGTATGCGTAATTTACCTACAGGAGTATAAATTTTCATGTATATTGTATATCCGCTAAACTAGCTATTTTTTTCTGCGGGTATCTTGCAATTGTTTCAAACAAGCGTTAAAAGGAAAGTTTAAATAACAAAGCTTTACAAACAAGTCCCACATAAACTAATCCGTTAATATCTGTACTAGAATGACCAGATTTCAGCCACAAGCCTGTGCTACTCCTTTTATCATCAATGGACCATTCTTATGAAGAAACAAGGCAGGCCAAATACTACAAAGAAACATGGGTCCACTTTTTGTGTATTCTCTGTAATGATCCTTATCAAACTTAGTTCTCTCCTCAACATCACCGTCCAGGTACATTTCAGGATCTTGAACCGCCATCAACCAACACAGTGAAATAGACTTTTCAAAAAACTTTTGCTTGGTAATTTGGTTTACAATCTCTTCGTCTGACCATGTGTAGTAACGTAAGTATTCAACGAATGTGGGGTTTCTGTCGAAATCCTTAAAAAAAATGTTGCGTAAACAAATATTCATAAATTGTTATTTCCTTTCCCACTATAGATTATAAACCAAATACCATTAATACCGCTGACTATGCGGTATGGTTTTTGCTCATTGTTGAAGGCCGTATGGTAACCTATAGTTTTAATAACCTATAATTGTTAACTTCTATATCATTTGGTCTGTGGTGGAGAGTTGTCTCATTGGTAATTATACCACACCTTCCTATTTGTATACGTACATCTTAGTAAGCATCCCATATAAACTTAGCTTTACGTTTTGATGTTCATTCAATATCCACACACACTCACACATCAGACACTTATTACACGATACTTATATAAATAAATGTTTATCAACTTATTATTGATTTATATTGAAGTTGGTTAGTGTCAGGGCGTAGGTTAATCTGGGTGTTATCACGACGTGGTAATTCGTTATAACGACTTAGCTAAGTCGTTATAAAAACATGTAAGCTATGCGGTTACAACGCGTTAGCAAAGTGGTTATAACGAGTAAGCGTAAGTACCGATTATCAGGTTGTCTGCATATTGATATCGTAAAATATCAGCTGCGAGTCACAATATGAAGCTTTTTGTCGAGTGAGCGCAGCAAACGAGATCAAAAGGCTTCATATTGTGTCGAGCAGCTGATATTTTACAATATGAATATGCATACAACCAGATAATCGATTTATCGGGTTGTATTTGCGTATTTTGCATGATAGAAACAAGTGTTTTCTTTGTTTCACCAGCAAACCGGAAGATGACGTGATAAGTTCGGGTCAAACTTATCAACGTCGGTTCATATATTATGACGTCGGTGATATGTCCGGGTCAAAGTTATTAAGGCCGGGTCAACGTATTTGACGTCACAAAGCCGTGATATGCAATTTTATAAGAAATAATTCTTTCATGCCATACTTTATGCTCATTTTAACATGGGTAGGCATTATATTTGTCAATATCTTTATACCGAGCGTTAGCGAGGTGTAAAATATTGACAAATATAATGCCTACCCATGTTAAAATTAGCATAAAGCATGGTATGATAGAATTATTTCGATTCTGATAGGAAAAATTAGAACTTTTGTACTTCGAAGCGGACCTATAATACACGTTCGAAAGGCAGCCATTTTGATTTGATGAACCAAAAACGTTATAGAAAATCAACAGTTCCACGATAAAAAATTAACATATATATGTAAACTTACTTTTAGAATGATTTTATTTCGTTTCCTAGCGAGCAACACCAACAAAAAAGGCCAATTCGATCTCCGGTGTTGTTCAAAATACAACTGACGTTGCAATTTCAATTGTGACGTCAATCACGTGCAGCCCATATTTTATTGTAATTAGAGCATGGCTTTGTTTCCAAAGCGAAAGAAGAACGTCATATTAGAATAAGAGCTGAGCAGGGTGATAAAGACTGCGGGACGACCGATAAGCTAGCTTAGTCGTTATAATGAGCAAGATAAGTGGTTATTTAAGTTACTAAGTCGTTATAACGAGTACTTAGTCGTTATAATGAGTTAGTTTAGTCGTTAGAACGAGTTAGCTAAGTGATTATAATGAGTTACTTAGTCGTAATAACGAGTTATTGAGTCGTTATAACGAGTTAACTTAGTCATAATAACGAGTTACTTAGTCATGATAACGAGTTAACTTAGTTGTGATAACGAGTTAGCTAAGTCATTTAAACGACTTATTAGGTTGTGATAACCACTTAGAATTGATCTACTTACATTGAGAGCCTGTTAGTGTCATGGTGTTAGACTAACACCATGACAAATCATCTCTCGTAGATTTACAGTATTACATACCTTACTTATTACATTTGCTACATTGATAGCTATTGCCTTCCGTGCATCCATCAACTGTTTTAACTCTGTAGTATGTTGTTTAACGAACTGTGTAACCTGAAAGAAAACAATCAATTAAAATAACTCATCTTTTTTTGAATTTCGTTAATATAGGAAAATAGTGCAAAGTTAAATTTCCATTGACAAGTAGAATGACCGACCGAATGTCATTTGAATAACATTATTTTAAATGCGTTAACTGTACACCCTACGTAAGAATGTTTCTGAACCTCTATTTAAGGTTGCATGACATAATATTATTGGACAGGATCCTGTTGATTTTGGGGCCAATTTGTCAAAGGTAAAAACTGTATATTTTACTATGAAATTAAGGGATAATTTTCATAATTGGAGAAATTCCCTCAACATGGTAACTTGAGCTTCGCTTAGTTAATTGGACAGAAACTTATACAGATAGAAGATATAGGAAATCAGAAGATGCCTAGCGATTTAGGAATAAATACATTTATACGGTAAAAATAAGCAAACCTTTTACGTATACATGTTTATTTGTCCCTTAAAGCAAGCAAGTATTTCTTCTAGCTCTGTTTTTTTTGTGTATCAATCCTATACGAAAATAAGGTGATTTAGTATGATTTCAAACGATATCCATCCCAGTCCAAATGACGTAGACGAAGGCATGTATAGGTCACACAGTACGATGATCATCAACCCATACTATATAGCCGACCGTGCAAGACCCTCATGGGTAGTCAAGGTCGTTAAAAAAACCTCGCCGTAGCTATAAAAGGTCCCGACATGATTAAACGTGAAAGAATTCAAAGGAGAAAAGCAACGGCCTCATTTATGATAAAACAATAATCGAAAAACAAATAAGGCAGACATCAACCAACGATAACTATTGAATTACAGTATCTTGACTTGGAACAAAATATAACAATTTTGGAACAAATTCATAATAACACAGAATAGAGAATGGAAACAGGGAATGTGTCACCAATTTGGTCTTCAACGCAGCGAAAAATCCCGCACCTGGAGGCGGGTTTCAGCTGGCCCCTAAAAATAATGTATACTTAAACTCCGAAACATACAAATGAACACACAAAAACAAAAAACTCAAGATTAACAAAGGATAAAGGTTTCTGACTTGAGATAGGCGCTAAAATGCGTTGGGGTTAAACATATTTTGGGAGATCCCATCTCTCAATGTGGAATAAACAAATACACATCTCAACGTACAGTTTAAAAGAAGTACGAGTCTGATGTTAGAATTTTTCAGCCAGTTTTGTTTTAGTTAAAATTTCTACTTTTATGTATTTCTAAGTTAAGATAACTTAATATAGCATATGTTTGTTATGCCATTGACTGAAAATAATTGTATGTATATTGAGTATGCAGTAATATGATAACTATTGACCGGCATCGACCAGATATAACACATATTGTACACTTTATGATTTTCTATGGAAACACAATCGGCAAAAAAATAGAAATTGGGAAAACAGGAAAAAGAAAGACTTAGTCTCACTGCAATGAGCGACAAAGAAGTACTGTTCAATCACACATTATCACATCTTCAATTTTTAAAATTAAAATATTGTTTTGGCAAACTTGGATTATCTACAGAAAGCAGCCTAACATTTTTACGTGAGAAAAGTCAAAATTACAACAGTTATGTCCCCTATTGACTATTGTGGACATAATGCGCTTCAATCTTTAATGAGGGTCTGGATGGGATTTATAGAATAGAAAATAATGGGCAAAAGTTGCAGAATAAAGGGCAAAAAAAAAATAACGAATATAGAAAAATAGTCTAAAAATATAAAGAAAAGAGAATAATGGGGTGATGAAATATAAAGAATAGAGAATAATGGTCAAAATAAATGAAGAATAAAGTAAAATGGTGAAAATAAACGAAGAATAGAGAAAAATGATCTAGAAAATGAAAGAATACAGAAAAGAAGGACCCTCATCCAGACCCTATTTTAATTGGATGTGACACTTTTGTTCATATTATAAACATAAATTATATGTTGTTTATAAATATGATTTAATGATTAAAATAATTAAAAAAATAAATAAACAAGCTTATCTTCAAATTTTATTGTTTGTTCCTCATTTTAATGTATATATCTATTACACCGTCATTGTGTATTGGTTAATTTCAATTTACTCGCAAAAATATAGTTTCCGTTTCGTTTTGCACATTCATTCCTTTTGCACTTGTTTTCAGGCGAAAGCGGTTGTCTTCTCATTATCGTTAGACATTATACCCATCTAAAATAAAAGAACTGTGAATGACGTTTTTGTCGCCTTTTCGGTGTTTTCTTTTAATTAGTTTACCGGAAATATTTGGGTCCTTGTAAGAATTCGTATTGAGCTCGCTAGGTTCTATACATGATACATTGACTGTTTTACATTCCGCATACTCCATGTTAGTGTGACTATACCGTACATTGATTGTACTTACATCAGCTGACGATAAATCAAAACATAACTTCTGAACCAGGTCCTGCATTTGTTGACTTGCTAACTGACAGCATGCTTTATAACAACCCTGGGAATTTTTAGAATTGGACAATACATATTATTAATTTTATACATACATTATAATTCCTTGTATTCATGCAAAATTTCAACTTCTCGATCTGGTACTTGTGGTAGACAAACTATGTACACATGTATCATGTAACAGCAAATATGCAATAAATGCAGGGTTTATCGTTATACCAAAATATTTCATAATGCAAAATTGTGCTTAGATCTTAATGAAACTACGAAGATGTAATTTTAATTAATTTTGCAGCATTTCATTTAAGACGCCATGTTAAAAGGCCGAAATAAAATATTGCAGATTTATATCAATTTGGGGTCTTAAAATTTTTAAGGCTGAACATTTTCTTTGTCTGTAGTGTCTTATCCAGTCAATGAATTTATTATGTTTGACTATAGTTTAACGCTTGAATGATTAGTACATTTTTTAGGATAATAGAATCAAACTTTACCTGCAGTATAATGAACAAATGACGGACTATCATGTCCTCTGACCATCGATTGCTGTTTAGCAGCATGTCTACAGCTTCTGTCCATTCATTATCATAAAGCTCTGAGTAAAATTCTGCTATTTTTGTAGGCCTGTATTTATCCCCGAGGTCTGCAATGCTAGAATTTCCTGCCACAAGTTTTGCTCCAGCTACCTGGCTCAGTCTGAATGCATAATATCATATCAACATGTAGTAACCCTTTTATAGTGCATGCCGTATGTGTTCTTTTCTTGCGTTACCATTAAAATATACTAAGCAAATATGGTAAATTTCCAACCAATTAGGAAGAGTTTTCCAAGCTAGCGATCTGAAGCTGTAGTGGTTGAAAGTAGATAAAGGTAGGAAGCCTATCGATTTAGGTCAGTTGGTCAAAAGTCGAGGTCAAAGTTGCTGTATTTAGTATGAATCTTTTAAATTTTTCTTAAGTGTGCGCCCAACAGTTTTATATATACTAGACTCTTACATAAAGTATTGGTTATTACTATGGTTTCTAGTTAGCTAACGTTTTATACTCTCTGAAACATAAAGTCCTTGCTTAGTGATATTGTGGATGATAACTCGACGAGTATTCCATTATGAATTGTAACAAGTATATGTATACATGTTCAAATTATCAATAACAGTTCGTTTTTTTTTTGTCCCTCCAAGCAAACTAGTATTTTAAACCTTAGAATAACAAGAGGCTCCCAAGAGCCCGAATTGCTCATGTTTAATTTGCTTTTTGTGGCATTTTGCAGTTCTTGTAAATATGATGATCAGGTTTACAGCTATCTATAAAGGTTTTTGGGATATAGAAAAAGTAATTCAATGACAATAAATCCTGTAACTAGTGTGACAATTTAGCTATGTTGAATTCCTTGCAGATCAAACCCCTATAGTTATTGACAAAAATGCAAAAAAAATGAATAAAAATCATCATTCAGGGGAAATAACTTGTATAAGGAGTCGGTTAATTTGTGCCAGCTTTTCACTTGTCATTGATTTTCTTACTTTTACTTGTATTATTATTACGTTTGAAGCTGATATTATTAGTGTATTAGCATTGTTTTGATTAACATTTTCTATTTCCTATAAGTAGATATAAGAAGATGTGGTATGAGTGCCAATGAGACAACTCTCCATCCGAGTCAAAATTTATAAAAGTAAACCATTATAGGTCAAAGTACGGTCTTCAACACGGAGCCTAGGCTCACACCGAACAGTAAGCTATAAAGGGCCCCAAAATTACTAGTGTAAAACCATTCAAACGGGAAAACCAACGGTCTAATCTATATAAAACGAGAAACGAGAAACACTTATGAACCACATCAACAAACGACAACTACTGAACATCATATTCCTGACTTAGGACAGGTGCAAACAAATGCAGCGGGTTTAAACGTTTTAATGGTACCAAACCTTCACCCTTTTTCTGAAACAATAGTGTAACATCACAACATAGAAAGACACACTATAAAATATCAACTGAAATAGCTTAACTCAATCAAAGGACATATTAACACCATTGAACATACACTGAACAAATAAATTTGACCTATGATACAATGTAAATTCGATTTATTTTGTATTGCGCATGTGCATATTGTACTTGCCTTGTTTTTAAATCTTCATTTTCTTTGTTTTTCTTTTCTAATTTGTTCCTTAAGGAAAATATTTCTTTTACAATAGTTTGTTCGCTGAAAAAAATCATAATGGTCTTTTATACTAGGCAAAAAAGAAACGTTTATACATTGGTTTTAATTAATAAAATCACATAAAAATTATATTAATTTCAAATATTTTTAAGATTAAAACTAGTGACTTGCATTGAATGATTGGTCTATCAAATTTGCTCATTTGTAAAATCGGAAATGACGTAACGTCATTTTCTGATTTCAAACAATAGATATAAGAAGATGTGGTATGAGTGCATTTTTTCAAAATTTACCTGTATAGAGATTAAATCGAGTTTTCCATTTGGTCATTAGTTGTGTCGAACACTTAGTCTATTGTAAACAAAATGTCGCATCCAAAATTTGAAAAAAGTTACACGTAAGTCAATGCCCCGTCTACGCCAAAATGAGAGAGAACGAGCTATTGGGATGTTGGCTGCAGGAATGACTCAACTGCAGGTTGCAAATCATTTTATGTCTCTAGAATGAATATTACAAGGCTTATATTAAGACTCGTCTAAGAGATACTGGCACGACAAATGATCGTCCCCGAAGTGGCAGGCCACGTGAAACGAACGATGTTACGTGAAGACAAGCACATCCGTATTGTTCCTCTCCGGAATCGGTTTGTAAACGCGTCACAAACAGCACGTCAAACCCACGGAAGAAATAACAACAGAATATCTGCCCAAACAGTTCGTAACCGATTGCGTCAAGTTGGTACGTCGTCCGTTGAAGGATCTATCCTTACGGGTCCGTGTAACACTTATCAATTCAAAATTTTAAAAGTTTTCAAATTTTAGATTTTGGAATTTTAATCAAAGTTTTAAAATATCAATATTCCAAATTTTGAAAATTTTGAAATTTTGAAATTTTCACCAAATAATTAAAATTTTAAAATTCTAAATATCGTTTTAAATTTGATAGTTTAGATAATTGATCAAACTTTAAAAGTTCTAAACTTAACGTGCAGTTTTGATTATTTCGCTTTTGAAAGTTTGATTTTTAAAATTTTTGATTAAGATATCAAAAATAGAAAACGGGCGAAAAGAGGGGAACCTGTAAAGTGCGAAACGGAATAAAAGCGGAACGAAACGAAACAAAACGAAAAGAAACGAAACAAAATGAAATGAACAGTTACTGTTACTTAAAAGTTAATGTATAAAATAAAACCAGCGACAGACAGTTGTAAGCGGTGAAAAATTGGATAACAAAATAAATATTTCTCAAAAGCGGAGAATTCATTTTAAAACAAGAAACACGGCTGTGATTATGATCATTCTTAGTTAGGAATAAAAAGCACGAAATATATCAAATCATTTTTAATTGCAAAATAAATAATTTAAAGAAGAAGTCGGGTTTTTAAACAAATTGGACATCACATGAGATAACAGTATCCTGAATTTTTTTAGGTTTTGCATCTATTGAAAAAAATGGGGTTAAACCTATTTACACCTGCATAAAAAAAGTTGATTTACGTTTAAAAAATTCTGTAACATAAGCTTAGCATTTCAGATGAATAATTCAGAACTATTTGGTTTTCCCAGCGCCCATCATTTAGGAGTAACAGTGAAATCTGACCAACTCGCAGTAGGCCAAATAGTATGTATATATTTTATACTGAACTTTAAGCAATAAAATGGCGCAATACATGAGTATTCTCTCAAATTTGATTTCAATTTTTTGTTTTGCTTTACGACTTCTTACTATCTGCAATCCATCGGCAGATGAAATCATTGAATGTACATTTTAAACGATCATCTTTAACCTTTTATCAACTATTTCGGTTGTTATAAATTGTTGGCCTTCAAATATTCGGCTTTTGAGCGTTCCTGATGAAGGTAGATCCAGAAAAGCGCTTCGGACGCATGCAATTTTTAACGTTTTGTTTTCATTTTTTATCGATTGCATGACGATCATATATTGCCTTGTATCATTGATTTCAGTTCTAAGTATTGGTACGGTAGGAATACTGAATTCATGGTGTCGCAATGAACGTTGTGCTAGCCTCGAATGTGGGAGGTTGTTGATATCTTTTTTACACTGCTACCCGCTATACACGCTGAATTTAAGAGTAAGATCAAATATTAGTAGCTTGGAGCCAGAATACTGTTATAAGGTATCTAAATAAACTCATTATAGATACCAGGATGGAAATTTTGTATTTGCGTTTCGTCTACAAAAGACTCATCAGTGACGCTCGAATCAAATAAAGTTAAAAAGGCCAAATAAAGTAAACGTTAACATCCAACTCATCGTTCTAGTTTTGTAAAAAGCTGAATACATTCATACCATATAAACGTATACCATAAACATTATTTTCAGCCTGCATATTTATGTAATAGTTGCCGAAGCGACCATCTACGCATTTGTAAGTGTCGGCATTTTAAAATCGTGATATGAAATAAATCTGTAAAAGTTCATATCAATGATAAATGGTTATCTATTTGGGAATCGGAAACATCAATATTGTCACTAAAGTGGCACTAAACTTGACTCGGATACTTCCACGAGGAGCTTCAATAATGTTACACTTTTACAGGTGCGGATCAATGAATTTGAACAGGTGGGGCCTAGTCAGGGAACGACCATTTAACTTCAGAGAGAGGAGGGTATGGTTTTTTCCTGAAAAAAATATATTCTGATCCCCAATTTGATGAACAAAAATACTCTGTTCAAGCAGAGGACAAAGAAAATATTCTGAATCCATATTTTCCCCATACCTTATATAGTGGTGGATTTTGAACAAAATAATTTGATTGATAGCGTTGAAAACCCAAATAAAATTTGACTCCCCTTTTGAAGTTAAATGGTTGTCCCTTAGACAACGTGTATACTGATGCTTGTAAAAGTATATGCATTTATCATATATGTAGCTCCATGAGGGTCCTAAATCCGCCCTGTTTTAAATAGAGAATAAAAGGAAACAGGTTTTTTTGTATTGAGGGATAGTTTCGTATTTGTTATTTGCGCATTTTTAAATTATTGCTGGACAATCAACTTTGCGCAAATACAAGTACGCAGCGAAGTCTAGTCAAAATGATATGTGTAGAAAGAGTGCCAAACAGTCTTCACGTTGAGAACTCCTGCAGTAACTCGTTGGTTTATTGCGAGCAACATTTCTGTCCCTATCCCATATACCCTCATTTTCCCGGAACATCTAAATTTGCCGATCTTCATCCTGAACGGACTCTTACAGGATTTATGACATGATGTTGTCGGCTTCTCTTCGACTTACGTACTGTGCATGTCCCTTTGGTATTTTCTGCCTGTTATGTACGTTCATATTTTTAATAACAACCTTTTAAGCTTGACAGAAACGAAAAACCTTAAAATTCTTATTTCGTTAACTCGAGCATTTATCATCTTCTTATCAAATTGTTGCGACGGTTATTTGCAATACACTTGAAAAAGGGTTATCCGTTCTAGGTACTTAAATAACATAACACACCTTTGTTGCAGATCATCTTTCTCTTGCTTACTCGCTTGAAGTGCTATCTTCATTGAAGCATTTTCTTTTCCAGCTGACCAAATCTGCAAAGTGTTTGAATTACTTCATTTGTTACCTCACAATTGTTTTATTTCCATTTAATGATAAAAGCCCTTTTAAAAACTTTCTTCTTTGCTCATGTTCAGTATGAGTCTTCTTCATCTAAAATACAGGAAAGATCCTATATACTCTGTTCTTTGTGCATGTACATGTTTTAAGGAATACCTTATCTTGTCGAAATCAACGCAAGTAGGTGAGAAAAAATTGACAAAGAGAAAATAATCGCAAGAAACTGATTCCAACAAACAAACAAAAACCAAAGTCATGGTTGTAACAGAAAAAATCGTACGAATGTATTCTAAACTAATCCCTACAAATATATACCCTAGATAATATCCCTATATAACAGATAGGTTATCTTAGCATGTCAAACACGACAACTTGCTCCCATGCTGTACCCCAACTCCTGTCCCATGTTAAAGGAGAGTTGAGCTCTCAAAACTTGTTTAACCCCGCCATCTGTTGAATTTGTCTGTCCCAAGTTAGAAGCCTGTTCATATCTGTAATATTTACATAAATTAATTTTCTCGTTTGAGTTATTTCACAAATTTGATGTCGGGGCTTTTTTATAGCTGACTATACGGTATGGGTTTTTCTCATTGTTGAAGGGCGTAATTTGACCTTTAATTACTTTCATCTTTGTCGTTTGAATATTTTTCGTTCTGTGATTCTCCATGAATTATTTGGTTTTGTGTAATTAAAAAAATGTTTAAGGTAATATGTGAACATTAACCCTTTATGATAAAAAGGAGCATATAATGATGAAAATCTATGCAGGTCATTATTGGCTTTTGTGTCTATGAGCTATATATATATACTATATCCACATCTCTTATATCATAATAAGAATCGCCAAGATATCATTAATTCAACAAATTAATGTAAATGATTTTGATTTTGATTTTTGTGTTTTAACGCCACTTTTAAGCACCGCTTTTGGGCTATTTCGTGGCGGCCAGTTTTATTGGTGGAGGAAGCCGGGTGCCCGGAGAAAACCACCGACCTTCGATAGGAAAACTGACAATCCTAGTCAATTAAGATTGAGTCGAGTGCACCCGCACGAGCGGGGTTCGAACTCACAACCTCAGTGTTGACTGGCTAGTGATTACAGTAGTAACTACTTAGACCACTCGGCCACCGAGGCCCCTAATGTCAATGATGTATTCGGAAAGAGCAAGACCGTTTCAGAGGCCATAGTCGATGATTTTCAAAGAAAATGTTTTCTTTTCTAGGTAGGTATTTTGGTTGGCTGATATATTGCCTTTTCTTATTCTAAATTAAAAATACCAATGGTAGCTTTACTTACGATCCGGTGCTAAGCTCATTGAGAATTCTGAACACAGATACTAAACACTGTTCGTGTTCAATACACATCTTTTCAATTTCCTTATAATTTGTTAAAGCTGATAGTCGTTGAAAATTTACAGATACAGATTCCATTGACATTCTCTCGCATTTGGCCTTGAAACATTTTGCATTTTCCGACATGAGATATACTGTTTCTCTCAAAATTCTAAAATGAAAATATTGTAGAACGCATTCCAGATAATTAAAAATACTTAAACGTAAATATACAACTAAGTAACACTTGAAATATTCTAATCCTTCAGTAACTGCAAATAAACCTCTGCAATTCCAAGAGAAAGATATAACTACTTATGGTAGCTTTTGCGAATGCTAGATTCCATGTGTTTTAAAATTCAATTTGAGCTGTTCTAACGCATTTGAGTGACAATGCTAGTAGTTGCACTTGCAGTCAAATAGTCGATATCCCATTTCGCATTAACCCCATTTTATGTATTTGTTTCATTTGACCATAATTGCTGGTATATCAATCTAAATAAAGCCTGACATTTCAAGTCCGTACTCATTTAAGGTTTAAGGTTTGATTAGCACGCATTCGAAGAATAAAGACATTACTTACTGTGCTTCGTTTGTTTTCAAACATAGTTCTTTCTTTAAATGTTCTTCTCCTTGCTTTTGTACCAGATTCTCTGTAAGTTGTGTAACTATCTCGTCTTTTTTTCTAAATATCCAATTTATCTCATTTAGATCACGTGTGTTTAAATTTGTAAAACAATGCTCAACATAGATATACAAAGCAATCTAATTTAAATGAAAAAGCATCTTTATTACAAAATGACCAAGAGATAATAGAAATCAAAACGATACATACAAGGCTCCGTGTTGAAGGCCGTACTTTGACCTATAATTGTTTACTTTTTACACATTGTGACTTGGATGGAGAGTTGCACTCATACCACATCTTCTTATTTCTATGCACATTGTTTTAAAGGCAATCATTTTTCGTGCAATCGGCATTCAAGTTCAGATAGATGGAATTTTGTTGAACTATGAAAATTTACGGACGTTAACATCGTAAATAAGTCAGTACACAATGCATTACATGCATGTAATGGTTTGTGAGTTTATATTTGACCGTGTCAGACATAATTTTATCCTTATAGTTTACACTATGTTTAGTGCATTGGAAGGAGCTTCCGTATATTTCGTTTGTGGCATGCTTGAAGTAGCTTTCAATTATGATAATATTAACCCTTAAAAAGAGGCGGAAGATACCAAGTTGAGAGAAACTGACAAAGCCATGGCAAAAAAAATAATAAACGAAGGAAAACAAACAAGTTCACAAAAACTTAGAAAACTTAAAACTGAGCAACACGAACCCAACCAAAACTGGGGTTGATATAAGGTGCTTTCGGGGATGGAGACTATATGTGTACTTAAGATGATAGCCTTTTCGATGCCTTTTCCACAATTAACTAGCTAAATAGCAACCGAAAGACACTCAAATATATTTCAGCTTGGTTGAGTGGTCCTATAATAAAGAAGATCAAAGAAGCTAGATCATTCAATTTCTCACATACAGGTATATTAAAGATGATATTTCCACATTAACAATTCCAACTTTTCTGATTAGGTCCCATCAATATATTCTCCTGAACTAGTAAATAAAGAAACCATAGATACAGCTTCCTTCGCCTCATTTCAAGACATATACCTCGAATTTAACTACAACGGTCTTCTAAGTACCCTAGTCAATGGCAAACCAGACGATTTCAATTTTGAAATTATAAATTTTCCTCACATTAGCAACAACACACCAACGTCACCCGCGTATGGAGGATTTATTTCATACATGTTTGTTCCTTTAGGTGTACGACTCTTTACCTGACTCGGTATGTATACATCCAACTATCGTTTTTTTTTTGTCTTTGGACGTTCATAATGCTGGTGGGAACAGAGTACAGAGGTGCGATTCGGACGAGAGAGCTTTTAACACTGCTGTTTTCATTTTGTTTACCCTTGTATACATATTTTACTTAATTTGTACTTTATCGAAGTGTATATTATATACTGTATGTACAGTCTATCAACTGCAAACACTTTATTGTTGGCGTCAAATTTATTATCAACTACAACAACTTTTTGTTGTCGTCAATTTAGATTTATTTGTATGTTTGTTTGAAAATTTTAGTCAGCTGTGTTGTATGTCTTTGATGTATGTTTACACAGTGGCTACTGGATCCAAATTGTTGTCACGTTAACTAGTATGTCTGTTTGGATTGTCCACACAATATTCTCAATATAACAGATCTATAAAAGTCTGTCATTCAAGTTGGAGGTTTAGCTAGCTTTAAAATCAGGTTTAATCCACCATTTTCTTCGATAAATGACTGTACCAAGTCAGGAATATGACAGTTTTTCCATTGGTTCCGTTGGTTAATAAAGTCTAACATTTGAATTTGTCAGTTTTATGGACTTCTCCTTTTGAATATTCCTTGGAATTTGGTATTTTGTTAATACTTTTCTATCTATTCTGCTGGGTACCTCGATTAACTAGCTCCAATGTTATAGAAGTTGAAGACTGTATAAGTGAATGGTTACAATTTGTTTTATGGATCGGTAAGTTTGTTTGAAATCTTTAAATATTTCTTGTTAATGCTCATTAAAATTTTGTTTTTCAATATCTTTTCGACAATTTGACATAACATACTAGGAGCTGATGATAAAATTGGTGCTGCTCTATAACATTTAGAGGTGTTATAGACTAGTTATGACTATATTAAATGCCAATAAAATGAAAGTTACTCACTGTGATTCGGTTCTTCTTAAATTAGGTTCAATCGTCAACTGTTCTTTTTGCCTTTTTACGACCCGCGTATTGGTTAAATTCGCTTCCCTTGTAGGTTCTGTAACTGACTCTTCCTTTTTTCTAAATTGTTAAATTTATTGCCACATTTATATATAGGCTTATATGACTGTCTGATATTACATGTTTAACAAACACAAATTGATATGGTTAGGGAAAATAATGAACAGATATAATTATCATGTTCAGGAGGGTATTTGCCAAAAATATTGGTCACTGGCTGGCTAAAATAGTAACTTTCTTACTTCTTTTCAAAATTTTGACAATGAGAACACTGTCTATGACACCACTGTAAACCAATTGTTGTACTGTAGTAGAAAATATATTTTAAAATTATTATTACATAAAGAAGTGTGCATGGTTTGTGTATGTATGTGTGAGAAGGAATTTCACATTCAAGATCCAGAAAAATATATATATACTATTTTTATATAAATGTAATCAGCAATCTAGTCTGTATTTAGGTTATGAATAAGTTACCCAATATGTATGCGAAAAAGCGGGCTCATTGTTTCCTTATCAATCGTCTTCTCTTGAAAGATGTTCAGCTCTGGAGCTTCTTCACACATCGGTGGATTATTACAATATTTTTCAATAGCGCACTGGTATTGATGAAATAGTAGTATACATTCATCATCTCTAAAAGTGTCTAATACTTTGCTTTGTGCATATTGTATTTCTTGATAGTAATATTTCGCTGCTCTCAACAGTTTCAACTGATTTAATAATATTTCAAGTTTTGGTGGAGGGTTGCACCCAATTTCATTCCAGGTTATATAACCTTTGACGTCATGCATTTCCTTGCCTAAACTGAACATGTACCTGCTTCCATAGGGAAAGTCATTGACAAGAGTTTCTAAATCCGTTCTGAAATTTTTAATAATGTTTCCCTTTTGGCAATGTCATAAATTAGTTCCTTTATGTTTTCATCTATAGCAGTCTTTTCTTTCTTTACCTTTTCAGTCTGTTCGTCTTTTACCTTTCTTGTAGAATCAGCGTTGTGTGTACAATGAATAAACTCCTCGCAGGTGTCACAAAACAGGCTCTTACAATCTCTACAGTAAGAAGTTAATTGGCCAAAGTAATGGATTTTACATCTTGGACTGATACAATTAACCCGAGAAACGTTGAAGACGAAAATATGGTCGCTGAAACGCTGGCTGTGTAGAGGCTGACAGTTGTAGCACTGAGGTTTGTGACATCGCAAGCAATGAAGGATCTTATAAGTATTCTCGCAGTCATCACATTTGATATCCATTATGATTGTTAATAAACATCCTGGTTTACTGACGGTTCAAGGGAAATAACTCTAGGGGAATTTAAATCAACCATAAGGTTGAAATAACTGTAGCATAACGTACGATTTGCACTATTACAAACCAAGTACAAAATATGATCTCACGTCTCCTAAAAATATTAAAACTGAAAATATACATATATAGGGAAAACGGTACTATTTATTCTGCCATAGGCGGCAATACTAACATTTTCTAAATTTACCACTTTTTATAATAAAAACCCGGATAAAACAGTTATGTGTGGTGTTAGTACTTTATTATTCTGTTTTAAAAATTGAAGCCAAATAGTATCATGACCAACTTCCAACGGAGATTGTTAATGTTATCCATGCCCACCGTCATTTTACACCAAATTTATGAAATTTTTGAAGTCTTTTCCAATAATTCTCTAGAAAATATTTCAATAGGTTTCAAAATTTATATTGTAAATATACACACTGCAGTTATTCATAGATAAATAAAAAAATATATTGTACCCTAACATCCAATCACAGCGCTCCTAAGTTGACTTCCTTCACCTGCCTTGGGTACACAAAAGGCCAACCTAATGCTGGGAAAATGTAATAGTACCGTTTTCCCTATACTGTGACATTAAGATATAAAGAATTCTTATGACACCATTAATGCAATACTGGGTTATTGTGAAAACCTTGGCTATTATGAATACTTGTATGTTTCCATTACTTAAAGAAACATGGATCATTTAATGTCCCCACCCCTACATGCTGGTTTACCTCTTTCTCTACTTCTTTCAGATAAGGCTTAATAAACAACATGTATTCAATCATATCTTATCTTATTTAAAAAGAATAATAAACAGTTCCATTTAAACAGATAAAAATGACAGTTCCATTCAATTTGTATTCATTTTATCCAAAATTTACAACATAAGCACAAACTCAAGATTTTTCATACTAATCTCCATTCCATGCTTTAGTATATGCCATATTGTGGTTCAAAATCTCAGAGCTTGTTATAAAATCCATTATTCTGTCTTGAGATGATGAAAACAAAGATATTAGACACTTTAAACATTAAATATGCAAAACACTCAGCTGTAAAGTTGCCTTTGTTGCCTGTATTAATCTATGAAAAAGCTGAATTATGTCCCTTGGGAGTATTAATTTCCAACAAAAATCCTTCAAACAGTAGAAAATGAAAAATTATATATGCCTGATATAATAAAAGATAGAAACTACAAAATGAAGCACTATTGAAATATTTGCTGCATGAATTGCCAAGAATGTGACCAATTCTTTACACAGGAGAGTATAAATTCTATCTAAATTTAGCCTGGGAAAATGTAATAGTACCGTTTTCCTATATATGCATTGAAATTGTAAAACGTTTATGTCACCGACTTCGTGTACGAGATAAAGCCATGTTTAAAATGTTCATCAATGGTGTAAGATTACCTAGAATATAGGGAAAACCTATTCTTTACAACCATAAATCTATTATAATTATACAATAATTTTTAACTTAGTTCATACAATTTAAAAAAAATATATAAGTTATCTCTAATTGTCCAAGTCATCCAATTAACAACAAAATGCTTTTTCCTCATAACCAGTCAATAAGTGTATACGATATAGAATATAAAAAAAATGAAAATAAAGAAGTAAATGTTTTAAGTTAACGTATCTATGGACTAATTATGAACATATCATATCATATGCATGCGCCTTGTGTTAAATGACTATTTGAGCAGCTAAGGATTTTGTTGTGATTTATATAAATTTGGGAACCGAAATTATTACCCCAATCCCTCCCTGGATAACTCATTTCAATAATAAATTATTTTAAAATCATTTAAAATTGACATATTTAACTTTGTTTCATTGGGAGTATTGTGTATTTCAACATACATTTGTAAGGCACAAACATATTTCTACTTTGATATAAAAGACGTCAGTGTTATATTCGAATGTAACCCCATCTTTGATTGGATGGGTCAATAAGGTTTGTCATTATCAACATATATGTTGTTTATAAATATGATTTATTTATTTAATTATAAAATAACATATTAATCATTTTGTTGCCTCTTCGTCATTTTAATAATAAATGATAGTTTTCAATTCATACATATTGTTTGTTTGTCGTTCCTTCATCCCATCAAACAGAGCAAGCCTGTGTTGAAAAAATGTTAGTTTTTCAGTGAATATTTAAATGTTACCAAGACCACGTGTCTTGTTCACAGTTATGCCAAAATTAGGAGATTTACAATTTATATATACACTTAATCTACTTTAACACTGATTGGCGAGATAGCCAAGTTCTACTATCGAGACTTCATTCTTTATGACTGGTCGATATCGAAGTTTCATTTTAAACATCCTCTACAAAATGATTATTTATGTAAATCAGTTTTCAAACGTTTTGTCGTTCATAGTCATCGAAGAATTATACTTTCCAACAAATTTATCATTTCCACTCTGAAACATTCTAACCGCCTCATTGGTCTCTAGGTAGTGTGTTTGCCTCGAGTGCGGAATCTAGTGGGTTTGAACCCCGACCAGGTCAACACAAAGACTTTAAAATTGGTACTTGCTGATTCTCTACTAGTCTTGCGACATTAAGGAGAATAGAATAATGTGTCCAGGTAGGGTTGCATGTCTTCCTGTGGACTGTCACCTCGTGAACTAGCACGATAAAATCCGGCTCAGCGTGTCGGTCTAGTACACAGCAGGGGTTATATTCTGAATCATATCACATTAATATGTTCTCGTTCTAAATTTGCATTTAATTTGCCGCTGGGCGTACAACATCAGCCCACCATCATCACCATCGCCGAAACATAATTTCTTGCAACATCGCAAGTCGTTGTCAAAGGAAAGTTACTCGTACACAGTCGCAATAATTCCTGGAATTCGCTACGAGGCGTTCCCTAATGGAAGATTCTAAATTTGTTTTCAAATTCAGATTTTATGAATGAAGTTTTGTACTCACCACCTGATAAATATACATACGGATATTACTTTCCTCACCAGTCCAGACACAATTAAAATGAAACATCGGATGACCGAGATACTTCCAACCAAAACTACGTCACCTACATGCTTTACTTTACCTGCACCCACTTTAGGTTTTTGTATTTTTTGTAAACTTTATTTCTATAGGAGTAAATTCAGTAAATAAATATACGTCATCAGGGACCGCCCTTTTGGGGAGAGCTTTCTGTATAACACTGAAGTCCTGTGCTCTTCTGATTGGTAGATATTGTTGGTAAAAATATTCTTTGATAGATGGATCAAAACTAAGGTTAAAAAAGTGAATACTGAATGCACTTAATTGTTTTACTACAGGGTTGAAAAGTAATGGGGTCAGTATAGGAATTTAGTGCGAATCTACAGTGTTTGTAAATAAGGCCATGTGAATGGCCCAAAATACTGCTTGACCCTATGTTTTGATTGATGCTAAGATCGGGATACATTTGTACTTTAATGAATGAAAGCATCTAATTTCTAAAGGTAAACAAGGTAAAAATTTAATTCAAGACATAGATTTGCATTAAAGTCAATGGGAGATTTTTGACTGAATTTACCCTATAATAGAAAATTTTTAGTGGGAGGTAAAGTGGGTAATTATCATGTAGTAAGTAGAAAATACATTTATAAAATCTGCATTTGAAAACAAATTTAGAATTTCATATCATTCATTATCTACTTGCCACCTGCGAAATATACATACGGATAGATTACAAAGCCTTACCTCTCTCTAGGCAGGGTAATTTTATATGGCTCTGCAGCTCAACATCCTGGGTATAGTAGTATACTCTTTACGTCATACCACCTGGTCATTTTAAAACATTCTTATGTACACATTATAATATTTACAATGAACATGTTCTTGGATTAATTTGCACTTCTCATGAGTGCAAATTGGAACCACACTTTTAAACGGCAGAATAATCAAATTTGGCAATAATGTACCTCTGGGGTAGGTAAAACAATACAAAGAAAAATTTTGTGTAGCTCGCCTGGTTCGGCAACTGGAGTGAAAACAGTGACAAAATCCTGTAGGAAATTATTTTCTCCCAGAGGATTTTTAAAATCCTACAGGATTTTGAGAAATCCTATAGGATAAAGTTATAATCCCATGGGATATTTTAATATCCTACAGGATATTAAAATCCTATGGGATTTATAATCCCTTAGAGAATAAAATATCCTTCAGGATATATTTTCTCCTTAGGACTAAAAATCCCTTAGGAGAAATAAAAGCATTTCCTACAGGATATTTTTATCCTATAGGATATTTGTCAAATAAAATAATCCTGTGGGATAAAAATATCGGACAGGATTAATAGAAATCCTAAGGATTTCATTACATAAAAAATATCCTGTGGGTTGAAAATAAATCCTAAGGGTTAAAAATACATCCTAATGGATAAAAAAATCCTAAGGAGAATTAAAAATCCTATGCGAGATTAAAGCAAATCATAAGGAGAAGAATATCCTATGGGAGAAAAATATCCTATGGGAGAAAGAAATATCCTATGGGAGGACAAATCTATTTAAGAACAAAACCGAAGAAAAGAGAATATTTTTATATGTTCTGGTACTTAGTAAAAGTATTATTTTATTTGACTAAATATCCCCAGATTTCATTGTTCAAGAAATGCAAATTTTACGACCAATGACACAAATTCTCGACAATTGTACTCCAAGCCTGGAGCTTGCATGTCAGTTACTGCTACTAGTCCTTTGTTCTTTTATGTTTATTATTGTCATTTGCGTGGTTTCTTCTGTTACCTATTCTAACATCGGACTCTGACTTCTTTTAAATTGAGTTTTCCTCTGTTTTTTTTTTGCAGTGTGGTTGTTTATTCCTTATTTTCTTAAGGTATAGGGGCAGGTTGAGATTTCAAAATCATAAATCGCATTTAGGCGCCTGTCCCAAGGGAGAAACCTCTAGCCTTTGTTAATCTTGTGTGGGTTTTTTAAATTTAAGTTCATTTAAAAAGAAGATGTGGTATGATTGCCAATGAGACAACTGTCCACAAGAGACCAAAATGACACAGAAATTAACAACTATAGGTCACCGTATGTTTTGGGGTTTAGTGTAGCAACCATTTCGCTGAACTAGTATACATTATTGTTTAGGAACAATAGAGGCCCGCCTCCAGGTACGGGATTTTCCCTCTGCGTTGAGGACCTATTTTGAACTCATCAGGGCACCTGTACTCAACCCCGGTGTTATACTGAGACAAGACTGTGACACCATCTAAACCAAAACTTTATCTGTGAAAAAAAATCAGAAGCAAATTCAAACAACCACCAGCTCGTAATTGAAGGTAAGGGCAAGTCGGAAATATGCGTCCAACAGATCTTAAACGCAATCATACGTTTGCATTCATCTCTGTTGAACTGCTATCCAAATAGGAGTTCATCGACAGACAGACAGACAGACAGACAGACAGACAGACAGAATTTGTCGTTTCTATAATCATGTAATGATGATTTCAATATTTTTAACAAGATTTCTTTTGGAAAACATTTTAATCTAAGTACAATGTGCAATAGTATTTTAGCATTTTTCAAATTTAATGTACATGTATAATTGGTTAAAAGTAGTACTGTAAAACATGTGCAACACAGGCTCATTCTACAATTACACAAAATACACACATCTTATAGGAATAAAGTCTCACCAACTATAGCATTTCATTGATAATTGTCATTCTTGGTTGGAATAGTGGAAGGAGTCATTTAAAATGTGCATGTACGCTGTGGTTAGTAGTAGTTATTCAACTTCCTAGAAAATGTGCATAGCCGCAGTTGCATTGTACACACCATAAATATATTTCCAGTTTATTTCTGTCATTGGGGAGGGGATTCATTGTTTAATTGTAGAGTCAATTTATGATTCCAACTTTTCTAAAATTAAAAGCATTGTTCCAAAGGGATTTAAAAACACACTTCTATCGAAAGTTACAGATAAAACGTAAATTTACCAAAAAATAGTTCCTGGATGTAATTTAAAAATTAAATGTTTAGTTTAGTGATTAAAGTTGAGTCAGAATTTAAAACATTTACCCCACCTAGGACGGTGTCATCCTGGTTTGCCCACTTTAATTACATGCATATGTAAACATAGGGAGATTGTTGTTTTAACAATTATAGTTTATTTCTAAATTATAGTCATATTTTTACCTTTATATTACCTTTAAATTTTATAAAAGATACTATACAAAATGTGTATAAAAATGTTTATCATTCTGTACACTTTATCAACAAATAGTTTTAATTGTTGGTACATTCTGGAAAGAATAAAATAATGAAACCAAAGTTTAGAATAAATAGCCATTTAAATTTAAATATCTTTTATTTATTAAACTATTTCTTTTTAATTTTAATAAATACATTGTTCTGAAATTAAATAAAAATATCCAATTAATTCTAACAAATAGACATGATAGAATATAAATGAAACTGTTCAGTAACCAAGCTTTGCAAATGACACAATTAAAACACCAACAGAATTTAATTTATAATTTGTGACTTTGTGAATATAATGTTTTGTGACTTTTGAAATTTTATAAAAGATTGTATTTCCTATTAATATACATAGAGGGCCCAATATTACTTATTTTACCAAAGTGCTTTATTTATTTCCTTGTGCATATATTATATAAATTATGTTTTCAATAAAAGAGAACTTGTATTTGTGGGTTATGTTATAGAATTTTAAGACAGAAATTCGGTTTAAGAAATATTTTAATATTTTGCCAATGACCATTTGTATCCATTGTGCAAATTTAGGTGGTAGTCACCGATTGCTAGTTGAGATGGGAAGGGGCAGGGTCTTGCAAGAGAAGATAGCGTATGCCATCTTTGTAACTCAACTGACATTGGTGACGAATACCACTACATTATGACTTGAGAAGCATTTAAAACAGATAGAACAAACTTGTTATTTTTAAAATTATTTTAAAAAATCCAAACACATACAAATTTAATGGTTTTTTCAATTCTACAAATATTGTACAATTAGAAAAATTGTGTAAATTTATTAAGATTATTATTGTGAAAGTATGTCCTCCTAGATAAACTATGTAACTGACTTGTAGTATTTCACACATGCATGTAGTAAGTCTATTTGTGTAAACATGTATATATGTACCATTCTCTGTAACTTTCTATTTAGTTTATGAAAATAAAATATTCATTCATTCACATGTATGTTAAATTAATCGATTGAATTGATATTAGATTATTGTGAGAAAAATATACGATTTATTTATTATTTTCTATACAAATCAAAATGGAATTACAAAATTAAAAATACCTGAATATATAGAAATCATTGATAAACTATATACCTAAGTTGGAACAGACTATACAATTGTATGCTCATTAAACCTTTTGTCTTTTTGTTTTCTTTACTAATAGATAATTGGTATAATTAGGACACCTCTTAAAAGATGACTGGTGATGCCTTACAATCGTGATAATTTCTGTGACATGGTACATTCTGTATAGGTAGTGATTTACTTTGATATTTCCGGGTATTACAGCGGAGCTACATGTATATTACCTGCATATGGTAAGGTTCTGTCCCATGACGTCTCACGTATATACTGGTTTATATTCATATTGGGGTTCAATATCTATTCATGATATTAAGGTTTTACAACATTCACCATTCTGCATGTTGTGTATACCAAATTCACATTTTATTTTCAGACCGAATGTCAATGAGGATATGTAATTTTGAAGGAAACATATTGACTATCAAATTGATTTCGGTGTTTTTTTTACTATGTATTAAATCATTGAAATTTTAAAATACTGCTTGTCCACTAAGTACTGTAGCCGATATTAAGGAGTATTCTATGAATTTACAATTTTGTTCCTGGATGTAATTAATTGTTTTTTAGTTAAGTGATAGAAGTTGAGAAAAAAATCTAGTCAGAATTCCCTCTATTTGGACCCTCTTAAATCATGACTGGTCATGCTTTAAAATCGGGAGAGTTTCTTTGACATGGTACATTCTGTATACGTAGTGATTAACCTTGACATTTCCGGGTGTTACACAGCTACATGCATATTACCTGTAGATAGTAAGGTGCCGTCCCATGAGGTCTTACGTATGGAGGTTCACGTTAATAATGGTGCTCAAAACTTTTTTAAATCAAGTTTTTTTCGTGTAAACAGCCAAACTGTTATTATAACACTTGATTATTGATGTTTCCAAGATTATTTCTTCGTTTTTAAACTAATTAAATAAAAAAACATTTTGATTTTATTAACCTCTTCTTTAGATTTATAAACTTGAGCATTATTTATCATTTTTATAACATCTGATTTATCCATCCTACATGTATATGAAATACATGTTCAAAATCATTATTTGATAAACAACGACCTAACCCTAAAGATCATTTAATATTATATATATATATATAATTAATATTTGTATTTGCCACCTCCTTTAATATGTATTTTAACTTTGTGTATTAAACTCGACCTTCTATCTTATGATCCATTCGAATTGACAGTCACACCTGACACGTGTGCCCTAGAGGCCCGGCTAATTGCCGATCTGTAAATTACCTTATACCTTTTACAAGCCTTCCACGAGTATTGCCAGAGAATAATACACACATCGTATATACCTAGTCCAAGCGTAGATAGTAAAAGGTCAATAAGCGTACACCTATATATTGTCTTTACAGTTTAAGTTATATACTTTAATTTGTTCACCATATCCGTCGAAAAAAGCAAATATTACAAAATATAAAAGATTTAATTTTTGTGCTGTAAACAAAAATAAATTGAAACGGAAACGGTAAATATAGAAAATTATATCTCTTGAATGTAAACAGTAGCATGTCTGTTCATTTTATTTTCATATAGCCTGGGATCCTGGCTCACTGCTCGACAGTAGACGAAGTATTAGATTCGGTCAGGATGCCAGGCTAATTTTCTTACTATCGGATGGTAAATAGCTATCAAAATTAATCATCGGCGCGCTTATAATTATGTTAAAATATGATTAAAGACCAATACTTTAAATGATTGTACTTTGAATACCGACATGCAATACCAGGAGTTAACGTCGGCAAACGGACAGAAAGTCACAGGACAAAAGTCACAGGACAGAAAGTCACAAATTTGATAGGACAAAAGTCACAAATAATTTGTTGATTATTGCTCTCTATATACCGGTAATATATCAGTGACCGCTGTGGATAGTAAGCTTGGAATTGATAGTAAATAGCAAATACAAGTTATTTGTAGTATATTTATGTTCTTATAATACAGAAAAACGCGACAATAATTGAAATTAATAGAAAACGAAAAATAACGGCTTTTAGAAAAGGGGAGGCCAAAATAAAATAAAATTGTCCTGTCCCCAAGTACCTATGGTTTCAGCTAGGAGTTTGAGGGCTTAAGTCACTTTACCGAGATGAAAATCAACCTTATTTTGGGTAACATTAAAGGACCAAGGACGTATATTACTAGCTATACATATGCCCAAGTCCTTCAAGGATCTTTGAAGGCCGTAGGAATGCTACAAATGTAGGCAGTTGTTGCATAATGTGATGCTTAAATATGAAGAAAAGAACAAGGATCCGGAAATCTAGTTCACAATTTCACTTCACCTTTGTTATTTTCAGGGACATTCTCGACCAGGAATCACAGCACAAGGGAACGACTATTTAACTTCAGAAGGAACGGGATGGGGTTATGTTTTCTTCCTAAAAAATATTCCGATCCCCAATTTGATGCAAAAAATATTGTGTTCAAGCAGATGACAAAAAATATTCTGAATCCAGATTTTTCCCATAACTTATAGTGTTAAATTTTGAAAATAATTTGATTGATAGCATCAAAAGCTAAAAAATTCTGACTCAGACAAACCCCCACCCCTTGAAGTTAAATGGTTGCTCCTAAATGAAATTGTAACAACTATATCACTGCATAATCATTATCCCTGTAAAACGATTAAATCGATATTTGGAATTCATTTTTATAAACTTGGAACGATTAAAATGACTGTATATTTAAATTTATCAAGAATAGATCACGTTTACTTTCGATTTTAAACAAAATGAAATCAGGAAGTGACAAGAGGATAACAAATTTAGAATGAATCCAGATTCATCTACACAAGGACGTATATTAGTTATACGTCCTTGATCTACAGATTGGTTCGTGTTTAACAAAAGGCGAGAGATTATCAATTTTACATCAGATGACCGTGAGGGCATTCCGGTGTATTGTTGCCACAGACATTTCTACCCACGTGACTTTCGTTTTTGACTGATAACCGAACGCAAAATAACATTCCTTATCGCTTGTTATATATCAATTTCATCAATAAATATTCATGAAAATAATTTTTAAGAACATAGATAAATGATATGAAAATGTTTTGTCGTGAGAAATATATATATATCAATAACAAATCAAGAATACCGAAAATTTGAGTTAACGCATGCGGAAGAATATCTCAAGAACGTTTTGCGGGAAAATATGAATGCTTACTCAAATCCAATCTATTAGAAAAATCGAATTACTACAGAAGAGTGTCCACCATGCACTTGCACTGCACTATTATTAGAATAGTAGAATAGAATGATATACAAATGGATGAAAATTATATATACATGTAACTGTTATATACAAATATTAATATAATTTATAACAACAAACCAGAGTATACTGATTTGTATCACTTCAATATAATATACACAAAGAAAAAGTTAAGCACCCTACGTTTTTCGAATTGACAAATATTACGATAAGGGTCATGGGATCCCGGAACAAATGGTGGCAAAAATAGTAATGCAGCCTGTTAGGACATAACATTAGCTTTAAGAAAAACACAACAAATTGCAACAAAAATGATAATTTAATGAATAGATTGTCACAAAACCACAAGCCCAGTTTAAACACTAAAACATGTCCATTTTAAGTATGGACCTTCTGAGTTCGTTTTGCATGATACTATTGTCATTTCACTTAGAAAACGTCCATTGTAAGTCTGTTAACGATATCCATAGTTCAATATTCAATATCGGGTGAAACCACCACGTGATTGGATGCAGGCCTCAACCCTGCGTCTCATCCCTCCAGTTAGTCGTCGGATTTCCTGCTGTGGTATTTGCCGCCATTCCCGGTGCAATGCTGCTTCCAACTGACGTAAATTTTGTACAGGTGGTTCGGCTGCCTGTACCCGACGGCCTAACGTGTCCCAAATATGCTCTATCGGATTCAAATCCGGGCTCATGGCAGGCCATGGAAGAGCAGTTACTGCTTCGCCTTGAAGAAATGCGGTAACCGCCCTTGAACGATGCGGCCTAGCGTTGTCATCCATAAACACAGGTCTTGCAGATAATGGGTGGTTATCAAAATGAGGTACAACTACTGGCTGAAGAACTTCTCTGATGTATTGATCACCATTAAGGTTTCCTCGTATAGTCACCAAGTCCAATTTGCAGTCATGAGAGATGCACCCCATACCATCACAGAGCCTCCACCGTAAGGGACAGTTGCTTGGATGTTCCTTGGGGTATATGCTGTATTTTTCTGTCTCCAAACTCTCAATCTTCCATCTGTAACATGCAGAAGAAACCGGCTCTCGTCTGACCAATGGATCTTGCGCCAGTTCCTCAAGTTCCAACCACGACGAGCTAAGCACCATGCCAAACGCAGTTGTTGATGTCGGTCAGTTAACATGGGACGTCTTATTACCCTCCTTGACTTCAGTCCTGCTGATTTCAACCGGTTCCTCAAGGTTCTGGTTGATAGCTGTCTATAAGGTAACCATTCTCTTTTAAGAACAGGACTTGTTGCGAATGGCATTTGTCTAATCGGGCGTTGCAGTGCCCTGTCTTCACGCTGCGAAGTCACCAGTGGTCTACCGGATCTTGGCAAGTCTTTCACGTTATTGGTTTGGATGTGTTTCCGCACAAGCCTGCTGACTACAGTATAATGGTAGCCCATCTGACGTCCAATAGCTTTATAAGATAATCCTGATGACCGCATGCCGATAATCTGCCATCTTTGAGCCTCCGATATTCGTCTTCGTACCATGTTCACAGAGTGTGAATAAAATTTTCAAATCGCCGGACTTAAATACTCAAATTTGAAGCGCGGGGAAACTGCATTTTGTAATTTGCATGGGAGGCATGGTTCACGTGCATGATACGTCGATATCTTAATGACCGGTCACACCTGTATGGTCACATCTTTTAAAGGAACATTGGTCTTTTTAAAATCAATATTTATATTCAAATTAACATATTTGGTAAAAAGCTATAATGCAATATATCAGGGGTGCTTAACTTTTTCTTTGTCTTCATATATTCAAGGATATCTTTTAAACGAACGTCTGCTGATTTTGAATTAGATTTTAATTCTATTAATTACAAACATTTTTGTTGCGTGCAAAGCTTTGATTAAATATTGACCATCATTATAGTTATTACGGTGAGGTTGGATTCCCTGTCATTTATTCATCATCCACGCACTAACTTGTCTCTGAAAAAATATATCTATGTACCTTAGCCTCACTTTCAGGTATAGAGATGTGATCTTTTTCTGAGACAAGTGCTTCTGACCATCCACAAGAACTTGCGGTCATCCGATGTTCAGTACTTCAGTACTTTGATTAAATTAAGTTGCTCAGTAAGAAATATATTTGTGTCTCTCGTTTAATTTGATACTAAATGATTTCGTATTTTACGTTTTAGTGTCTATTAAATTTTTAAGAATACGTTCACGCATGCGTAGTACATGATAAAGAAAGTACCTGTTTGACTCGTGAAAATATTTTTAACGTTTTAAAGTTTCATCTTTGTAATCGAAATTGTCGAAAGATTCTGATGAAAAATTATATAAAATGTGACGCAAATACTAGGGACCAGATGATATGATATAATTGGCACAAAGGACATGAAATATAGAAGTAGACTATTTTAAAATAAATAATTCAAAATTTTATAATTATATCTTTAAAAATTACGAAGTTATTTAATGTTTTATCGACACGTGCCACATTCAATATTGATTGCCACCTGTGTAATCGATTGAAATTCATGTTCATTCTATGGAACGCCACAGCTGTCTTATGTGGAACTCTGATATTACGTTATGTTGTTTATTATTACTTGATGATATTTTGTCTTTACATAATATGGTTTTGACATTACGTAATGATGTTTTGATATAACTCAATATGGAATAGTCATTACTTAATGATTTTCGATATTACAAGATATGGTTTCGTATTGACTTGATATAGTTTTGTCATAACTTAATATGGTTTTGTCATTACTCGATGTGGTTTCACCATTATTTAATGTGGTTGTGTCATTAGGCAATGTGGTTTTAACATTACTTGATGTGTATGTGACTTAACGTAATGTATTTGTTTCATTACATGATGTGGTTTTATTATTTCGTAATGATGATTTGCCAATTCTTTATATGGCTTTAACATGACGTAATGATGTTTCAAAATTTGACGATTTTACACTACATGATGTGTTTGTTTCAGTATTTGATGTGGTCCTGTCATTCTTTGATGTGGTTATCACATTACTTGAGGAGGTAAAACCACGTGACCAATTCGGAAAAACTAGTTCTATTTTTAAATAGATTTCCATGTTTTATGTGCCATGGATGAGTGTGGCTATCCATCGAGTTAGAGTTCAAATTAAAGTTCGGGTTACTGTTAGAGTTAAACTTTGAGTTAGTCTTCGATTTCGAGTTAGAATTCAAGCCATTATTAGAATTAAAGTTCTAGTTAGCATTGAGTTTCGAGTTGAACTTCGAGTTTGAGTCACATTTAAAGGTAGAGTTCGAGTTACAATTCGACTTTAACTTTGAATTTGAGTCACCTTTGAGGTAGAGTTTGAGTTAGACTCGAATTTGAGTCTCATTTAGATAACGATTTCGAGTTGAAATTGAGTTATCTAATATGAGTTCGTATTTAAATTTTCTATCGCGGATCAAGGGCTTTGCTCGGTCTTCCGAAAAGAGGGCTCAGGGTATGCGTACAACAGATAATTATAAACAATGTTACAGTATACAAAACACAACATAGAAATTGAAATAAAAGTTAGATGTGGTGTGATTGCCAAATAGACAAATATCCACCAGAGTTTAAATGCAGTGGATGTAAGCAATCATAGGCAACCGTACAGCCTTCAACACACCGTATAGTCGGCTACAAAAGGCCACCACGTGAAAATGTGAAAAATTCAAATGAGAAAACTAACGGTCTAATTTATAACTAAACAATCTACGAAAACAAATATGACACATGAAACAACGACAACCATTGAATACAGGCTCCTGACTTGGGGCAGGCACATAAAGAAAGTGAACGTGGCGGAGTTTAACATGTATGTGAGCGTTAAACCTAACCTAACCTCCGACTGTAGTGTAACAGCACAGCATAAGAAAAATGTAAAAACAGTTTCAATTGGCTTAACTCAATAGATCGGTATGAATGGGTAATATAAATCCATCGAGGGTGATCTCGGTGCTCCGGAAGGGTAAGCAGATTCTGGTCAACGTGTGGCATCCGTCGTGTTATTCGTGAAGGTAAAACCCAGTGATTTGGTTTTATTTGGTAGTTCACATTCGAGGAAAAGATGACGGGATTGTGGTTACGACAACTGGAACATATCCGTCGTCACCTTTGAAACAGATATTCCAAAAGTTTGTTTTTTCAATAAGTGCGAGGTATATCAGACAATGCAATTTATAAAATAAAAGATTGATATTCGTATATGTTCAAATGATCATACACGCTAAAAAAATATCGGAGAATTCTTATTTTATAGAATTGATGCTTTGTCGCTTAGTCCGATCCCCATTTCCTGTAACTTTAGTGTGAGTTGATTTAAAGTGTCTCATCTGTTGACAATAAAGTACAAGTCTTTTGATTTGTGTCGAGCCTCCGACATTTATGTAGCGGCAGTGAGACAAAACAAACCTATATTCCGTCGTCGGTAGTGGCGTCGGCGTCTTCATCATTTAGATCGTTAGGTTTCTCGTTTGAATTGTTTTACATTTTCATTTCGGGACCGTTTATAGCTTACTATGTGGTATGGGTTTTGCTCATTGCTGAAGACCATACAGTCATATATAGTTGTTAACTTCTACGTCAATTAGTATGTGGTTGAGAGTTGTCTCATTGGCAATCATACCACATTTTCTTATTTTTATATAAGGTTTTTTTTTGCATTAAATATTACCGAATTAAACTGTTTTGACATGATAAATTTGTAAACCTCCATGAATTGTTATAAAACTTGTATAGGAGTTATTCTTCAAGATCAAGATAAAGCATCTACAGAAAAAACTTTTTTTTTTAATTTTGTTTTACCGATAAATGTACCGATAAATGTACAGTCAACATTACGCTTTTACACTAACAGCAGCAATATCAGGCGAAACACAGGGTTCCGTGGAATCGAATTTATTATAATACTGCGTCCATTTGAGAACTAAGGAAAAAAACGGCAGGACCAAGTGGTTTGGGGATATCCCCCCTTATGTCCGAAATACTGTTAATTTTTTAGTACTTTTTTCTTATTTTTGTCTGCCGTTCCCTTTTTCATACCAAATAACTCTGAACAACAACTCGAACTTTAATTTGAACTTTAACTCAAAGGATAGCGATACTCATCCAAAGCACATTAAACAAATGACATATGGAAATCGGTTTAAAATAGAACATATTTTTTCCGAAATGGTCACGTGGTTTTACCTCATCAAGTACTGAACAAACACATCATGTAGTGTAAAATCGTCAAATTTTGAAACATCATTACGTAATGTTAAAGCCATATAAAGAATTGGCAAATCATCATTACGAAATAATAAAACCACATCATGTAATGAAACAAATACATTACGTTAAGTCAGATACACATCAAGTAATGTCAAAACCACATTGCCTAATGACACAACCACATTAAATAATGGTGAAACCACATCGAGTAATGACAAAACCATATTAAGTAATGACAAAACTATATAAAGTCAATACGAAACCATATCGTGTAATATCGAAATATCATTAAGTAATGACTATTCCATATTGAGTTATATCAAAACATCATTACGTAATGTCAAAACCATATTATGTAAAGACAAAATATCATCAAGTAATGATAAAACAACATAACGTAATATCAGAGTTCCACATAAGACAGCTGTGGCGTTCCATATCATTCAACCTGGACCAGTTTATTACGCACGTGTATACTTTTGAGCATGTATATGTTATTTCAGCATGTTCTAGTTGGTTTTTTTCATGTGTTTTGTATTTGGTTCATAAAATAAAATTCTGGATAAGGAAAACGAAAATAAAAAAAAATTGAAAAAATATTTTACTCTGGATACTCTATTTATCATATAAAAGCTTCATGAATTCCACAAGGTTTGACAAACTTTTGACTTTATACTTTTCTTAACAATGTTAATTTAAACTGCGAAAAAACTAAATCCATTTATTGGTAAAATACGGACAAACGAAACTGTAAAATATCCATGATCTTTAAAATTTATTAATTTATTGATTCTAGTTTATAAATCAAAGGCGATCCCTAACAGCAGTATTTGTAATTTAAACTAGTTTGATGGCGCGCAAACCATTCATTAACCTGGGATAGTGGTGTAACAATACAACATAAGAACAAACTATAATTAAAAATCAGTTGAAAAGGGCTCCACTCATCATGCCTATTTGCAAAGATACAAAAGTTTTAAAACTATTAACATATAATATAAAACTTTCTTAGAAAAATGATAATTACGTTGAGTAAACTTGAGCAGTCATACCTAGCCCTATTTAGACTGGAAGGTTTTCAACGTAACTCTAGAAAAAGACTATGATATTTTGTAACAGTTGAAAAAAACAGAACTGAGTACCATTTCATCTTTGACTGCTCTCTATATATTAACTGTCGAATTATCAAATTAGCAAAAATTATAGTTCGTGCGTGTCATATAAGACGTCAGTTGCTGTATGACCCATAACATTTAAATTATTTCCATATTCAATCTAAATATTTGAAAATTTATTTCAATTTTGAATCGAATGAGATATATTATATTAATATTTAGTCCGTGATATTGTATAAACTTACCAAATTTGTCAAATAGTTGACTTATAGGTCCAATGGGCCGGGTGCAACATTGACTATAACAACTGTAATGGTGTTATATTTATTGATACATGTTCAAAAGTCACATTTTAAACTAATTGCTTACTTATTTTCTAGCAAACCAACGTGAGAAAATCCGTCCTTACTTTTTTTTTCTCAAATTAAAACTCAAAGTTGACTTCATGAAAATAAAAACAAAAGAAGTTTGATTTATTCAACGATTTCCCTTGATATAAAATAAAAACATGAGCACTGCTAATCAAAATGTTAAATATTCTTTCATCAAGCTACCATTAGCTAACCAATTAGTAACGATCAAATTTTTAAAGACAATTGAATATTGATAAGATCTGGGAATATTATACTATTAGTATAATAGTCCCAGATAAGATTAATTGAACACGATGATTTGGAATTTGTACTTAATCGTGTGTCACGTGCCGGGTGGCACGCGCTGATTAAAAAGTCATTTAACTTCAAAATCATAATATCTATTGATACTAAATTTCATATTTATTGTTTATATAGATATAAGAAGATGTGGTATGAGTGCCAATGAGACAACTCTCCATCCAAGTCAAAATTTATAAATGTAAACCATTATAGGTCAAAGTACGGTCTTCAACACGGAGCCTAGGCTCACACCGAACAGTAAGCTATAAAGGGCCCCAAAATTACTAGTGTAAAACCATTCAAACGGGAAAACCAACGGTCTAATCTATATAAAACGAGAAACGAGAAACACTTATGAACCACATCAACAAACGACAACTACTGAACATCAGATTCCTGACTTAGGACAGGTGCAAACAAATGCAGCGGGTTTAAACGTTTTAATGGTACCAAACCTTCACCCTTTTTCTGAAACAATAGTGTAACATCACAACATAGAAAGATATATATGCTTATATCTTCTTTTATCCATGTTAGTTGTGCTCCTAAAACACCGTTCAAGTGTCCTTAGTGCAAAACTTTGTTCTTAATGCACTAAGAAGACTTATTCTACACACCGCTATGCGTAGTCGTTCTTTTTAAAGATATTTAGTCAAACAAAATAATTTTTGATAAAAGTAAGTTCCTGTAAAAATGACGGTCTTGTAATCATTTCACTTGTAACATCTTAGCTGACACTCTGTTATTTACAACAAAAGATTATAAAGAACACCTGTGGTTGGTTTAGAGGTAAATTCAAGCTAATGCCACATTCAAGATTTTTTCTAACGGTTCCTTAAAAGAGGGTCTGGATGGGGTTTACAGAATAGTGAATAATGGGTAAAAGTGACGAATAAAGGCAAAAATATAATGAATACAGAAAAATCGAAAAAATAACGAATAGAGAATGATGGAGTGCTAATATATAAAGAATAAAGAAAAGGACTGAACAAATAATAGAATACAGTGTTGAAGGACCCCCTACAGACCCTCATAAAACTGACACAAATTTCTTACATCTATTTTATTTTCACACTTAACAGTTTCTGGGTATATACAAATGGTGGTTAGCGTACACCTACAATGTTTAAGTAGGTGTGAAAATTTTAATCTGGTAATTGTGATTAAATATAAATAAAATATGAAGATGTTAAAAATATTTAAATCTTTTCAAGGACTTTTCTTTACGTGTACAATTGGATGATATTTTCTAACATATTTGTGACTTTTATCCTACTAATATCAAATATGTGTGACTTTTTTGGCTGAAATTTATTCAGCAGTTTCAAAGGAGAAGATTTTTAAAAGTAAGCCAACTAGATGAACAAATTGTGAAAAATTGTCTTTAAAGGGCAATAACTCCTTAAGGGGTCAATTGACAATTTTGGTCTTATAAAACTTATTTGTAGATCCTACTTTGCTGAACATTTTGCTGTTTACAGTTTATCTTTATCATTAATAATATTCAAGATAATAACCAAAAACTGCAAAATTTCCTTAAAATTACCAATTTAGTGGCAGCAACCCAACAATGGGTAGTTAGATTCATCTGAAAATTTCATGGCTGATAGAACTTGACCTAATGAACATTTTTACCTCACATCAGATTTGCTCTAAATGCTTTAGTGTTTGAGATATAAGCCAAAACTGCATTTTACCACTATGTTCTATTTTTAGCCATTGCGGCCATGTTTTTTGACGAAACAGAAAATAAAACACAAACTTTATTCTAGATACCCTAAGGATCATTCAGCTTAAGTTTGGTTTGAATTGGTTCAGTAGTTTCAGAGGAGAAGATGTTTGAAATAGTTTACACCGGACGGATGACGACGACGGACGCCAAGTGATGGCAAAAGCTCACCGTTCCTTCGGAACGGTGAGCTAATAAAAGGTTACTTTAAAAATAATGACAAAATATTACTTGAATAAGTTATTTTATACATGTTTGAAAGAATTAGTAATTACAATTAGTTAAGCAACATATGTAATTGTTTTGGGTTACAAATTATAAAAACTTCAAGTCTTAATTAAATCACAAGTTTCTATCTATTTATATCTATCTACCTTCAAGATTTTCAAGGAAAATGATATTTTAATAGTCTCAAGAGACCAATCTTTGACCCCAGAAGCGTCGATATGAAAGATAAGTGCGTCAGAAAGGCATTTAGTGTTTCAGGAAGATAAGTTTTATATTTCATGAGAAAAATAACCAGATGACTGTGAAAATGAGTATCCATATGAATGAACACCTATGAAAATAATATTTAGAAAAGTTACTTATATAAGTAATATTTAAAATAGCCTCGTTTTCAACATTACTTGTATAGGTAATTTTAAAAGTTGCTTGTTTAAGTAATGCCCTGACTGTTTAAGGCCCATTCAATCCCTTTTATAACTAGACATTATATTTTGTATTTAATATAAGAGTAATATTGGTGGAGTCATATGACAAAATTATACTTCTACAAGGGGTAACCCTATTTAACGACCTTGACTAAATAAGTCTGGCACGGTCGCCCTGGCTTGCGCCTTTTATTGTGCGTTTAAATAATTATTATCAAAATAAATATTTATACCTTACGGTATTTCAGAGAGATTTATATGGATATATGCCTTTGGGTATTTTAATGTTATGTGAGAGAAAAAATATAAAATGAATATGTTTAACAAGGCTTAGAAATGAAATGAAAAATAATTTGTTAAGTTTACAAACCTGCTGTTTCCGCTGTTATTCAACGCAAAATAATTATCTCAGACACCTGGGTTGATCTTACGGAAGCGTATTAGCGCCACACATTGTTTTTTTTTTCCCTATCTTTGCGTTATAACGCAAACATTTGCGTAATAACGCAAACCTTTGCGTTGTAACGCAAACCTTTGCGTTATAACGCAAACCTTTTGCGTTATAACGCAAACATTTGCGTTATAACGCAAACCTTTGCGATATAACGCAAACCTTTGCGTTACAACGCAAACATTTGCGTTATAACGCAAACATTTGCGTTATAACGCAAACATTTGCGATATAACGCAAACCTTTGCGTTATAACGCAAACCTTTGCGTTATAACGCAAACCTTTTGCGTTATAACGCAAACATTTGCGTTGTAACGCAAACCTTTGCGATATAACGCAAACCTTTGCGTTATAACGCAAACCTTTGCGATATAACGCAAACCTTTGCGTTGTAACGCAAACTTTTGCGTTATAACGCAAACCTTTGCGTTATAACGCAAACCTTTGCGTTATAACGCAAACATTTTGATTTCAATTATTCATTAAGTTTTGTATATGCCCGTCTGTCATTAAACTTCTGTTGTGATTTAGTTAAGAAAAGAACCATAAATACAAGGAAAAGTCATTATAATAAATATGCATAGGAATCAGAAAAGTATATAATTTAACAAGAAAATAGATATGTTATAGACATATTTTATTTGAAAGGCCAACATTTTAAAATTTTGATGAAGTAGATAAGAGCAAAATAATGTCATACAATTGTAAAACTGTCAAGGCAAATAGACAAAATGATCTTTCTGCTGTAAAATGAATAATTAAGAAAGAATTTTTTATTTTAATTTTGATGTAAGAAATCTTTTTTTTAAATCTCAGAATATGATAAAGATTCTTTGATAAAAGTCATGAAATTTTCAATCTAGAGTGGTAACTTGGTAGCAATTTAAATGGAGAGAACATAATTTTATTAATAAAACATCTTCATTTTATTCATTTATTACAAAAGGGTAGTTAACCAACCTTACACAATCCTCAAAGGAGAGCTTACTTTGGAAGTATATTTATATTCGGCTATAGCTATATTAGCAGAGTTGTTTTTTTTTCTTTCTTCGGTATAACTTTAATTTACTCAATTTTCATTGTAATATATGTATATATATTATCATGTATATCATTTTGAGGTCATTTTATAGCTTAATGTTCGGTGTGAGCCAATGCTCCGTGTTGAAGACCGCACTTTGAACTATAATGGTTTACTTTACAAATTATGACTTAGATGGAGAGTTTTCTCATCGGCACTCATACCACATATTCTCATATCTATTATCCTGCTCATTATTAGTTAAATAGTAAAGCATTTTACTTTGCAATGAGTACAAAGAAGATAAATTTTAATATATGCAGCCTCCTCCATTAATAACTGCTGCTTCCTTTGAATCTTAAATAAGAAATAAGATAAAACAAATGTTTGCGTTACAACGCAAAGGTTTGCGTTACAACGCAAAGGTTTGCGTTGTAACGCAAATATTTGCGTTATAACGCAAATGTTTGCGTTATAACGCAAAGATAGGGAAAAAAAAAAAATGTGTGGCGCTAATACGCTTCCGTATGATCTCATTTTATAAAGAATATCTTTTGCTGACTTATTGTACCTCGAACTTATTAACCCAGCGTAGACAACTTATTTAGCAAAAGTTAATCGTGCATGACTAATAACACACACCGCTTAGAAGCAGGCGGTCCAAAATAGGATCGGGGAAAACAGGCAAGTAAAATATCATAATTTCAAACATTTAAAGTGTCTTAGTTTGATTATCTCCGGTTATATCGATAATCTGACGGTATTAGAGTACAAATCCAAACTTTGCTTAAATCAACTTCATCTGGATAGTCATAGTGTAATAGTTGTCTCACTGAGTTGTCTCATTGTCAATCAAACCACATCTCCTTATTTTTATTCTGTCCGAAACCGGAAAATTTTGGCTGCAGTAGGAATCTATTTACAAAAAAAAGCACATAAAGCATTTACTTATAGTGGCCATTATAGTCTGTCAATTCATTTTCGTTTTTTTTTTTTTTGGGGAGGCATTCATCTACCGTTGAAAAGGGTAGGTTGGGGTGGTAATAGCTTACCCTAAAGTTTTAATTATGGTTCAACTTTATTCTAGTAACTTTTATCCTTGCCAAAGATCAATCTTATTCTAAACGGACGTCACTTTTCAGCAAGGTTTACTGTCGAGCGGGAGAAGTCAAGAGATGACAATATTTCTATACTCAAGTCAACTCTTTGGGTTTGAATAAAAGGAGATAAGGGTAAATACTGAATAGACAACAACCCAACTACACAGACAATCAAGATATTAGGAGTCAACATGCAGTCTTTTATAATAGAGATCCTATACAGAATATCAAGCTCAAACCCGCCCCATGTATAAATAAAGCAAGGAGCTAATTTAATATTACCTATAGTTAAAGATATCCCAACAGGCACAGATATATTTTGTGCAGTTGAAAAGTTTTACCATCCCATTTTTTTAATCTCGATCAGTGGAAATCAAAAAGGTACATGTAATAAAAATCAGTACAAGAAAAATACTTCACTATATAGTAACGGTAGAGTAGATGATGATGGTGGATGATGGCTTAACGTCCAGCGGAAAATTAAATACATGCATGTTCCGGACGAAAACATGTAAATGTAATATGAATATTAACCATGTTCTAGACCGACACGCTGAGATAGATTTTTAACGTGCTAGTTCACAAGGTACAGTCCGCAGTAAGACATGTTACCCGGTCCGTGTATATTTGCGTCCATTCGTTTTCATTTTGAAATATCAAAACAAAAACAAAAACGAGAGTGTTTTCATTTTTCGTTTTTGATTTCTCAAAAACCGAAACGAAAAACAAAAGTGTTTTCATTTTTCGTTTTTGATTTCTAAAACCAAAACGGAAAACGAAAGTGTTTTCATTTTTTGGTTTTGATTTCTCTAAAACCAAAATGAAAATCAAAAGTGTTTCCGTTCTTCGTTTTTGATGTAACTAAACAAGAATTTTGTATTCAATTTTAATTATTTCTCGTTTTATAATGTACAATGTTTTCCTTTCTTGTTCCTTTCACTAGTCTCTGTGATCACAGATATGGCTAGACATTATAAGAAATATGCTAAAAGAAATAAACATAAACGAAGGCTGAACAATAAAGCTGCAATGCAGCAAAGTAAGCTAAAATTTATGCTATCACAAGCTAGAAAACAGGTTGTTAATCTTTCGCATAGAAAATTAACTGATGATTGGTATTTGGTATTATCCAGAGGTTTGAAATTCATTCCTTCACCGTCAGTCAAAGGGCAAAGCAGGACTTATTACATGATTTCGATGAATTAGCCTGAAAATGAGATGTCGTTACTTATATCATGGTAACTTGGATGAAATTCATCCTTCAGAGTTAATTCTGGACACACGCCACCATTAACCTGCAACACCCTTGAAAATTACCTGTTTAATACAAAGCACGAACTAACTTCAATGCAAATTCGAAACAATCTTAAGTGTTTTACAGAGGTCCGGCATTTCTTCTTTGTTAAATGATGAATCATTAATCATTAAGAAAGCCGATAAAAGTAATAATGTTGTTATTTTAGATAAGGTCAATTACCTTCTTGAAGGCGATCGCCAATTAAATACACAACATTACACCAAATTGGAAAACTTTGACCTAAAAGCACTTAGATGTAATATCAATACATATGTCAAAGGCATGTACACCAAAGGTGTTATAGATTACTCCACATTTAATTACCTTAATAATGGTAATAAAATTGATTATGGGCCTGGGTATATGCATATCTTGCCTAAAATACACCGATTAAATGAATCGGAATTAGTAAAAATCAATAAATATGGGTTTAACATTGATAACATAATGCCGCCATGTCGGCCAATCATATCTCAGATTGGTACTGTCACAGAATTTATTGGACGCTATATAGATTATTTTTTAGTACCTATGGTACAAAAACAACACACTTATATAAAGGATACGTCTGATCTAATATACAAGTTGGAAAGGATTAAGTCTAATGCAGATATGGTGGCTGTGTAGCTTTGATGTAGTATCAATGTACACTAATTGCCCGATTAATGAATTATTATCGGCAGTTAGAATTTCGTATGATCAGTTTGATAAATCAGTTTACAAAATCAAATGCCCACCTACGGATGATTTAATCTATCTCCTCAGATCAATTTTAGAGAACAACATTTTTGATTTTAATGGACAGCTTTATAAGCAAAAAATAGGCGCCGCGATAGGAGCAGTGCCAAGCCCGGAAATCTGTGATATACTCATGTATAAAATTATGAAAGAAATTCTTTCTAAGTTTGAACATAGAAAAAATATCTTTTTCTATGGAAGGTATCGTGATGATATTATATTAATATATCACGGCGACTGGAAGGAAATAAAGATTTTGTTAGAGTTAGCAAATAATCATCATCCGTTCCTAAAATTCACACTAGAATTTTCATCTAAAGAAATAATATTTCTTGATGTTAATATTTTCAAAGGAACTAGGTTTTCTAATGAAAACATTTTGGATGTGAAACACACTTCAAACCGACAAATGCATTCCTTTATCTAGATCGTAAAAGCTGTCACAGTCAACACGTGTTTGCAGGGTTTATCAAGGGCGAAGTTATCAGATACATTAGAACAACAAATAATGATGAGGATTTACAACATATTTTATTACAGTTCAGATTGAATTTAATAAAGAGAGGATACAAGGAGATTGAAATCGAAAAGTACATAAATGAGGCATTATCATGTAATAGATCTGATTTAATCAGAAAAAAGCCAAAAACACACAAACACAAAGGAAATTCCTTTAGTATTGGCAATGAAATTCAATCCATGCATTCATAAATTAAAACAATGCATTAGTAAACATTGTGATCTACTAAAACAGGATGCAGTTTGCAACGAAATATTTTCAAGCAGACCAATAATAGCTTATAAAAGCATAAAATATAGCAGGTCTATTGACAAAGACAAAATTAAAATAAATTGATAGGTAAATCCCTGATGATGGCGGGCCTACAATGCTTAAACCCATTCATAAATGTTATACATTTATCATTAGCATATAATACAAAACCGCCGAACCACTAAATTAGTGTCGGGTTGATGTAAAGCAATTGCAAGTCTAGTAATACTAGCATCATGTGATCAATATTTTGTAATATAATTACAATAAAATACTAATAGTATGTATACGGAGTCCGTTCCGAATAAGATTTTTGCTATCGGAATTCGGATTGATGTTGGAATACGTGGATGTTAGGTGTCACTTTTATACAAAGTGTTTCCGTTCTTCGTTTTGATGTAACTAAACAAGAATTTTGTATTCAATTTTAATTATTTCTCGTTTTATAATGTACAATGTTTTCCTTTCTTGTTTCACAGTCATTGATAGTAAATCATGCCAATGTAAACAAACATTCCGGTGTTCTTTCAACATATAAATGTAGACAAAATAGACCGCCTGACTTATGAATTGAACTACGGTGATAAATGAATCAAAGCCTTTCAAATTACCTTGTTTATATCTTCAATAAAAATAAATTATTATATTTAAATATTAAACGAATCATATATTTAAATTGTACAATATAATATTATATAAAGATGGTAAAAGAGATAGATTGATTACAACATCACATTAACAAGGAGGTTACTATTTTTAAAACTGATAAGAAAACTACCTCAGTAGTATAGAAGCATATAGAAGTGGTTGTCGTTGGTTCATGTCTGTCAAATTTTTTCTGCGGAAATTATTTTGTTAAAACAAGTTAGTTTTCTCGTTAAAATTGTTTCACATTTTCATGTTGAGAACTTTATAGCCGAATATACGGTATAGGGTTTTCTCATTGTTGGAGGCCGTACGGTTATACCAAATAATTGGTTCAAACGACACTTTCTTCATTTATTATTAAGTTTCCATTTTAAAAAGAAATGTTTTTCATCATCTGAATCTTTACCAACAAGATAGTTGTCAATAACTATATTCGATGTTCAATATAAGAATGTAAAAGACTTATATGATTCACATTCTCGTATCATTTCCTTGTTTGCTTTTTTCATCATGCCTTTGCCTTATAATTTCTTATGAAGTTATAGACTTGCAAGCATACAGGAATATTACTTCTCCATCTCATGAAGTCAATTAAAAAATGCATCTGTTATAAAACTTTTTATATCTGCATATTCTTAAAAGCAATAAAAGTAAGATTTATATACAGGTTGTCTATAATTAGTTATCAACACTGGTTAGGGTATTTAATTGGTGGTGCATAGGGTATTGTATGGTCGTACTACAGGTATTCATTAAACACCAGGTAGTTGTACCTGTATTACTGTAACAATAATATATCCCAATCTCACCTGTGCCTTCGGCAAAACCAACATCCAGGATGTACACAAAGAAGAGCTTATGAAGTAATATTGTGTAATAACTATATCTTATCAATCCCCCATGTGGCGTGACACCTGAGGCTTGCAACTTCAAACGAGACCTGAAATTGCGAAACACCTGTCCCGTACACCTGTGACCTATGATGAACTCATGGCATGGCACCCGAGACCCCAACTCTGGATTCCTTATGAAAGTGGGCGGAAAGAAGTGTAGTTTGGGCTTGTTAAAAAGTCTCATCTTTACACCTTCGAAAAACAGAAAATATCATGTCAATATTCTTTTTTATTATATTGTTGAATCCATCGGCATCACACATAATCATTGTTTATCACTGTCATGCGTTCTGTTGGATAATAATCGAAACTAAATTTGCGCTGTACCCATATGTCAATATGAATGAAAGGAAACACTAACGTAGTAGCCTCGTTCTGAGTGACTTCCGGGATGGAAATATGCATATTTGACAGGTCGATAAATCGTTGCATTAAATCTCATTAAAATACATATTTTACCAAATATTTGACACCTATATTGCTATCGATGTATTTTTGGGGAAAGTTAAGTATAAATTAACATTTAGAAACACAAATTGAAAATCGTGTCATGTCTCCTTTAAACACAAGTGAATAAACTAGGATCCTTTATAAAAAGTCAATGGAACTGAGGACAGGGACCCTTTAATATTTACCTGAATTTGTATATATATATATTGAGTTACTTAGTTATTGTCTTCATTTGTTTTGTTGTTGTTATATGTCACAAACTGTAAAGTTTATATGGCAATAAAACTTTGAATTTGAATTTGAATTTGTTAAAGTATACATGCACAGTCACTGTGGTTATCAGATCTTTAATCGAAGATAATGTCAACGGATGCAAAAACTTTATCAATCTGAACAATAAGGGTGTGTGATCTTTACTTTTAAGTTTAGAAAGGTTGATCTATGATGATTAGAATTGATGACCAAGGTCCATCTGCCAGTAGTGTGCGAACATTCAGGACGATAATGTGTTTTGCTTGATCAATTGATTGAAAACAAATTTCCGAAATTTCACAATTCAAACCGGGATTAGCATTCAATCATTTTGCCATTCGGAGCCTACTCGGTAATAGTTTTGCTTATTTGTGAAAGCTATATGATGACCTTAACTAGAGCCTGGGTGTGGATGGGGTTTACGGAAAGAGAATAGTGGGCAAAAATATGAATAATAGAGACAATGGACCAAGAAATAAAAAAAATAGAATAACGAGGTGTTAAAATATAAAGAGAACAGAATAACTGGCAAAAACTATAAAGAAATAAACATGATAAAGAATAGAGAAAATGGCCTGAAACACTGATTAATACTGGTTCTCTGTAACTATTTAAACTTTTATATAGGGAGTGTGGCACGCATGGTCATGGATTTTCTTCAAACTTCACACACTTACTAGTCTTGATGAAACAAACAAAAATGGCAATTTTTTTTTTTAAACATATCGGTTGCCATAGCAACCGAGGACCAGTTTTACCTCTTCTGGATATCTTTGATTTTAAGCTGAAAATGGCTATTTTCAACATAATTTTCATAATAAATGATTAAAAGAAAGAATATTTTTATGATTTTATTAAATATATGCATTTTATTAATGTAATTTAATAACGGATATTTTCGTATTCATTTTCAATCATAATCACATATACCCCCTTTTATGTGGTTTGCATTAGGTAAAAATACCCTTTTGAGGTCATTTTGAATGCTCACCATAATTTTGCGGACACCTGAGTTAAAGTCAACCATCAATTCATAAATACCATAGTCTTATCTTATCAATGATGCGAAAAGTAATGGGAAGTATGTCTCATTTTTTGTTACCATGGATACAAAATGCTTAGTTTTCATTTCTTCAGAAAAAATTTTTGAAAATTTTGAAAAAATGTTTTAAAACCTAATTCTGCAGTCAGTCAGAAAAAATAAATAAATAAACAATTTGTAGAAATTATTGTAATCATTAAACTTTGAAACATATTCATACATAACGGTATTATAGTTTTAACTGTGTTGCTATGAAAACAATTTCATGATGATACACAAGTTTAAAACAATTTTGAAAAAGTTTCAGTTAGTTTCTTAAATGTGCACAAAAGTAGGAAAACGAAAACACTTATTAAGTTTCACTGTATACATACATGCGTATATATAAATAATTTTGCTGGTATAGTATATCGATAATGGTGTTACCACTTGAATGAAACAAATACAATTTCTCTAATCTGGATAAAATGCTGATTATGAAGAAATTTCAGTCTGTTTTCATGATCATGAAAATGTACAAGAAAAACAATGACTAAATCTAGAAAAAAACAAATAAAATCATTTAAAAATTGTGTATATTCAATTATGCAATATTTGCCATTGAATGTGTTGCCATGAAACAAGCAGTCCATTTGCAAAAATACTGATAAGTGCTAATTTTTACAAATTCGTTTAATGAACTTCGATACATATAGCAAAGAGTGTATACAATTTTGTAAAAAAGAAATGATCGATTAGTTGTGGTTTGCTTTATGTCCAGTGTCAAACATCTCATGCATATTTCAGAAGAGAACAAAACCAATAAATTTAATAGGAACATTGTAGGTCCTGTGCTAGTCTACTGACCAAAAATTAATTAAAGTCAATAATTTGAAACAATTCAACACAATAAAAAATAGAACCAAAAGAGTCAGACGTTGATCCTCTAAATAAATGATAATTGACCATCTAACCTTTCTATAAAGGAAAAAATACCTTTATTATGAGCTGTTTATTTTTCTTATTCATTCTTAAACTCAATGTTGAAATGGCAAAGCATGTATACATGTAGCTATACGTTTTGTATTATTGGATGATGAGTATCTACATGAAGATCATTTTTATAAAAGTTATAAAAAATCAAAAAAATCAAAAAGGTCCTTCAATAGGTGTAAGCTGGGATGAAGGCAGACAATTTGAAATATCACTAGAAATCGGGATCAATTGGACAAGGACAGAAATTTCAATAGATCAACTAGGGAGCCCCCTAAAAAAGGGCGTAACAAGCAAGGGCGGGTACGGTCGGCCGTCGACCCGATGGTCCCTGCTATTCATCCGACACATTTCTTGTTTGACATTCTGGCCGGGGAGGAATTTTCGAGATTTTCCAAAAAGTTCCGTTTCCCTAAGAGGACCCACGGAAAATCGGTCAGCGGGTGACTGCTGGTCTTACAACGAGCAGCAGGGGGAAAATATACCATCTAGACAATTGTCATATCAGGGGTACCACTGACTGCCTTAAGAGATGCCCGCTACATTCATGCTTCAGTGATTCCATATGTAATCAACCAAATGTTTCCAATGAAAGGAGGGGGCGGGCCCTCATGGCCCGCTGGATCCGCCTTTGGTAGCACTATATTTACATTAGTAAAAGGCATTGATTTATTGAAATTTGAGAAAATAAGAGTAATCTTAATGGATTTTAGCAGCAAATTAAAAATATTGACAATATGATAACTCTTTACACAGGGTAACTTTAAAAGAATTATATGCATGTACATATACTTTGATTTCCACTGAAAGCCCATTACAGAAAGATGTTTCTCAAAATTAGTATATAATTGTCTTTCTTTAAACAAAAAATTTAGATTTTACTTTGAAGCACAAGTCTATGTTTATAACATATTATACATGTGACTTTTGTCCGCAACTTTTATACGACCGCAAAAATGTTTGCGGTCGTATATTGGTATGACGTTGGCGTCGTCGTCGGTGTCGTCCGAAGACACATTGGTTTTCGCACTCTAACTTTAGTTTAAGTGAATGGATCTCTAGGAAATTTTACCATAAGGTTCAATACCACAAAAGGAAGGTTGGGATTGATTTTGGGGGTTATGGTACCAACAGTTAAGGAATTAGGGGCCAAAAGGGGCCAAAAATAAGCATTTTTGTAACTTCCAGACAATAACTTGTGTGTAAGTGTATGGATCTCTCTGACATTGTACCACAAGGTTCCATATCACAAAGGAATGCTGGGATTGATTTTGGGGTAATTGCCTCAAAATTTTAGGAATTAGGGGCCAAAAGGGCAAAAATAAGCATTTTCTAGTTTCAGGACAATAACTTGTGTGTAAGTGTATGGATCTTTCTGAAATTGTACTACAATGTTCCATATCACAAAGGAAAGCTGGAATTGAGTTTGGGGTAATTGCCCTAAAGTTTAGGAATTAGGGGCCAAAAGGGGCCAAAAATAAGCATTTTCTAGTTTCCAGACAATAACTTGTGTTCAAGTGTATGGATCTCCTGAAATTGTACTGCAAGGTACCATACCTCAAAGGGAAGGCTGGGATTGAGTTTGGGGTGATGAATCATAAGGGGTTCAAAAATTTGGGGGTGGGGTTTCCTTTTTTCTTTAAAATTTTCCATTTTAAGTTGGTTATTTCTGATTTATATTTAAAAGCAAATAATAATGATATGGCAGGAGATACACACCAAACAGGATGTGTAAATTATTATATAATAAGTATTGTGCACAGTATTGCGCAATAGCAAGAAATATCACATAGCACAATATTGCACAATAGCAAGAAATTTTCAATTGGACAGTATTGTGCAATAGCAAGAAATATTCAATTGCACAGTATTGCGCAATTGCAAGAAATATTCAATTGCACAGTATTGTGCAAAAGAAGATACTTTGTATAAATTGCTTATTTCTTGACCAATTTCAATGGGGTTTTATTCTTGAATTCTTGGGGTTCTTTAATATGCTGAATCTAACCGTGTATTAAGTTTTTGGATTTTGGGCCCCGTTTTTAAATTGGTCCACAATGAGGTCCAAAGGGTCCAAAATTAAACTTTGTTTGATTTCATCAAAAATTGAATTATTGGGGTTCTTTGATATGCCGAATCTAACCGTGTATTTAGATTCTTTATTTTTGGTCCCGTTGTCAAATTGGTCTACATTAAGATCCAAAGGGTCCAAAATTAAACTTAGTTTGATTTTAACAAAATTGAATTCTTAGGGTGCTTTGATATGCTGAATCTAAACATGTATTTAGATTTTGATTATGGGCCCAGTTTTCAAGTTGGTCCAAATCGGGGTCCAAAATGAAACTTTGTTTGATTTCAACAAAATTGAATATATGGGGTTCTTTGATATGCTGAATCTAACCATGTATTTAGATTTTTGATTTTGGGCCCCGTTATCAACTTTGTCCACATTGAGGTCAAAAGGTCCAAAATTAAACTTTGTTTGATTTCATCAAAATTGAACTCTTGGGGTTCTTTGATATGCTGAATCTAACCATGTATTTAGATTTTGGATATTGGACCATAATAGATGAATGTCCAATTTAAAATTTTAAGTTCTTAGACCACATTCATTCTGTGTCAGAAACCTATGCTGTGTCAAATATTTAATCACAATCCAAATTCAGAGCTGTACCAAGCTTGAATGTTGTGTCCATACTTGCCCCAACTGTTCAGGGTTCGACCTCTGTGGTCGTATCAAGCTGCGCCCTGCGGAGCATTTTATTGTCTGTGACTTTTGTCTGTGACTTTCTGTCCTACATTCTGACCATTATCATGACCAGGAAAAATGACTTTATACCTATTTAAATGTAATAGGCTTTGCATCAAATTTATAGAAACACTTAGATTGAACCATTAATTTTATCAAATAAGAAAATATAAAATGCTTTACAAACTTTCGGGAACATTTAAAACAAAGACAAGGCTCTGGTAACCCTCAAATTAGGTCCGCGAATATGTTTACTTATATTTTATGAAAATATTTTAAACTACAAAGATATCGTGCATGCAGGGGCTCGGGCATACCTCAAGCAGTCTGCGAAATGTGTATTTGTTTTTCTGAAAATATTAAAACTACCAAGATATCCTGCACAAGGCTCGCGCATGCCTTAAGTAGTACGTGGAAATAACTATTTACTGTTAGAAAATATTAAAAACAAACTATATTGGATTTATTAACTTACATGTATGTATGGCCTACTTCAAACACACCTTTTGAGTTACTTTATATTTGTGATCAAACATTTTACAACACAGCTAAATACAATATACTACTCAATACCATAAAAGTTTAAATAATTCGGTGCTCGTCATAGTACCCTAAACTGTTTTTCCCAGTTTTTACCATTCAATCTTAATTCTATTTTTTTATAAATTTAAAGAAAATCCAATAAGATATAAATAAGTATTAGGTAGTACAACGACCAGGACACAGTCAACGTTGGTCAGGTCAATTTTTTTACCAAAACATATATTTTCCTGTTTTTTAATAATATAAAATAACACAGAAATTTTCATCGGCCAGGTCATTGCTATTGTTGGTCAGGTTATTGTCAACGTTAGAAAGGTCACGTTATCTGAATATTTTATATTTTTTTTCTATATTTTTTATTAATTTATATATTAAATGATTAAACTTTATTATATTTCAAATTTAACATAAACCCTTTAAGAAATAAAAAAGTTATTAGCATTTTCATTTGGTCCTGGCATTGTCAGCGTTGGTCAGGTCACGTTTAATGAAGATTTAAAAAAGTTTTCTATATTTTTTTTCTTATATTTATGTATTGAATGGTCTAAATTTATAACAATTCAAATTTGACATAAATCCTTTGAGAAATAAAAAAGTTATTAGCGTTTTCGTTTTGGTCCAGTCATTAGTGTAACCCATCAAAGGGAGATAATTCGTATTGTGAGGAAAATTGCACAATGATCATTTTTTAGAAATTAATTTCGCATGTTTCTAGGTGGATTCCCATAACTTTTTTGAATTTTGACTAAAACAAGAATGAAATTAATTGTTTTGTGTTTCTTTTAATAGATGTAGCCGCATAATTTCACAACACTACACCAAATATTGTATTTTCTAAAAATCCCAACTTTCTCTGCTGTTACCATGGTAACCAACCCATATATATATCGGTTGACATTATTTTTCTGACTAGTCTAATAGGATCTACATATCAGCCAATTTTCAGAAAGATCGGTGACTATGTGTGCCGAAAAAGTTTAAGTGGTTACAGAGAATGAGTATTAAAGAATAGAGAAAAATCGGCATAGAATATCAAAGAATACAGAAATGAAGAACCCGTATCCAGACCATCATGTACTAGTTGCCTAAACCAACGTTATTTTGTCTCCGGTAGATTGTTATTGGTTATCATACGTTTTCTTTTTATTTCTATGCCTATCAATTAAGACATGAGCTTTCATAATTTGCCAGCTTATTACATTATAAAAAAAGACTAAGCCGAACATCACTCTGGATTTTTTCTCAAGTGGACCTCAGTTACCTACCCTACCACACCATTACCGAAAAGTTAAAAAAATTTACGGCAATACTTTTGTCCGCACTAGGTGCAAAGGGATGTTGGGTAGCTGAGGTCTACTGGAGAAAAAAATCCAGGTGTTATTCGTCTTAGTTTTTTTTTTTAAGTAGGTCCAAAGTTGGGGTCCGCGGACACCAAACCCCACCCTACCGAAAATTTAATATAAAAATTCTAAGGCAATACTTTTGTCCGCACTAGGTGCAAAGGAAAGCTTGGTAGCTGAGGTCTACAGTAGAAAAAACCAGGGTATTGTTCGGCTTAGTTTTTTTTGCTAAAGTAGGTCCAAAGTTGAGGTCAGATACCCTACCCAACCCTTACCGAAAAGTTAATAAAAAATTCTTTGGCAATACTTTTTCCGTACTAGGTGCAAACGTAAGCTAGAGACCTAGCGCCTACTTGATCAAAATTCCCAGTTTGGGTATAGCACGGATTATTTTTAAAGCTAATAAATAATTTCCTTGCCCACCATACTTTGAGTACAAAAATAAACCTTTCGTCCAATCATAAGTAAGCGAAATCCACTGTTTCAGAAGTAGAATGTTTTGCAAAACAGTTTTGTGTGGCAAAAAAAAAGTTAAAGCACGAGTGAACAAGAAATGAAATTTTGAAATTCATTGAATAGTGTCTTTGACTGCTTAATTATATATTAAAAACTGATAATATAGTGGTTATATATTCATAAAAACATTTGAAGTACGTTTGAATCTTATGCAACATTTGGGTTTCTATAAACATCTGAAAACTGGCTGCTAGCGAAGTGGCTGCTAGCGAGTGGCTGCTTGCTTGAACCTGGTCTCACAAACTCCGCATTTTCATTCACGTCTTCAGGTTTCAATGAACGTTTAGTAAATTATGTCAATGTGCTTTCCCATGGGGTTTTATGCAGAACAATTACCGGAAATCTATGGTAGTTTGCAAAATAAATGTCAAAACCAAAATCTTACTGAACAAAGTAGACACCCACATTAAAAAAGGTTGAGGCATTGAAGGCCAAATAAGTTTTCATATTTCACATAGAGTTGCAAGAAGTTCACAAATTAATTTAATACAAAGGCAAAAATCAATGTAAAAAAAAAGTTTCGTTGGTGAAATTAAGACGGCAATATATATAACAATTATAATAACAACAAACTGGTCATGACTTTTGTTTGGAGCAACATGAGCAAATCCCTTTACAATCAATCAATCAATCAATCAATCAATCAATCAATCAATCAATCAATCAATCAATCAATCAAACAATCAACCAATCAATCAATCAATCAATCAATCAATCAATCAATCAATCAATCAATCAATCAATCAATCAAACAAACAAACAAACAAACAACCAATCAATCAATTTATCAATCAATCATTCAATCAATCAATCAATAAAATTGAGAATGGAAATGAAGAATGTGTCAAAGAGACAACAACCCAACCAAAGACATGTTTGTGAAAGAGCAGAAAACAGCCGAAGGCCACCAATGGGTCTTCAACACAACGAGAAAATCCCGCAACAGGAGGCGGGCTTCAGCTGGCCCCTAAATAAAAATGTATACTAGTTCAGTGAAAATGGACGTCACACAAAACTAAAACTGAAAAAAAAACATACAAGACTATCAAAGACCAGAGGCTCCCGACTTGGGACATGCGCAAAAATGCGGCGGAGTTAAACATGTTTTGTGAGATCTCAACCCTCCCCCTATACCACTATAGCTAGCCAATGTAGAATAAACAAACACACAGCAATACACACAGTAAAACTCAGTTTAAAAGAAGTCCGAGTCCGATGTCAGAATAGGTAACAAAATAAACTAAGCAAAATGACAATGATTCATAAATTAACAAAGGATTACTAGCAGTAACTGACATGCCAGCTCCAGACCCCAATTACACCGATTGAAAGATTATGTCTTCATCACATGAAAATCAAGCACAATCACTCCTGTGAGGGGTTTAGTATCACACCCTCATAAAATATATGAGAAGAAAATTACCCGTATTATGCGAACAACTGGTTTTAGAATTAATAAGTTTATTTCCGATGCAAAGACCTTATAAGTGAATCAATATTAATACAAAAATATGTCATCAATAATGATTCCTCATGGGGTTTTGATTATGTGATTACTTGGCCGTTTTTTAGTGATTATTTGATTACTAGACCAGATATTTCATGATTATTTGATTATCTAGGACTGTATTTTAGATTAATTGATTACCAAGTTTAAACAATAAATTTTGTGTATAGCATACATATAAAATTTGGCTTGAAAGACGTTTTTTTGGCCTCGCTCCGCTCGGTAAAATTGTTAAGAATTAAGTCCGAAGATTGAACGCGTTTGTCCAGTAATCTTATTAAAATTCATACAAAAAGTCATATACGTATAACGAAATCAGAGATATATCTTTTAATTAGATTGGTTCGTCTAATTTAGTATTTTTATCTGAAGTAAATTTACTAACTTCTTTAATAAAAGATTTGAACAAGAATGTGTCCATAGTACATGAATGCCCCACTCGCACTATCATTTTATATGTCCAGTGGACCGTAAATTGCGGTCAGAACTCTAACTTGGCATTAAAATTAGAAAGATCATATCATATGGAATATGTGTACTGAGTTTCAAGTTGATTGGACTTCAACTTCATCAAAACTACTTTGACCAAAAACATTAACCTGCAGCGGAACAGACGGATGAACGGAAGAACAAACGGACGCACAAACCGAAAAACATAATGCCTATAAATGGGACATACATTGACAAAATGTGCTGAAGTTGAATGAAGGTCTTGTAAATCTCAATTAGACCATAACAGGCATATCCAAATAAAATTCCTGAAGTCACAAACAACTTCCTCACTTGTAGATCTATTTCCACTACTTCTGCAATATTGTATTTATCAATAATAATATAAATAGAAATTGTATGCATGTAAATTAAAACGATCAGGGTAAACTTGCCAATCCTTTAAATAAACTTATCAATTGAACACTGTAAATAGATCTTTGAATATTGTTTTATTGGTATAAATATTAATTTTGTTATCAGTAACTTAAAATTATACTACATATTATTGTTATACACATCAAGGTACTACAATCTGTTGATACCTATGATTTGGCATTGCACAAGGTCATGTCTTTCTCTGACTGTTAATGACGTCTTTACACTAAATCCATTGGATGTTGGATGTGTACTGATTGATATTTTAGTCTTAGATACATGATTTTTGTATTAGTTGTCATTTGCTTTGAACTAGCTGTCAGTACTGCGATTACTCTCAGATCTGTACTTTGTGTCCTTTTTTTGTTTGTTAAGGATGTATAAATACCCTGCCACGTCCGGTCTGTGCTTTTGTTAGATGTTTTCTGTTTTGTATCGATCTGATATGTTAAGCCCTTTTCAACTGATTTTTATAGTTTGTTCTTATGTTGTTCTGTAACAAAACTCGTCCCAGGTTAACGGGAGGGTTGAGCGCTCACTTGCATGTTTAACCCGCCACATACTGTATGTGCCTGTCCCAAGTTAGAGCCTGCGGTTCAATGGTTGTCGTTTGTTGATGTCTGTCATATTTGTTTTCGTTTTATTGTGTTATAAATTAGGCCGTTTTTCTCAACTGAACTGTTTCATATTTTTCATGTCAGAGCCTTTCATAGCCGACTATACCGTACTGGTTTTTTCTCATTGTTGAAGGTGGTACGGTTGCCTATATATATTGCTTACATCCACTTCATTTGAACTTTGGGGATAGTTGTCACATTGGCAATCATACCACATCTCCTTATTAAATTGTTGAGGGGGAGGATGGGGTTGAAATTTGTATTTCTTAGGAAAGTTCCAATGTTTTCCTCCCAGGTCACCCAGTTTTAATTGGATATTTTCTCATTTTGCTGTGCCCTTGGATTTGTGTTTAAGGCCAACCAGAGCTTACTGCCTGTTGGTGGGTAGTTGAAGACCATATGGTAAGCTCTAGGTGTCTTTTGTGTATTGTATATGGTGATTTGGTGATGTCTTCATGCCATTGTCCCATTACTTTATATAGACAGCTTATCAGTCAACCATATCTATCAAAGATGACAAATGATGGCCAAAGCTCTCCTGGCCTTTTGTATAGTCAGGCGAGAAACAAGATATAAACGAACTTGGCTTGGTATAAACATTTATATTTAGTAAACTCGTATAAATTCAAGTCAAAGTAATATTTCAAAACAACATAAAAATATAAAAGTGTAAAAATTTTTTTTAATAAATCTTAAAAATATTATTGTGTTTGTGTGTGGTCATGGTTAAAGGTTTGTTTTGAGTCTGGGTTAAAAAAATTATTGACTTCGGGTACATATCCTGCCCCACCCTGAGAATCAAATGGTTGCTTCCTTGGGAACAATAGAGATTGAAGATGTTGAGAATGAAGATCAGGTAATATTTTATGTTTTGCGGCGACGTTAAAGGAACACCAATCAGTTAATCGATCTTTATGACTATGGCTTCAGTTGTGTAATATTCCTTGTTGTAAAAGTTCCTTTTCTGCTTTGTGTAGCCTTATTAAGACTTGGAATAGATCTACGATGACTAATGAACGGTCGTGTATGGTTTGGCAATTTTACATGCCTACCGATAATAAAATTGACAATGGAAATGGGGAATATGTCAAAGAGACAACAACCCGACCAAAGAGCAGACAACAACCGATGTCCAGATATGATACGATGCTACCGGACATAGAAAAAACTGTCCTTTTTTCATGGAAAATTAAACTGTTACAGTATATTAAAGAATACAAAACTAGCTCTCTTTTCTGTAAATACAAATAAAAAGCTGACATGGGTGAGATTAAAGCTAGAAATCCCAATCTCCCAATTCACTTAAAAAGACCATATATAGATATAAGAAGATGTGGTATGAGTGCCAATGAGACATTTCTCCATCCAAGTCACAATTTGTAAAAGAAAAACCATTATAGGTCAAAGTACGATCTTCAACACGGAGCCTTGGCTCACACCGAACAGCAAGCTACAAAGGGCCCCAAAATGACCAGTGCAAAACCATTCAAACGGGAAAACTATGCAACGGTGTAATCTATATAATAAACAAGAAACGAGAACACTTATGAACCACATCAACAAACGGCAAACACTGAACATCAGGTTCCTGACTTAGAACAGGTGCAAACAAATGCAGCGGGTTTAAACGTTTTAATAGGTACCAAATTCACTCTTATCCGAAACAATAAGGTAACATATGACCTTTACTATTGAAGGGCTAAACTTGCATTAAGCCGTGTTTAGGCCCTAAAATAGAAAATAAAGATATGTGGAGTAAATGTGCATGGGACAAAATCACACACAATACATAGAAAAAATACAAATTATCAATGAACAGGGCTTTTATTCCTGTTCTTCATCTTGAAAGTAGATGGAGGGTCTTCAACGAGGAAAAGAACCATTCATAGCCTGAAAACAACAGCCACACACTTGACTATGTGGATTACAATGTTTTGCTTTATCCTACACCCTGAATTTTTTCTCCAGAGACCTCAGCTACCCAGCTTCCCTTTGCACCTAGTGCGGACAAAAGTATTGCCGTAGATCTTTTTTATTAACTTTTCGGTAATGGTGTGGTAGGGTTGGTAGCTGAGGTCTTCTTGAGACAAAATCCAGAGTGATGTTCGGCTTAGTCTTTTTTTTATAATGTAATAAGCTGGCAAATTATGAAAGCTCATGTCTTAATTGATAGGCATAGAAATAAAAAGAAAACGTATGAAAACCAATAACATTCTACCGGAGACAAAAAAAAAAAAACGTTGGTTTAGGCAACTAGTATGATAGTCTGGATGCGTATTTCTTCATTTATGTATTCTTTGATATTCTATTCCATTTTCTCTATTCTTTAATCAGTGTTTCAGGCCATTTTCTCTATTCTTTATCATGTTTATTTCTTTATACTTTTGCCAATTATTCTATTCTATTTATATTTTAACACCTCAGTATTCTAATTTTTTATTTCTGGGTCCATTGTCTCTATTATTTATATTTTTGACCACTATTCTCTATTCCGTAAACCCCATCCACACCCAGGCTCTAGTTAAGGTCACAATATAGCTTTCACAAATAAGCAAAACTAATACCGAATAGGCTCCGAATGGCAAAATGATTGAATGCTAATCCCGGTTTGAATTGTGAAATTGCGGAAATTTTTTTCAATCAATTGATCAAGCAAAACACATTATCGTCATGAATGTTCGTATAATGGACCTTGGTCATGAATTCTAATCATCTGAGATCAACCTTTCTAAATTTAAAAGTAAAGATCACGCACCCTTATTGTTCAGATTGATAAAGTCTTTTGCATCCGTCGACATTATCTTCGATTAAAGATCTGATAACCACAGTGACTGTGCATGTATACTTTAACGACCGGGGTAGTTTTCTTATAAGTTTTAAAAAGTAGTAACCTCCCTTGTTAATGTGATGTTGTAATCAATCTATTTATTTGTACCATCTTTATATAATATTATATTGTACAATTTAAATTTATGATTCGTTTAATATTTAAATATAATAATTCATTTTTATTAAAGATATAAACAAGGTAATTTGAAAGGCTTTGATTCATTTATCACCGTAGTTCAATTCATAAGTCAGTCGGTCTATTTTGTCTACATCATGTAGAAAGAACACCGGGTGTTTACATTGGCATTATTTACTATCAATGACTGTGAAACAAGAAAGGAAAACATTGTACATTATAAAACGAGAAATAATTAAAATTAAATACAAAATTCTTGTTTAGTGAAATCAAAACGAAAACGGAAACACTTTTGATTTTTATTTTGGTTTTAGAGAAATCAAAACAAAAATGAAAACACTTTCGTTTTCCGTTTTGGTTTTAGAGAAATCAAAACGAAAATGAAAACACTTTTGTTTTTCGTTTTGGTTTTGAGAAATCAAAACGAAAATGAAAACACTCTCGTTTTTGTTTTTGTTTTGATATTTCAAAATAAAAACGAATGGACGCAAATATACACGGACCTTACCCACCCGGGCATACCAGTATTTGTTTTACTACTTAATGCCACTTGCTTAGCGGAGGAACAGCAAGTACAATTTTAAAGTCTTTGGTTTGACCCGGCCGGGGTTCGAACCCACGACCTCCCGTACTAGAGGCAAAAACACTACCACGAGAAATCCGAAGCGGTCAGAAAAATAGAATATCATACCAAAAAACTAAAGTGCAATAAACATTTCAATCTCATTGAACTATCCCTTTTACTTAAGCCAGCAAAAGTATTTAACCTATTGATATCATTGAAAACTTCACTTGAATACCGAGAGTCGACTTCAGAGTTGATTTCATGCACCAACGCTTTCTGCACATTAAGAACTCTTGCAGCAATTCTTTGAGGGATTCGTATATGACTAGCTGTTGCAAGGCTAAATTTCTGTCCTTATTCAATATACCCTAATTTTCCAGTGGCATTCAAAATTTCATGTCCAATCTCACAGTCGACCTTCTATTTTTGCTATTGCAGGGCCTACCTATGGTATTTATAATTAATGTGTTCTCGTTATGAACATACATAAAATGTTTGCCACAGGACGTAAAACAAACAACATTAATCAAACCACTTCATAAATAATTTCTTGTAAACAGTATACACGAAGACAAGATAGTGTACAATGATATAAAGTAATATTTCCATGTATATCATTCGATAATTATGGAAACTTAAACCAGTCTTGCATCTAAGCCCTTCAGAGTGAAAATTTCATATCTTCTCTCAATTATAAAATGGTTAAGTAGAGATATAAATCTGTCATCCACTACTGATTAGGGGACAGATAATATTACTTAAAACAGATGTTTAAAACAAAAACTGAGTGTGTAAATTTTTGATAAACCCTCAAGTACAGAAATGATGAAGTAAACTAACAAATTTTAATTGGAGTGACAGTTTAATTTGAAATTATGGTGTTTTCTAAGTGGTGTAGATGATAAGCCCAACATCATTTTGATGTGATTTCTCGGCTTGGATGTAAGACTGAAACGACCTTTTTCAGTTATCTCTTTGAAAACCACTACATGAATGAACACTAATATCTATTTCTTTTTTAGATGTTTTCCTTTCGTTCTTAGATCTACTGTTTAATCACGGTCTATCATATATGATCAGTCAATTTTTTATAGAACTAAGACATGTAAGAATAGATCTTTAAAGGGTGATTGCTTAGTTAAGACGTGTAAAGGAAATGACGGATGACTAAAATAAAAGTGTTTATTTTCATGTAATACATTGTATTTCAATTTAAGAACGATTGTCAATCTTGCCAAAATATCTCATCTATACCAGTTTTGAGCGAGCCACTCAAACCTACATTACTTGATTCTAAATATATTACATTAAGGCCTATTTCAATACGATTTTATTCGTTGAAGTTAACAGGCACAGTTTTGAATTAAAACAAACAAACAAAACAATATTTATTAATCAATCGGACTGGACAGAGAACATTTATTATTTTGCATTTGCATGTCACGTAGTGTAGGCAAAGAACAAAATTAAAACCAAAATGAACATTTATCTGAATATTCTCATGGACCCTATGCATCTAGGTCTGTTTGATTAGAAGTTGTGTGTTTTTTTTTTTTTTTTTTTTTATTACATTCTTTTTACATATTTAATTGTTGGAGGAGATTTACCTTACTGTTTTCGTATGGTCTGATCTTTATAAGATTTCAAGATCATCAATAACATGCATGAAATATTTGCCACTGTCATTCATTTTGTTTAGTACGATTCACCAATTAGAATAAAACAATAATGATTTGATAAAATTAAATCATTTCGGAATCGTTATGATATATATGAGACTGCAATTCAACAATACATGCCAAACAGTTTTTTGTTGTCTTAATATCTTTCCTATTGATGTGTGATGCTGCATATTCTGGACCACACAAACTATTTGCATTGACAATCATATCAGTATTGTAAACGTTTGAAGTGCATGATGCGTTATTTTAAGGTATTATGTTCAATCAAATTCAGAAACACTGGGACAAGCGAAGTCATAAATATATTTTGTAAAATACCAACAAAACCATCTTAGAGGACAAAACGTATCCAAAATGTATCCTATAGGAGAAAAAAATCCTATAGGACAAAATTTATCCTAAAGGAGAGCAAAAATCCTACAGGAAAACATTTATCCTAAGGGAGAGAAAAATCCGGTAGGAGAAAAATTATCCTATGGGAGAAAACATCCTACAGGACAACATAAATCCCTTAGGAGAAAAATAATCCTAAGGGACATTTGTTTCTGAGAAAAGTCTCCCATCGGATTTAACATTTTTTAGAAAAGCCTGGTTCGGCAACTGGAGTGAAAACAGTGACAAAATCCTGTAGGATATTAATTTTATCCCATAGGTGATAAATTTTCCTATAGGATAAAAAATCCCATAAAAAATATCCTACGGGATTATGACTTTATCCTATAGGATTTCATAAAAATCCTATGGGAGAAAATAATATCCTACAGGATTTTGTCACTGTTTTCACCCAGTTGCCGAACCAGGCGAGCTACACCAACATTTTTTTGTATTGTTTACCTACCCCCAGAGGTACATTATTGCCAAGTTTGATGATTCTACTGCTTACTTTGTGTAATATTCTTTGGACGGTAAATAGCGATATTTATGAATACAACTAGATTTGTTGAATCCCAGTTCATTTAAGGCTGTGGTAATTCGTTGAAATCCATTTCCCGTATTTATCTTACATCACGTAATATTCTTTGGACCGTAAATGGCGATATTCATGAATAACAAAACCAGCAGCGTGTTCACTTCTCAATTCTCATACATAAAATTAAAATAAAAAAAAAAAAAAACTCCAAATAAAATTCAAAACGGAAAGTCCTTTATCAAATTGCAAAATCAAAAGCTCAAACACACCAAACGAATGGAAAACAACTTTCATATTCCTAACTTTGTACAGGCATTTTCTTATGTAGAAAATGGTGGATTAAACCTGGTTTTATAGCTAGCTAAACCTCTCACTTGTATGGGGTTTACACAAATCATATCAGACTGTTATAAAAGGAAACAACGCAATCATTAGAACCAGAAGTAAATCAAAGTACGTAAAGGTCTATGAATAGAATAATGTTACATCTTCCTTCTTAACGAAAGAAAATAACATTCACAAGTTATACAATTGACAAATTCAAATTAATGTTCTAATAAAATGTAAGTGTCGTAAAACATTCAACAATTGACCTTTCATATCAAAGGTCATCATATTAGCACAAAAGACTCAATAGGCACCATTTCAACACTATGATTAGATCTTTGAATATTTTTTTATTTGTATCAATATTGATTTTGTTATCAGTTAATTAAAATCAAGTTATATACATATGCACATTCATGGCTCTACAATCTGTCGATACCTGTATCTTGGCATTGCACAAGGTCATGTTTTTTTCTCTGACTGTTAATGACGTCTTTACACTAAATCCATTGGATGTTGGATGTGTACTGATTGATATTTTAGTCTTAGATGCATGATTTTTTGTATTAGTTGTTATTGGCTTTAAACTAGCTGTCAGTAACTGGGAGTACTCTCAGATCTGTATTTTGTTTCTTTTGTTGTGGGGATGTATAAGTACCCTGCCACGTCCACTCTGTGATTTTGTTAGATGTATTTCTGATTTGTATCAGATTTTTATAGTTTGTTCTTATGCTGTACTGTTACACCACTGTCCCAGGTTAGGGAGGGTTGTCGCCTTCAAACTAGTTTAACCCCACCACATTCTGTATGTGCCTGTCCCAAGTCAGGAGCCTGTAATTCATTGGTTGTCGTTTGTTGCTGTATATCATTTTGTTTTTGTTCATTATTTTGTACATAAATCAGGCCGTTAGTTTTCTCGCTTGAATTGTTTTAGATTTGTCATATCGGGACCTTTTATAGCTAACTATGCGGCATGGGTTTTACTCATTGTTAAAGGCCGTGCGGTGACCTATAGTTGTGAATGTCGGTGTCATTTGGGCTCTTGTGGAAAGTTGTCTCATTGGCAATCATACCATATCTTCTTATTTTTATATGTATACACAATATATGAATAACAAAACAAACGAACAAAAGAAAAAAAAAAAACAGTAAGCGCATACATGTTACATTGATTTTTTTTATTTTGGGCTTAACTGTACGTCCCGATCTTGTAATGTATAATCCATCAGAAGGGTTTTGTTGGGTTTTTCTGGTTTCTGTATCGCTCGTAATTAGAGGCGAATTATTTATGTTCCGAGATGGTTCAACTAATTCAGGGGAGTTTGGTTGTACTGTGGTTTTGAATGGACAGGAGGTACAATTGAGTCATTTTCCTCAGTAGTAAGGGTACTTCTCTCTTTTGATCAAATGACGCCTATTGCGTCTATAAATTCCATTATCTTGGCTTTTAAAACATAAGACCTACTATCAGGGTGCTGACTAGAGACAACAGCAGGATTCCAAAGTCCGTTACTGCCCCTAATTCGGACATAATCTCCTGAATTTAATGGTTTTAATGGTTTTGAGCCTCTGTCATAGTACCTTTTCTGATAAGTATGTTTCGAATCAAGTTTTCTATGAACTTCGTTGTAAAGGGAAATGTTCAGTAGGAGTGAGGAGTGGTAGGTTGAACCGATCTGAGTTTTCTACACATCAGTAACTGTGAGGGGGGTATATCCGATACACAAGGGAGTTGTTCGATACTCTAAGAGAGCTACATATGGGTCTTTTCCATTCTTTTTACATTTATTGAACATATTTTTTACTGTTTGCACCATTTTCTCCGCCAAGCCATCAGACTGGGGTTAATGTGGACTGGATTTAACGTGTTTGAAATCCCAATTGATTGCAAACTCACTAAACTCTTGGGAAGGATACTGAGGATAATTGTCAGAAACAATTGTCTCAGGGATACCTAGTCTAGAAAATTTACTTTTCAGCTTGTTAATGACTGGTGTACTTGTAGTACCGTGTAATTTATGGACTTCAAAATAGAGACTATAATAATCAACGATCACAATGTAATCCGCATTATTCCAATAAAACAGATCAATAGCTACAACTTGCCACGAACATAGTGGAATTTTGTGAGGTTTTAATGGTTCTTTAGCATTAGAATTTCTACGTTCCAAACAAACTGAACACTTTAACACCATGTCCGAGATATCGGATGACATTTTAGGCCAAAATAGAACATCGCGAGCTCTGCGAATACATTTCTTGACTCCCATATGCCCACTGTGAATTTTTTTCTAACATAAGGGCTCTTAAACTAGTGGAATTACAATGTTGTGTCCCTTAAAAATTATATTTTCATTCACAGCAAGTTCATCTCTATGGTTCCAAAACTTTAAAATTTGTTTGGAACATTCACAACGAGATTGTTGCCAACCTTTGAGAATCACAGATTTCAAAATATCAAACTGGGGTCTGGTAAAGTAGCTTTCCCGATTTCCTGTAATTTTCTGTCATCGATCGGTAGACTAGAAAACACCAGGTGAACTTGTGCCTCAAAACAATCAGAAAGACCAGGACAAGTGTCCGATAGAAATTTGCTTGACAGGGTATCAGCCACGGAGATACAATTTCCGGGCACATGTACAACATCGAGTTCGTATCCCTGTAATCGTAAAATTATGCGTTGTAATCTTGCATTGACGTCTAACAAAGATTTCTTCATAATTGAAATAACGGTTTATGATCTGTTTCAACTCTGATACAACGATCGTAAATGTATTGATGAAATCTGGTACACCCGAAAACGATTGATTACATTTCTTTTTCTATTTGTGCGTAATTTATTTCTGATGTACTTAATGATTTAGAAGTGTAAGCTACGAGTTTGTCGTCTTTTAGCAAAACTGCAACAAGGCCGTATTTGGATTCGTCAACTTGTAAAGTTAAGTCTTTGGTTGGATCATAGTAAGATAAAATCGGACCAGAAGACCTCGTCAATACCTCTTTGACCTCTTTAAATGCTGTAATTTGAGGCTCATCCCATGCAAATTCAACGACCTTGTTTAAAAGTGCTAGCATTGAAATAGTGACTTCCGCTAAATTTGGCGCAAATTTGGATAGATAATTGACCATACCCAATATAGTCCGCACGTCGGCTTTGTTGGATAGGGTGGCATATCTAAATTAGCCTTGACCTTGTGAGGATCTGCTTTTAAACATGATGGTGATAACATGACCAAAATAAGGGAACGACCATTTAACTTCAAGGGGGTTATGGCTCTTTCCTAAAACAATATTCTGATTCCAAATTTGATGAAAAAATATTGTGGTCAAGCAGATGACAAAAAAAATATTCTGAATCCAGATTTTCCCATACCTTATAGTGTTAAATTTTGAAAAATAATAATTTGATTGATAGCGTCAAAAAAATTTCTGACTCAGACATAACCATAACCCCCACCCCTTGAAGTTATTGCTCCTAAGTAACCTCGGTGACACAGACCTCTAGTTTGTCATCGTTAAGTTTCATGTCTTTCACGTGTTATACTTTCCGCAGGTTTGAATCATATTCCTCTCGGGTCGAACCGTAAACCAGTATGTCATCGACGATCGCAACCACACCGTCAAGTTCTGCGTAGCACTCGTCAATCGTAGCTTGAAAAGGTCTCGTGAACAATTGAGACCAAATGACAGACGCTTGAAACGACCATGGGGTGTATTGCAATTGGTAAAATATGAAGATGGCCCGTCGAGACTTATGGCCCAATAACCTGATCGACATCAAGTTAAGTAAAGGAATTTGCGTTCGACAACAGGAGCAGAATATCCTCAAATGTTCTCATAGAATAGTGCGGACGCTGAATTGTAGAGTTCAGATCTTTCGGGTCTAAGTATATCCTGAGCTTACCGTTAGGTTTCTCGACAACGAAGAGTGAATTAACCTAAGGTGTGGGCATGTCAACTTTAAAAATAATTTCGGCGTTCATCATGCGATCTATTTCAGACTTTAAACGACCACGTTAGGCAACAGGTATACGTCGCGGGAATGTACGACGGGGTACCTTTGGATCGATGTGTATTGTAGCTCACCTGAAATAAGACGGACACCTTTGAAAATCTTAGAATAATTCTTTAACCCTGACAACTTAGTCATTGGTTCTAGCTTACAAGGATCGGAGTCAGAAGTACATATAGTTTCGGTACCGTAAACCAACTTTATCAACTAATAATCTAAGCAAAACTTCATACCTAATATTGGTGGGGAATTATGTACATGTACACAGTAAAATTTTAATTAACTATTGATAGACCCATGTTTACAAGGAGATAACAGATGACAAGCGAAGCAAGGCATTGCCAATATAAGCAGTCAAGGTACGAGGGGACCTTTTGAGTGGACCATTAAATTTGGAATTATCAAGTATACGTGTAGGCAAAATATTCACTTGAGAACCTGTATTGAACAAACACTATTTTGGCAAAAACTTGATCTCTCTTGACATGGCTTTCATTAATAAAATAACCCTTATCATCAATACAATCTATAAAAAAAACTCTGAGTCACTGTCATCATCCGTGTCGAGCACTAATGTATCAACCCTCTGTTTACATCGGCATACTTTGGCAAAATAATTCCACTTTTGCAACTGTTGTACTTCTTTCCTTCCGCAGGACATTTTTCTTCTTTGGAGTGATTTCTTCCACAATTGCCACATTTTTGCTGAGTAGAATATCATTGAGTATTGACTTTAGCTCGATCTTGGTTGACGGGACCTGTCCTAACTCGATCAAACATCGGGCGGTTCTTCCTGGGGAGGCACTGTTATAGGCTGAATGCCTCGGTCTCAGAGTTTTCACTTCGTGTATTCAAAATTGTTCATCTCCTTCAGCAGTACCTGACTGCATTCAAATGTTTGGGCGATCTGAATAGCTTTTCTAAGGTCAATGCGTCACCTTCGTTGATGAGTTTCTCCTTCACTTTCGGCGAACTTGTCCCGAAAATAAGACTGTCCCTGATCATCTCCTTAAAAACAGTCTTTAGCAATGAACGTCAACTTGTAAAGTTAAGTCTTTGTTTGGGTCATAGTAAGACAAAATCGGACCAGGTGACCTCATCAATGCCGCAATTTGAGGATCATCCCATGCAAACTCAACGTCAATAGGTGGATCGTCAGTATATATCTCCTCAGATAGAATTTTCTTATACTTTGCCAAAATGAAGATTTTACTATGTTTTTGTCAAAATTTAATAAAAGTATGGGTCACCGTGCTATTTTTGTGAATAAAAGAAATCTATGAGATAGAATTTTTAAATAAAATATGAGACGATAGGTTTTATAATACGCTTTAAGAAAATAAAAAGAAAAATGGTGTCACCGAACTTGTTTTCTTACTACAAGTAAAAATGAAAATTTCACTATTATTCCAGTATAAAATTTTTACTATAAGAGTTATCTCCTTAAATGGCCAAGTTGAAATTGATTCTAAAAACACAAATATTTGGTATTTGTTTAAACATTTTGGATAATGCAATAAATCACTTTTTCATTATTCAAATACACAGTCTTACATAAATTGCAAATCCGTCTCAAAATTTGCAGATTTAGGCAAAGAACTAGACCGATTGTGTACTGCTATTGTACAATCCGAGATGGCGGTATATAGTGAATCTACCTTAATAGAGATCGCATTGAAATTAGTGATTTCCGATAAATTTGGCGCAAATTTGAGAGATAATTGACCATAATTGACCATACCCAATATAGTCTGCAATCCCAAAAGCCTTTTAATAGAAAATTATGAAGGACTGGTAAGTAGTGATAGATGTGGTGTTCGAGCCCAAAAACTGGACGCGGACGCCACACCCTAGTGTGAACCATTCGACCCTTAAACCGGGACGCGGACGCCATACCCTAGTGTTGGACCATTCGACCCTTAAACCTGGACGCGGACGCCACACCCTAGTGTTGGACCATTCGACCCTTAAATCGGGACGCGGACGCCAAACCCTAGTGTTGGACCATTCGATCCTTAAACCGGGACGCGGACGCCATACCCTAGTGTTGGACCATTCGACCCTTAAATCGGGACGCGGACGCCATACCCTAGTGTTGGACCATTCGACCCTTAAACCTGGACACGGGACGCAGACACCATACCTTAGTGTTGGACAAGTCTACCCGCCAAGGTGGACGCTATTAGTCATATCATACCCTATAGTTGGATAAGTCTACACTCCAAGATGGGTGGATAGTTACCCTTGAAAGTGGACGGCATACCCTATTAAACGGACGCGTTTACGTTTTCGGAATACTTGTAAATTTCTCTCACTCTCCCAGACAGTAAATCTGGTTCAGGACTTGAGACCTGCTACACATATATACATGTAGGTGGTTTAAGAATTTTAATTTTTTTTATTTGGATGGATACCCTTGAAAATGGACGGCGCACCCTATAAAACGGGAGCGGACCCTTCATAGCTAAACACTAACCCTTCTACTTAACACCTTTATACCCTGAACCATAAGCCTGTGATAGTTCTAAAAAGGAATAGTTTGTAATGCACAACATTCGATATTCTTTTTTGAAAAATGTAGGGCCCTTAAAAGGACCGTTATGAAATTCCATCTATGAAATCCAGCGATGATCTTTCCAAGTTATTCTAACCAAGTGATCATATTTTAACGCTAGTTTCCTAAATAGACAAATTCTCTGACTGGTTTCAATGCACATCATATCTTTTCGTCCAAGAACAAAGCCTTGCATGGAAACAGTTCAGGGTGGACTTTAACATGACAAGTGAAAATATAACGTCTAGCAATGGAATAACTGCATTTTGGAAATGAGAAACTTTTATATATAGTTTCAAAACACCAAAATTTTGAAATATAGGTGGAGTTATATAGGTGAACGGAAAAAGTCACAGGAAAAAGGTCACAGGAAAAAAGTCACAAATTTGGAAGGAAAAAGGTCACAGGAAATAAAGTCACAAATCTGATAGGAACTAATGTCCATTTTGTAGAAATGCTTAATATTAATTCATTGCTAGCTTCTTTAAAGTTATACAGAACTTTTAATGGTAAATAAATGACATATTATTAAAAAGTGTATTTTTAGGTTTTACGTGTCAATCTGTCCAGACAGTAGACGATTGACAGAAAATGTAGATAGTGAATTGAAGCCAATTAATTAGTTAATAACTATCTGTTGAATTTTTCGTATAATATTTTCATTGCTTATTTCTTACCAAGAGCCAGCTACACACCAAGCCAGTACCATCAAATTCAAGCCGGAACAAACCCCTCTTGTTATTTCTGCACAGAAATAATTCCTTTTCGTGCACCTTGAAAACTTCAACAACAATAAAAACATGGAGGATTAAATTTTAAAAAGAGAAATGTTACTAATATATGCAATTATACATATTCATATTTTCCTTAATTATTTTTTTTTGCCTTTTATTCTCAATTCTGTAAACACCATCCACACCCTCCTATATATATATAGATTGATTAAATACATTACCCGTGCATTTTTGAAGATAGATATCAATTACGACCGTGGACTTGTTAATTATATATGTTAAATGAGAAGCATGACTAGTTTTATTGACCTTGAATATGAAAATAAATCCGCACATATAATTAATATAAAATGTGTACAGTTTAATTGGCGATTACTATTCCGTGACTAACAGGTCTCATGAGTTTTATTGAATGAAAGTTTCTTAAATTTTTAATTAGATTTTCCCCACCCCTGTCAGTATATTCGCGTCAGTTGTTTAAAAATTGCTTATTATGTACGTAAATTATGACCAGATAAAATAGTGTACATCTGCATACATGTACTTTATAAAGATATCTTATTTTTAATCACCAGATGTGCTTTATCCTTTTAGCTAAATATTTGGGGTGTCATTTTAATTATGTATATGACCATATGACTCGTATTAATTAAGTGGTTCAAAGAAGTCAAAAAGCAATAAAGTAGCCGGAATGTTTACGATTGTTTACATTAATTATTAAAGAGATAAACAGACAGACTCTTCTAATTGTTAAGTAGTATTTAAGTTAACTGGTGTTTATATATCAGCATAATCAATAATAATGTATTTCATAAACCTGTACTGATATTAATAATTTTCCAGGTGTTTTGATTTTTGTTTACTTTAGTTCTTTGACATGTTTGAGGTAGCATTCGTAATGCCTTTAAGATATTTTCAACATAAAATCGGTTTAGAATAATTAGGCCACGCCTTCTGTGTTTCTCATTTCCAAAATGCAGTTATACATTGCTAGACGTTATATTTTCACTTGTCATGTTGAAGTCCACCTGAACTGTTTCCATGCAAGGCTTTGTTCTGGGACGAAAAGATATGATGTGCATGGAAACCAGTCAGGAATGTGTCTATTTAGGAAACTAGCGTTAAAATATGATCACTTGGTTGGAATAACTATGAAAGATCGTCGCTGGATTTCATAGATGGAACTTCACAACGGTCCTTTTAAGGGCCCTTAAATTAAAAAAAGAATCTTACTTTTGTGCATTACAAACTATTCCTTTTCAGAACTACCACAGGCTTATGGTTCAGGGGTATAAAGGTGTTAAGTTAAAGGGTTAGCGTTTAGCTATGAAGGGTCCGCTCCCGTTTTATAGGGTGTGCCGTCCATTTTCAAGGGTATCCATCCAAATAAAAAAAAATCTTAAACCACCTACATGTGTGTGTAGCAGGTCTCAAGTCCTGAACCAGATCTAGTGTCTGGAAGTGTGAGAGAGATTTTCAAGTATTCCGTAAAACGCGTCCGTTTAATAGGGTATGCCGTCCACTTTCAAGGGTATCCACCCATCTTGGAGTGTAGACTTATCCAACTATAGGGTATGATGTGACTATTAGTGTCCACCTTGGCGGGTAGACTTGTCCAAAACTAAGGTATGGTGTCTGCGTCCCGTGTCCAGGTTTAAGGGCCGAATGGTCTAACACTAGGGTATGGCGTCCGCGTCCAGACTTAAGGGTCGAATAGTCCAACACTAGGGTATGGCGTCCGCGTCCAGGTTGAAGAGTCGAATGGTTCAACACTAGGGTGTGGCGTCCGCGTCCAGTGTCCGGCTTTTGGGGCTCGAACACCACATCTATCACTACTCATAATCTTTACTGTTCATTAACATTTCCAATGTTGCAATCAATAATGCTAAACAGAGGGTTTGAGATACAAATTAAGTATCATAACATACATCCTAGAGTTAGGACTTTCTTAAAACAATCAAATTGGTGTCCTAAACTTAATAGAACAATTTATAGGAAAATCCTAAATAGGGTTCAATAGGTGTCTAATAGTTTGCAACATTTCAAAGTATATTAATATTTAAATACATTAAATAGTTCCCAAGGAGGAACTATGTATTGCCTTTGGAATAATAATCAAGAGACATCGAATGGATGGAGGGCACTCAGCTGTATTTTGGGCATTTATATAATTTTATCACTGGTTGTTTAAAAATTTCACTCACCCCAAGAATTTCTGGGGATAAACTGCCGAATTTCATACAAATTCATTCCAACACCAATTCAACCTCAACACTACTTGGGTTCCTCATAGCCTCATAAAACCATCTTTTTATATGCATTTATTTGGAACCATCGTTAATAATGTGAATCAATTCAACACAGATAGGCAATGAATTATGATTACAAAAGTAATCAATAATAAAAAAAAATCAGATAAGGGCAGACAGCAATCAACGATAATCACTGAACTGCAGGCTATTGACTTCGGACATGTTTCTGCGGATTCAACCCTGTCCTTACTTGGGAGAGTGTTGTGAGAGCACAACATAATAACAAACTGTAAACATCAGTTGAAAAGGCTTGACTCAACAGAACAGCAGTATGCACAAACAAACCCTAACAAAAGATAACAAACACAAGATCCGATCTAAGAGTACTGGCAGTTACTGAAAGGTAGTTCAAAGACAATTCCAACTAATAAATAAAATAAATAAACCATGTTTCCCATGCTAAAGTTTTATTCAGTACACATTCAATGGATTTAGTGTAAAACATGATAAGCATGCAGTCTGAGTTAGAAAAGCATGGTCTTGTGCTATGCCAAAATTTCAGTTTCGACCTAAAAGTGTTCATAACTGACTAGCCATACATATTTAGTTTTAATTTATTAAAACAAAACCAATGTTATTACGGATGAATCCTATATTCAAAGATCTTACTACAGAGTTGTATTGATAACCTTACAGAATAAGTTTATTCAAAGGACCAATATGTTAACATGGATTTAATATGGATCGTATCTAATTTTACAGGCTCTATAAACAATATCATCGTAAACATTATGATGTGATATCCCATTTGTAATAAGAATTTTATAGGTACAGATAAACGTCCAAACCAGGCATTTGTATATATGAAAGAATATAGAAAAGTTTCAAGTAATGTATGGTAACGAAATCCTTCACTTAACTGACCAATTATACAAACATAACTTAGATTGAAATCTAAAACGTCACTACAGACACGGGCGTAGCGAACGAGTTTGCGAGAACTAAACATGATTGTATGCACCTAACCCTCTCGCTTAGATTCATTCTTGACTACTGAACCATATGAAAACTTAATTACTCATTAGAAATGGCGTTTGTTATATCACAAAAACATGTAAAGGTGCAAATGCAAAATTATCACAATTGTCTTCATTTTATAATATAACACTATATAGTTTCTCTGTTTTAGTGATACTGATTTGATAATTGTTAATTAAAGGGGCATTAGCTACGAGATATAACAAAATCAAAATTTGATTATTTTCGTTCAATCATTAATGAAAGTGAAATAGTGAAATAATGATTCGCTTTTAACAGCCAGTTTGGTTCAATTTTGTCAAAATAAGCTAAAATGATCAATGATGAATTATTCACTTGCAGGTGAATAATTCGACCTCATTGAATCCGTATTCATGTGACCTTCAATTAAACCCCTTAGCTGGAGATGGGTTACGCATGTATTCAGCTATTAAAAGGAAAAGAATCCAAAATTGAAAGTGATATAAGAATGAACCATTTGGTTGACTGATTCGATCCACACAACAAACCATTCTCACACAGGTAAAAACGATGATAAAATCCTTTTAACCTACAATATTAAACCAAACAGACCTAGAAAATCTAACTGCACGTGGTCGCTATCTATTTATACTTATATTTATGTTTATTTCGGGTTAAATGACCGTCGACAGTCTTCGGAGGTAAACTCGATGGTTAATTAGATGAAGTCTAGACAAAAATACACACGAAATGCTGATGCATATTATCGAATCCATGCGTTGTTAAACGTTTATTTGAGACTTTTGTAATTTGGATATACGTTTTAGTATGTTATAAATCAGATATGAGAATTTGAGTCAAATCGGTGAACATGAATTTGACAGCTAATGCCCTTTACCGGGTAAATCTAAAAGAGAAATATGAAATTTTTACATAAATGTCTTATCATATGAAACATATAGTAAAACATTGTAGGAGAAGAATTTTGCATAAAACTTTAATTAAAAGTTTATAAAAAATATTAAGCGAACATTTCAATTTTAAATAATTGTAAGAGCTATAAACTGCATCTTTCATAATCAAATCCATTATTGGCATTTTTGTATTGGAATGTTTGGATATTGTACACGTCGGTATTTTCCATCATTTCATGAAGCATTTCCTCTTGATAAGTGGTGCACATGGCATCTCCGTATATATATCTTATAATTTCAAGGTTTTATACTTGCTTTGTCACCAAACTAGTCATACATATTAACACATACTGTTTTAGCATAATGCGAAAATATCAAATTAAACTACACACAAAATTAAATTTTGTATTAAACAAATATATACACTCAGACAAAAGTTATATGTAAGCAGCACCATTTTTTCAGCAAAGTATCATTAAATTGTAAGAATTAAAAAGTACGCATTTAACAGCATGTAGTTATAGATCTAGGGTATTTCTTGAAAACCTTTACCACAAACAGTATTAATACCAATGTACAAGACTGAACCATATGTTTTGTAAATGTTATGCTCATTTCTATAACAGGAGAAAAATGACAATAAAATGTATGGTGACATGGCAGGCCATGATATAGTATCAATTGACTCAGATCCCAAAATAATTCTACCAATCCGATGACGATGAGGTTGAGCGTTGTCATCCTGAAAAATAGTTCTTTCGGCCAAATCATGACTATCAAAATGTGGTGATACAGTCTTATCAAGAATGTCATCGCGGTACTTCTGATCATTCAGGGTTCCGTCAAGAATATGAAGATTCAATTTCCAGTCACATGAAAAGCGTCTCCATATTGTCACACCACCCTCCTAAAGCTGTTGTTACCAAGAACATTACTGTCTTTATAAGCCGTGTTTTCTCTCTCCAAACACGAATTTCCCGTCAAAGAGTTTCAACAAGAATCGAGTCGCTTTTGACCAATGGTTCTTCTCCAATAGCGAACATTCCATTGTTGATGGTTTTAGCTCACTGCATTTGTTCCCCACGATGCCTTACAGTAGGTTCTGGTCGTTTGACCTGGTCGGTGAGCCCGAAGGCAGAAATTATGCAGCCTGTGTATTTCAGTTTTCATATTAAGCCAGAAGTCACAAATCAGTAACACGAAAATTGCCAACAATCAAAATCGATTCAATAAACAAATTACCCGTCTCTGCGAGTTACCTTTTGTAAACAATTGTATGATGAGACTCTCTGATTTTTATAATTTTTATTTCAAAAGACATATTTTAAATTAAAAGGATGGTGCTTAACTGTTGTTTGAGTATATATATATATATAAGTACGTCTGAACCAGTGACAACTCTACAACAGATTTATCCATCGGATCACCAGCAGTGATGGTGATACATGGCTGTGTACATTCTGTATATACAACTCGTCTAAACATCAGCCCAACAATGTTAGATCTGTAAATTTGCTTTCGCAAATTTTGGTTCTTCCTCGCCGGGATTCGAACTCATGCTACTGAGATATCGTGACACCAAATCGCCTGCACTGTATCCGACGCGTTAGACCACACGACCACCTAGGCTTCACTATAATAAAGCTTTCGGTGGCCGGGTGTTACCTTTCCTCGTCAGTTTTAATCTAGCGTCGTAATACAGTACGTGATATATAAGGCATGAAGATGGAATTGTTACAGATCAGCTGAAATATCTATTATAAAGGATCCTACAAATGAATGCAAGATACAGTCACAGAAATAATTATATTTATAAGTACGTCTGAACCAGTGACAACTCTACAACAGATATATATATAAATATATATATATATGTATAAATATATATATATAAATAAACAACTTATTTTACTTTAACCACACCTTTGACTAACAGTGTTCCGTTTTGGTGGACATATAGTGCTGGCCACACCGTACAAACTACTTTACTACCATCCATGTTATATTCCTTAAAAACCTCTCTATTAAAAGCTTCATCTTTCAGTTGGCTTTCGTGGAGAACCATAGGAGGATCTTGAACTACCATCTTCCAGCATAACTTAATACATTTAGCAAAGAAGGGTGTTGACATAATCATCTCAAATATCTTTTTCTCCATATTCCTGAAGTCCTTTGCTATTGTTCCTTTTTTATTTTTTAAAAATAATCTGTAATAAACATGCGCGATGAATCAGTAATTGCTTATATTTTAATTTCAAGTTTGTAACTTGAAAATCCCATTGTTTTGAATATTTATGTTATCAAATTTAATGCTCAGGTTTACGTACAATTCGTAAGCATATACTCCATCAAATAGCTGCACCAATTTTAAAGACCTCGAAAGTAGTGCTAAAATAACCCCTAGTAATTTGTGCGTGACCAATTTATTACACAATAAGATTCTAACTTTGCACACATCTATCGTGTCGTTTAGAAGGATCAAAGACGAAAAACGACTTTTACAGAATATTGAAAGGTTGTGCAGCAACGTTAGACTCTTTAATAAAAATCAGTACACAAAAGATTTAAAGTTACACTGATATAAAATAATGTTTTTAACGACGCAATATTTAGAATGAAAATAATTTCCTATTTCGTAATGAATTGAAAGATAAACAGTGTTTTCCCTTCAAAGTACTGAATGTAAAAACGGTGAACATCATTGACATACTGAAAAATCATTTACATTGGTTTTTTAAAATTTATTAAATTTCGCCTTGTATTATTAGAAAAACTGTTTGTCCATTCAATGGAGAACTTCTGTGGACCCGTCCATGGGACTGGAAAGAATCTGTTTGGAATTTTGTTATTTTATGCTCTTATATGCCTACAAGTTGTATGTATTTTCTGTTACACTGCATTGTAGGATATAAATAGCTTACAAATATACTTTGAAAAATTCGGACTCCGCATCTAGTTTTAACGGCTAGGAACCTTTTGTAAAATCATGTGGATAAAACATTTATTTCAGTAAAGAACATAAATATATGAAAATGAGATTCAATTGAAAAAAAGTCCTTGATTCAAATTTGTTAATCTTAGCAACAAGAGGCCCCTTTGTAGTTATTGATGTAAAACACTTCTACTGAATTTAAAAAAAAATCAATTGTCGCTACACTTGTACATGTTTTATGTTTGATTAGAAAATAAACAAGATAAAAAAACTAGAGGCTCCAGAGAGCCTGTGTCGCTCACCTGCATGCTCAACAATGGCCACTTTTGATAAAATCATCATTCTATAACGAGTTAATTGACAAATTCAGTCATTTGACCTATTTGTAAATCTTGTCCTGTTGATCATTTGTGCTTTTAAAGTTTCTCTCTATCTTTTATAGATTTCAAGATAATAGGTAAAATGAACGAAAATGGTAAAATTTGTCATTAAAGGGCAATAACACCTACAAGAGGTCATCTGACAGTTTTGGCGTAAATAGACAATAGGTAGAACTCAACATTCTGAACATTTTTGCCCTAGTAAGATTTTCTCTTAGCCGTTTTCAAAATAATAGACAAAACTTGAACTTTACCCTATGTTCTATTTTTAGCCATGTCGGCCATCTTGGTTAGCAGGTGAAATCATGAGCCACATTTTCTAAACTACATACCCGAATAATGATTGTGGCCAAGTTTCCTTAAATTTGACACGGTAGTTTCAGAGAAGATTTTGTAAGATATTAGGCAAAACGCAAAAAAATGCATGGGAAAATCGTTATTAAAAGGCAATAACTCATATAAAGAGTCATCTGACGATTTCGGCTATGTGACTTATTTGAAGATCTTGTCCTGCTGATCATTTTTGCTACCTTAATCTTTTATAGATTTCAAGAAAATAGGCAAAATGAAAAACTCGTAATATTTGTTATTTTTGGGCAATAACTCGTGTAAGAAGTGATTTGACAGTTTTGACGTTAATAGACAACAGGTAGAGCTCAACATTCTGAATATTTTTGCCCTGTCAGATTTTCTCTACGTATCACGGTTTTAAAATAATAGACAAAACTTGCATTTTATCCATATGTCCTATTTTTAGCCACGTTGGTCATCTTGGTTGACAGGCGGGGTCATCGGTAACATTTCTTAAACTAGATACCTTATTGATAATTGTGGCCAAGTTTGGTCAAGTAATTTCAGAGAAGAAGATTTTGTAAAGTTAACGGGCGACGAACGACGACAGCGATGACGACGACAGACGCCAAGTGATGAGAAAGGCTCACTTGGCCCTTCGGGCCAGGTGCTAAAAACGATATCAGCAGGAAAACATTCGGAATTGTAACTTCCTAAGTGATGATGAGAGTTCATTTGTAAGCGCTTCGGACGCATGATATTTATAACGTATTATTTTCATTTTAACAGCACTGGGTCGATACCTCTGCTTGTGGACTATCAGTCCCCGAGGGTAACTATCATCAGCCCAGTAGTCAGTACTTCGGTACTGACATGATTCAAAACAAACCTTTCTCAAATTGTCTGTTTATTAATTTTGAAATTACTAAAAAACTAAGGTTGCAACTCCCTCAGGCAAAGTTGACCTCAGATGGATTTGGCTATTTTTAAGGTCGTTTTTGTCATATACCTCTTCAACTGTTTCAGTTATTATACATTCTTGGCTTTCAAATATTCGGCTTTGAGCGTTCCTGATGAAGGTGAATCCAGAAAAGCGCTTCAGACACATGAAATCTATAACGTGTTGTTTTAAATTTTACAGCACTTGGTCGATACCTCTGCTGGTGCACTATCAGTACTCGAGGGTGTAATCAGCTCAGTAGTCAGTACTTCGGTACTGACATGATTTATAACAAACCATTCTAAAATAGTCCGTTCATAATTATTTTGAAATTATAAAGAAACTAAGCTTTCAACTCCCTCAGGCAAAGTTGACCTTAGATAGATTTGGCTATTTTGTAGGTCCTTTTTGTTATATAGTTCTTTAACTGTTTCGGTTCTCATACATCCTTGGTCTTCAAATATTATGCTTTGAGCGTTCCGGATGAAGCTAAATCCAAAAAGCGCTTCGAGTTATGACATTTATAACGTGTTGTTTTCATTTTTGTACAGTACAACGATAAAATTGCCGCAAGTAAAATACTTCTGATGTTTATGAATTAATACCGTAAGCATTTAAAATAACGAACAGTAACAAATAAACTGTACATAGTGATGCCTCGCCTGTCGGTGTAAAATTTAGAAAAGACAATCTGATGGACAACATAATTGCTAATCGATTTAGAGTCCCTGGACCATGAACTAGTGGGCAAGACATCGAAAGATCAACAAACTGAGATGTACAGGCAGTAATGTACATTTATAAAAAATTATCGTTGTCTATTGTTAATAGTTCCCATCAAACTAACATAATTAGAAATCGTAACATTGAAAATTGGTAATTAATTGAAAGTCACAGTACATGACCTTCGGGGCAAGGAGTCGAAAAATCGTCAAACTGATATGGACTGATAGTAATGCAACTTTATAGAAAATATCATTGATCTATCACAAGTAGTTCCTATCAAACCGACTTCTGCAGAAAACTTAATATTTTAATTGCTAAATAATTCAAAGTCACTGGACCATCACCTAGGGGAAGGCCTCAAAATAGTCATCAAACTGATATGTACTGATAGTAATACAACTTCATACAAAATACCATTGATCTATCACAAGTAGTTCTTATCAAACTAATTTTAACAGAAAACGACGAGGTGTCGCCGGAAAAGCAATACATGTACTTTTGTAGCAGGCGATACAAAACTAGAGTTCCTTTGTAATAATCTGCAAAATGTCTTGTCGGATAATGTAATAGGTAGATACAGTTACTCCAATGTTATAAATAATATAAAAGATAAAGCTTACTTCTAACAGTTGTTCAGACGTTGTTTCTGTTGACAGTTTTCTAATGTCCATTGCTTGTTTCATAATCTAATCAAGTAAAAGATTGATTTCAAAAATAGAAACATTAAAAGTTTGCCAATTTCATATATCATATTTAAAAATAAGACCATACTTTATTATACTCTTAAAGTTACAATGTTATTTAAGTACTACAATATAAAGTTTAATGAAAATAATACTGGTAGTGCTCAAGTTACTATTTTATGCGCTGAAGATATATTTTTTGCGTTCAATATAAATATATTATGGCAAATTGTGCGCTCCATTTCATATTTTGTTCACTCAATTTATCTGGTTTCTGTATAGGTCTTTAGCGGGGCTCTGCAAAATACCAAGTACATAATCCTTCTTATACAGTTTAAGATAAGAAGGATAATCAGCTTTGGCAAAATTTACAAAGAAAATGCATCATCAATCTAGCCATGACATTAAGCTTTTATGAATACTTAAATTGATATTAATATTTCAAGTGAATATTAATGAAAGATTACGACGTATTTTGGTCTTAGCAGGAAAATATCAATGTAAAAATAAAATGTGTATGTTCATCAGAGTAAGCTATATTGGTTTGTTTTGTAAAGAGAATATTCTATAGAAGTGTTATTTTTTTATTGTATTGAAAATTACGTACAGAGCTCTGTTGTCAAAGTTTTCCCAAAAAAAACTTAGTTTAAGAAAACTTAGAACAAGAAATCTTGGTCAAAGTAATCTTTTTTCACTATTGAAGTTCTTCTGGCCATTGATCAAATAAAACACGAAAATTTAGAGTTTAAAAACCCAGAAAAGGTCTTATAAACTTCTCACTGAATTAGTACGTAACATCTCATTTGTTATATCTTCTGTTAATTACTATTTAGAAGAAGTCAATTAGAAATCGTACGTGATTTTTTTTTCTTTCAGGCAGATGAATAATACATTTCTTTCACATCAACCAATTCAATCAAATTCTTTTCATGTTATTTCTCCGTTACAATTTTCTTTTAGTTGTAATAGAAATTATCTTGCTTATTTATTTTTACCATTTAAGTGCATTTTTTTTATTATTATAACATAGTTAACAGTTTCATTATTTAACTGATTGGCTAATCCAATCAAGGTCCATTCAGGTTTAACGAAAAGTAGGATGAGCTTCACTTCCATCAATTATTGTTTTATCAAAAGTTTTGTTTTGACATTTTCGATGTAAAAATCATATCTTCAGTATCAAGGTTGACTTTGTTTTCACTATTTGTTATTGATTTCTATGGTGATATTAAATATGTGATATTTAGGTCATTTTATACATATGAAACTTATTTACACGTCAGGTGCAAATTTAACACAACTTCACTGGTTTATTTTTTTTATTGTCGCAACTTCGATCAACTATTAATATTTACCTCATCTTTACTACTCTCAATCATTAGAGCAGAAACTGCATCTTGCAAACTTTCTTGTCCAGCTTTTAACGTGACAGAAGACTTTTCCTCACATAATTTGTAGCTACACTAAAAAATATGTTATACATTTAAATTAACATTTCGCTAACTTACAGTTCCTTTCCTTTGAAACTGTTAATTTCAATGTGAGAGAAATCTATGGTACCTGCCCCCAATTATATTTTTAGTCAAACTTAAAAAGATCTAATTTAAAAAAATAAATGGAGATTTTAAATACCAATATTAATTGAGACCCTATAAAATACGGCTGATTTCTATAAACTTTAGATAACTATACCTCTCTAATTTTACCCAATTTATACTTAACCCGACCGGTCGAATAGTTTTTAAAACAAACGTGTGGTTTGTTTAATATCTGCTCTTTATTGGTTAAAAATCAATTATGACGTCAAATGTTCATGCTTTCCTCTGCAAATTATATTGTGAATTCATTAAAAAGGCGCCAAGCTTGATGACTCTACATTTAAGGAACAGTAGATGAGTGAAAAAGTTTGTCTACATTTCGTCTAAAAATCATTAAATAAACAGAATCCACCACAAAATCTCGTGCAATACGATATTTCTCCACACTCACCATTTAAATTTTAAATATTGTAAAAGCTGGGCTACACAGCCAAATTTTGCTCACGTGAATTTCACGTGAATCTCATTCACGTGAATTTCACATGAATTTCACGTGAATTTCACGTGAATTTCACGTAAATTTCACGTGAAGTGGTTTCACGTGAAATTACGTTAAATTTTCACGTGAATTTCACGTGAAAAATATAAATGGTGTCTAAGTTATAAAAATAAACTGAAAACAAAAATTTTGTCAACCTCTAATACCTTGTATGATATTTATCATACATTCCTGAAATCTTAATTTAATTAAAATTCTATTTCACGTGAAATTCACGTGAAAATTTTATGTTAAATTCACGTAAAATATTTAACGTTAAATTCACGTGAACAATTTCACAAGAAATTAACATGAATCAAAACTCATGTGAAAATGTTATGTTTCATTTTATCTGAGTTAAACCATGAATTCATAAGAAAAATTTAACTTTATTGAGGTAACTCCAACTTATGAAATAGATTACTGTTACTGTAATAGATTCTTTACTTCCATAATTGCAAAGAAAAGAAAGGATAATATATATATATATCATTTACTTCCAAACATGAGTTATCTCCTTTTTACTGTGCATAAAACTTTTCCTCAAACTTATAAGTCAAGAAAAATTGTGAGCAATTTGAATCGCACATAAGTTTAACATTAGGACATATGAATAAAAACAAGTAAGTATATTTACAGAAAAGAATTTTATATATACTATAGTTAGTCAATAAATGTAAATTTGAATGTTTATCAATTTTTTAAGTATATTGAAAGTGCAGTATAAAACTGCTATGCTTTCACAAATATCAAAAATGTTTGATTCAACGTGCATTATAAAAGTGGTGAATGTTAATAACTTGATCCCTCACCCTAAATAAGGAAGAAATAAATATCATAATATCAGGGTTTATATGTGTATTGACTGGATAGCAATTTATTTGTTTGTATACTTTAAAAAATATTCCATACTGTTTTTTATAATGTAAAAGATTTCTCAATTTTCCTTATGAGTTGATGAGTTGTCCGGGTTTGTCAATCAATGGGGAAAATTTTAACTAAAACATGTAAAAAGCTTTATCTTTATTTAGTTTGATAATTTTGGGTATTAAATATTAGGTAAATTTTAAGTAGTTTATTTAGGATTGTCCTTAACTCTGGAAAAAGGTTAATGTAAAATTTTGAGTGTCCCCATTATTATGGTATTTTTTCCAATCAATGATGGAAAATAGTTACAGAAAAAGGGCGAAGTTGCAATAATTGGCAGAAATGGGTCCAGCTTCGTGAAAAAGTGAGAAGACTTGTAAAGTCTCCAAAGGTGGGAATGTGGTGAAATACCCCCTTTTTTCCTCCTAAAATCTGCTTCTGATTTCAAACATAAAAGTATTTCTTTAAAATGTTTAAAATGAACTGCATTTCTTTCTCTTTCTTAAACTTAATTTTGAGTTTCAAAACAGAATATACTTTAAAAAATGTTTTATATCAACATGTTTAAATAGTTCCAAAGTTAATAAAAGTTGCATTCTGTCCATAACAGTAGATAATGACAGGAAATGTTAATAGTTAAATTGAACTAGTTATTCCAGGTTTAAGACTTAGTTGCATGAATATTACAATTTATTGTTTTGCTTTTTATAACGAGATCTTTACAAGAAGCAAATTTTTTATAATCATTGAAATTGAAAGATTGCATGATCAATTGTTGCACTGGGACACATTTTAAAATTACAAAACAATGTCCCTGTATTCTTAGATTAATGTTTTATTCAGAAAAATGAATGGTTACATTTACACTTTGTTATTAAAAAAGTTACATTCTAAAAACCAGGAAATTTACACTAAACTTAAAAAGCTGTAAGCTTTTCAAATATTTTAATTATCTTTTAAACTTTATTGATAATAAATAAATTTAATGTCTTTATGTTTACGTTCAATTCGTTAGCATATACTCCATCAAATAGCTGCACCAATTTTACTGACTTCGTAAGTAGTGCTAAAATAACTCCCAATAATTTGTTGTAATTTGTGCAAGACCAATTTATTACACAATAAGATTCTAACTTTGCACACACCTATCGTGTCGTTTAGAAGGATCAAAGACGAAAGAACGACTGTTTACAGAACATTGAAAGGTTGTGCAGCAACGTTAGACTCTTTAATATAAATCAGTACACAAAAGATTTAAAGTTACACTGATATAATATGTTTTTTTAACGATGGCAATATTTAAAATGAAAATAATTTCCTTTTTCGTAATGAACTGAAAGAAAAACAGTTGGTTTTTTGTTCCTTCTAAGTACTGAATGTGAAAACGATGAACATCATTGAAATACTGAAAAATCATTTACATTGGGTTTTTAAAATTTATTAAAATTCGCCTAGTTATTTTTAAAATAAAATGTTTGTCCATTCAATGGAGCACTTGTTTGAGAACCCGTTCATGGAACTGGAAAGAATCTGTTTGGAATTTTTGTTGTTTTATGCTCGTATACGCCTTCCGGTGATATGTATTTTCTGGAACACTGCATTGTATGATATGAACAGCTTACAAATATACTTTGAAAAATTCGGGATCCGCATCTAGTTTTAACGGCTAGGAACCTTTTGTAAAATCATGTGGATAAAACATGTATTTCCTATAAAGAACATAAATATATGAAATGGAGAGTCAATTGAAAAAAAGAGTTAAAGTCCTTGATTCAAATTGTTAAATTTAAGCAACAAGAGGCCCTTTGTAGTTATTGCTGTAAAACACTTCTACTGAATTTAAAAAATCAATTGTCGCTACACTTGTACATGTTTTATGTTTGATTAGAAAATAAACAAGATAAAAAACTAGAGGCTCCAGAGAGCCTGTGTCGCTCACCTGCATGCTCAACAATGGCCACTTTTGATAAAATCATCATTCTATAACGAGTTAATTGACAAATTCAGTCATTTGACCTATTTGTAAATCTTGTCCTGTTGATCATTTGTGCTTTTAAAGCTTCTCTCTATCTTTTATAGATTTCAAGATAATAGGTAAAATGAACGAAAATGGTGAAATGTGTCATTGAAGGGCAATAACACCTACAAGAGGTCATCTGACAGTTTTGGCGTAAATAGACAATAGGTAGAACTCAACATTCTGAACATTTTTGCCCTAGTAAGATTTTCTCTTAGCCGTTTTCAAAATAATAGACAAAACTTGAACTTTACCCTATGTTCTATTTTTAGCCATGTCGGCCATCTTGGTTAGCAGGTGAAATCATGAGCCACATTTTCTAAACTACATACCCGAATAATGATTGTGGCCAAGTTTCCTTAAATTTGACACGGTAGTTTCAGAGAAGATTTTGTAAGATATTAGGCAAAAACGCAAAAAATGCATGGGAAAATCGTTATTAAAGGGCAATAACTCTAATAAGGAGTCATCTGACGATTTCGGCTATGTGACTTATTTGAAGATCTTGTCCTGCTGATCATTTTTGCTACCTTAATCTTTTATAGATTTCAAGAAAATAGGCAAAATGAAAACTCGTAATATTTGCTGTTTTTGGGCAATACCTCGTAAGAAGTGATTTGACAGTTTTGACGTTAACAGACAACAGGTAGAGCTCAACATTCTGAATATTTTGCCGTGTCAGATTTTCTCTACGTATCACGGTTTTAAAAATAATAGACAAAACTTGCATATTATCCCTATGTCCTATTTTTAGCCACGTCGGTCATCTTGGTTGACAGGCGGGGTCATCGGTCACATTTCTTAAACTAGATACCTTATTGATAATTGTGGCCAAGTTTGGTCAAGTAGTTTCAGAGAAGAAGATTTTTGTAAACGTTAACGGGCGACGAACGACGACAGCGATGACGACGACAGACGCCAAGTGATGAGAAAAGGCTCACTTGGCCCTTCGGGCCAGGTGCTAAAAACGATATCAGCAGGAAAACATTCGGAATTGTAACTTGTTGTCACTTCCTAAGTGATGATGAGAGTTCATTTGTAAGCGCTTCGGACGCATGATATTTATAACGTATTGTTTTCATTTTAACAGCACTGGGTCGATACCTCTGCTGGTGGACTATCAGTCCCCGAGGGTAACTATCATCAGCCCAGTAGTCAGTACTTCGGTACTGACATGATTTATAACAAACCTTTCTCAAATTGTCTGTTTATAAATTTTGAAATTATAAAAAAAACTAAGCTTTCAACTCCCTCAGGCAAAGTTGACCTCAGATGCATTTGGCTATTTTTTAAGGTCGTTTTGGTCATATACCTCTTCAACTGTTTCAGTTATTATACATTCTTGGCTTTCAAATATTCGGCTTTGAGCGTTCCTGATGAAGGTGAATCCAGAAAAGCGCTTCAGACGCATGAAATCTATAACGTGTTGTTTTAAATTTTACAGCACTTGGTCGATACCTCTGCTGGTGCACTATCAGTACTCGAGGGTGTAATCAGCTCAGTAGTCAGTACTTCGGTACTGACATGATTTATAACAAACCATTCTAAAATAGTCCGTTCATAAATTTTGAAATTATAAAGAAACTAAGCTTTCAACTCCCTCAGGCAAAGTTGACCTTAGATAGATTTGGCTATTTTGTAGGTCCTTTTTGTTATATAGTTCTTTAACTGTTTCGGTTCTCATACATCCTTGGTCTTCAAATATTATGCTTTGAGCGTTCCGGATGAAGCTAAATCCAAAAAAGCGCTTCGGAGGTATGACATTTATAACGTGTTGTTTTCATTTTTGTACAGTACAACGATAAAATTGCCGCAAGTAAAAATACTTCTGATGTTTATGAATTAATACCGTAAGCATTTAAAATAACGAACAATAACAAATAAACTGTACATAGTGATGCCTCGCCTGTCGGTGTAAAATTTAGAAAAGACAATCTGATGGACAACATAATTGCTAATCGATTTAGAGTCCCTGGACCATGAACTAGTGGGCAAGACATCGAAAGATCAACAATCTGAGATGTACAGGCAGTAATGTACATTTATAAAAAATATCGTTGTCTATTGTTAATAGTTCCTATCAAACTAACTTAATTAGAAATCTTAACATTGAAAATTGGTAATTAATTGAAAGTCACAGTACATGACTTTCGGGGCAAGGAGTCGAAAAATCGTCAAACTGATATGGACTGATAGTAATGCAACTTTATAGAAAATATCATTGATCTATCACAAGTAGTTCCTATCAAACCGACTTCTGCAGAAAACTTAATATTTTAATTGCTAAATAATTCAAAGTCACTGGACCATCACCTAGGGGAAGGCCCTCAAAATAGTCATCAAACTGATATGTACTGATAGTAATACAACTTCATACAAAATACCATTGATCTATCACAAGTAGTTCTTATCAAACTAATTTTAACAGAAAACGACGAGGTGTCGCCGGAAAAGCAATACATGTACTTTTGTAGCAGGCGATACAAAACTAGAGTTCCTTTGTAATAATCTGCAAAATGTCTTGTCGGATAATGTAATAGGTAGATACAGTTACTCCAATGTTATAAATAATATAAAAGATAAAGCTTACTTCTAACAGTTGTTCAGACGTTGTTTCTGTTGACAGTTTTCTAATGTCCATTGCTTGTTTCATAATCTAACCAAGTAAAAGATTGATTTCAAAACATAGAAACATTAAAAGTTTGACAATTTAATGTATCATATTTCAAAATAAGACCAAACTTGATTAAACGCTTAAAGTTAAGTGTTATTCAAGTCCTTCAATATAAAGTTTAATGAAAATATAACTGGTAGTGCTCAATATATTATTTTATGCGCTGAAGATATTTTTGCGTTCAATATAAATATATTATGGCAAATTGTGCGCTCAATTTCAAATTTTGTTCACTCAATATATTTGGTTTTTGTGTAGGTCTTTAGCAGGGTTCTGCAAAATACAAGTAGATAATCCTTCTTATACAGTTTAAGATAAGAAGGATAATCAGCTTTGGCAAAATTTACAAAGAAAATGCATCATCAATCTAGCCATGACATTAAGCTTTTATGAATTCTTAAATTGATATTAATATTGCAAGTGAATATTAATGAATGTTTACCACGTGTTTTGGTCTTAGCAGGAAGATATAAGTGTAAAATAAAATGTGTATGTTCATCAGAGTAAGCTATATTGGTTTGTTTTGTAAAGAGAATATTCTATAGAAGTGTTAGTTTTTTATATTGAAAATTACGTACAGAGCCCTCTTGTCAAACTTAGAACAAGAAATCTTGGTCAAAGTAATCTTGTCACTATAAGTTTATCTGGCTATTGAACAAATAAAACGCGAAAATTAAGAGTTTAAAAAAACAGAAAAGGTCTTATAAACTTCTCACTGAATTAGTACGTAACATCTCATTTGTTATATCTTCTGTTAATTACTATTTAGAAGAAGTCAATTAGAAATCGTACGTGATTTTTTTCTTTCAGGCAGATGAATAATACATTTCTTTCACATCAACCAATTCAATCAAATTCTTTTTCATGTTATTTCTCCGTTACAATTTTCTTTTAGTTGTAATAGAAATTATCTTGCTTATTTATTTTACCATTTAAGTGCTTTTGTTTATGAACATAGTTCACTTTTTCATTATTCAACTGATTGGCTAATCCAATCAAGGTCCATCCAAGTTTCACAAAAGAAGGATGAGCTTCACTTCCATCAATTATTGTTTTATCAAAAGTTTTGTTTTGACATTTTCGATGTAAAAATCATATCTTCACTATCAAGGTTGACTGTGTTTTCACTATTTGTTATTAATTTCTATAGTGATATCAAATATGTGATATTTAGGTCATTTTATACAAAAGCATATGAAACTTATTTACAAGTCAGGTGCAGATTTAACACAACTGCACTGTTTTTATATTGTTGCAACAGTAACAATGAACATTTACCTCATCTTTACTGCTCTCAATCATTAGAGCAGAAACTGCATATTGCAAAATTTCTTGTCCAGCTTTCAATGTGACAGAAGACTTTTCCTCACATAATTTGTAGCTACACTAAAAAATATGTTATACATTTAAATTAACATTTCGCTAACTTACAGTTCCTTTCCTTTGAAACTGTTAATTTCAATGTGAGAGAAACCCCCAATTATATTTTTAGTCAAACTTAAAAAGATCTAATTTAAAAAAAATAAATGGAGATTTTAAATACCAATATTAATTGAGACCCTATAAAATACGGCTGATTTCTATAAACTTTAGATAACTATACCTCTCTAATTTTACCCAATTTATACTTAACCCGACCGGTCGAATAGTTTTTAAAACAAACGTGTGGTTTGTTTAATATCTGCTCTTTATTGGTAAAAATCAATTATGACGTCAAATGTTCATGCTTTCCTCTGCAAATCATATTGTGACGTCATGAAAAAGGCAACCAAACCTGACGACTCTACATTTAAAGAACAGCAGATGAGTGAAAAGTTAAGTCTACATATCGTCAAAAATCATTAAAGAAACAGAATCCACCACCGAATATTGTGCAATACGATATTTCTCCACACTCGACAGTTTAATTTTAAATATTGTAATAGCTGGGCTACACAGCCAAATTTTTCACGTGAAATTCACGTTAATTTCACGTTAATTTCACGTGATCAAAATTTGCCTGTGTAGTATTATGTGCAAATAAGAGTGCGTTTTAAAGGTATTTGACACTCACTTCCCAACTTTACGGAATAACTGTAAAGTTCAGGTTTATTGATCCATAATATTAGTGGCTATGGTTCATTTATTTCTAACACTCTGTTCTTATGACATAACCAAGTATAAGTTAATCTGGGCTTAGACAAAATATTCTTTGGTTTGTCAATTTATTTTGTCAAAAGGTATTTCGATTGGAATGATTTGAATTTAAATTCAGATAATTAAATTTTGAATTCCATAAATAAAAAGAGGTGGAAAATTATGCAGTATAAAAAGCCCATTGTCAATCAGATTGAACCCATTGTCATATACAAGAGCTACATGTAGGGTAATTGTTAAAAACTTTAGCAGATATTTAAGTGAGTCTAAGATTGGGCTTCAAAGCTTAAGAAGAGGTTTGAGCGTCTACTAGAGCAAATCGTGGAGTCTCTAATAGGCTAGTTAATTTAAGCATGGTACATTTGTTAATGGATTTCAAATCTAGTCTAAGAAAGGTATACTCAGGACATTTAAAATCTCAGAAGACATTTTTTTTAATCGTGGCATACATGTACAAATCTCAGTTATTATTTTCCTCTTTTATTATTTCGAAGTTAATGCGAGCAAACCAAGCAAACATCAAGCCTTGCCTCTTATTTACCCTTGTACATGCATATAGAGTATCGGGCGAATTTATTAAGGAGATTTCAACTATGTCCACTCAGTTATTTTTATTATCCTTTTCTATCTCGGGTCAAGTGCTTCATAATCTTTTCTAGCAATGCTTATGTCCAATATACGTCGGAGTATCAATAAACCTAAAAGATGATGATTTAAGTCCTTTTCAACAGATTTTTATAGTTTATTCTTATTGTTGTGCTGTAACACCACTACACCACTGTTCCAGGTTAGGGGGGTATTGAGCGCTCACAAACATGTTTAACCCCGCAACATTCTTAATGTGCCTGTCGCAAGTCAGGAGCCCGTAGTTCAGTGGTTGTCGTTAGTTCATGACTGTCATATTTGTTTTCGTAAATTGTTTTGTTTAAATTAGGCCATTAATTTTCTCAATTGAATTGTTTCATATTTTTCATGTTTAGGCCTTTATAGCCGACTATACGGTATGGGTTTTTCTCATTGTTGAAGGCCGTACGGTTGCATATAATTGCTTACATTCACTTCATTTGAACTTTGGTAGATAGTTGTCTCATTGGCAATCATATCACATCTCTTTATTTTATACTAAAAGCCTGTTTGCTAATGCTAATCACAAAGATATAACGCTGCTTTGTTAGTTTTGAATTGTCATTTTCTATCGTTTTAAAGACAGTACAACTTACTGTGCTTCGTCTGACTTTAACCTAAATTCTGTCTTTAGTTGTTCCCTCCTCCTTGTTGTTGTACTGGTATGTTGTCTGTTCTACCCATTCTTGATTAAAGTCCAGTAGCAAACTCGTCTCTTTTCTAAAATGTTAATTCAAAATGGTTAGTTTTCAGAAAGTGCTTTTGAAAGCAATATGAAATTGAACAAAATTGAAAATATTGACAACGAAAACACACTATTACAAAGCACAAAAGAAAAGATACTCACTGCATATCTGTCACAAAATGACGATGATAGTGATGAGATACAAATTAGATTTTACCACGGGGAGGGCGGTGGTGGTGGTCTCTTCCTATATAAAGGTATATGCAGACGTGCCCTGGTATGGGTCACTTTTGGGAATGTCAAATATAACAATGGGGTGAAATTTTACGGAGGTAATATATCAATGGGCAGGAATTTATATGTCAATGGGTCATAAATGTTTATCTTCTGTTAAGATGTCTGTAAGAACTGTGTTCTTATCTTTCTCTCTTAAAAATGAATGATCCTAGGTGGTTACAGTCTAAATAATTTTTAAGATGTCATGATAGCTGGGAAATATATATAAATTGGTTGTGATTTCCTATGAAATATATAAAGCGTACTGATTTTCGCGTAAATCAACATATAAATGGCGGGGAAAAAGGGGGTAAACCCAAGCCGGACGTCTGTACCGACATTTGTATGTTGAGACTCTTCCGTGGTTTTACCAACACATTTCTCTGTGAACCAAATTTGATAAAAGAATACTAGCATTTTGGCATCCCTTTCAAAATGCTATATTTTGTCATCTGAATAGGTATTTTAGTCTTAGATGCATGATTTTTTTATTAGTTGTTATTTTTAAGGCTTTGAACTAGCTGTCAGTAACTGCGAGTACTCTCAGATCTGTACTTAGTGTCTTTTGGTTGTGGGGATGTATAAGTACCCGTCCACGTCCACGTTTTTGTTAGATGTATTTCTATTTGTATCCATCTGATGAGTTAATAGATATAGGAAGATGTGGTATGAGTGCCAATGAGACAACTCTCCATCCAAGTCACAATTTATAAAAGTAAACCATTACAGGTCAAGGTACGGCCTTCAACACGGAGCATTGGCTCACACCGAACAGCAAGCTATAAAGGGCCCCAAAAATTACTAGTGTAAAACCATTCAAACGGAAAACCAACGGTCTAATCTATATAAAACGAGAAACGAGAAACACGTATGAACTACATAAACAGACGACAACTACTGTAATCAGATTCCTGACTTAGGACAGGTGCAAACATTTGCAGCGGGAAGCCTTTTCAACAGATTTTTTGTTTGTTCTTATGTTGTACTGTTACACCACTGTCCCAGGTTATGGGAGGGTTGGCGCCTTCAAACGAATTTAACCCCGCCACATTCTGTATGTGCCTGTCCCAAGTCAGGAACCTGTAATTCAGTGGTTGTCGTTTGATACGCTGCTTTTGTCCGACATTTGTTTTTGTCCGGTTTTGCATTTTGTCCGATAATTTTGCTTTTGTCCGAAACTTTTGCTTTTTGTCCGTTGCTTTCGGTCCGTTTTGCTTTTGTCCGATAATTTTGCTTTTCGTTTGACACTTTTGCTTTTGTCCGTTGCTTTCGGTCCGTTTTGCTTTTGTCCGATAATTTTGCTTTTCGTCCGACACTTTTGCTTTTGTCCGCTGCTTTCGGTCCGTTTTGTTTTTAGCTCACCTGGCCCAGAGGGTTAAGTGAGCTTTTCTCATCACTTGGCGTCCGTCGTCGTCGTTAACTTTGCAAAATCTCCTCCTCTGAAACTATTAAGCCAAATTAAACCAACCAAACTTGGCCTTGATCATCCTTAGGGTATCTAGTTTAAAATATGTATCCGATGACCCCGCCCATCAACCAAGATGGCTGCCATGGCTAAAAATAAAACATGGGGTAAAATGCAGTTTTGGCTCTTATCTCTGAAACTAAAGCATTCAAAGCAAATCTGACAATGAGTAAAAATGTTCATCAGGTTAAGATCCATCTGCCCTGAAATTTTCAGACGCACTAGACAACCAGTTGTTGGGGTGCTGCCCTGAAGTGGTAATTTTAAGGAAATTTAGCAGTTTTTGTTATTATCTTGAATATTATAATACATAGAGATAAACTGTAAACAGCAAAATTTTTCAGCAAAGTAGGATATACAAATAAGTCAACATGACCAAAATTGTCAATTGACCCCATAAGGAGTTAATGTCCTTTAAAGTCAATTTTTCCCAATTTTCGTAAATTTTGTAATCTTTACAAAAATATTTTCCTCTCAAACTACTGGGCCAAGTTAAACCAAACTTGGCCAAATCATCCTTAGGGTATCTAGTTTAAAAATGTATCCGAAATTTTGCAGTTTTGGTTATTATCTTGAATATTACAATAGATAGAGATAAACTGTAAACAGCAAGAATGTTCAGTAAATTAAAGTAAGATCTACAAACAAATCACATCACCAAAATTGTCAATTGACCTCTTAGGGATTATTGCCCTTTAAAGTCATTTTTACAATTTTTTTTAAATCCTTGTAATCTTTTACAAAAAATATTCTCCTCTTAATCTACTGGGCCAAATGGAATTAATAGCATACACTTTCAGCATACTTGTATTGGGTGAATGCCCTCCAGACCAGGCAGGTTAGTCGGGGTCAAGACCCTTTCCCAATCTTTTTGAAATGTGTTTAAAAACATTTAAAGGCATTTCCACTGGGTGAAATAAATTTTGGAGCGGAGGAAAGGAAATTTTGCATACTTTGAACGACAAAATTATTTTATGTCTACCTGTGCGAATTTCAAACGCGCGATTTTACGCCAGTACTTAAAACCTTCCATCCTTTGTGGGTGGATTTTACATAGATAAATAAAATCGTATAATATAAGCAAAATGAGGATGTTAAATTTGATGTATGCCTTTTGTGCTTCTTCGTTACATTTGTTTGTTTTATAGTGATTAAGATGATAACACAATGTTGACTGCTGTACCCTATTTTGACATTTTACCTATTGTGTCTGTTTGTTTTGTTCACGCATCGTTGTCAATATAATGGAATTTGATGCGACTGTCATACAAGTGAGAGGTTTAGCTAGCTATAAAACCAGGTTCAATCCACCATTTTCTACGCAAGAAAATGCCTGTACCAAGTCAGGAATATGACAGTTGTTATCCATTTGTTTGATGTGTTTGAACTTTTGATTTTGCCATTTGATTGGGGACTTTCCTTTTTAATTTTCCTCGGAGTTCAGTATTTTGTGATTTTACTTTTGCACTTTTGTTAATTATCTTGAATATGATTATAGATTGAGATATACTGTAAAAATATCAAGCAAAGAAAGATCTACAAATAAGTTAGCATGACCAAAATTGACAATTGACATCTTATTGGAGTTATTGTCCGTTAAAGTCATTTTCTGAAATTTATTGGTAATTTTGTAATGTTTTCAAAATCTTCTTCTTTAGTTTAACTACTGGGCCAAATTAAACCAAACTTGGCCTCTCTAGTGATTACTAAAGATGAACTACTTCAATCACTCGACCACCAAGGCTTTAAACAAAATTTGTGAAGCGTTACACCAATGTTCAAGTAAGGAGGACGGTTTGGTACAAGAAAACATGTTTAACTCCGGCGCATATTATATATGCCTGTCAAACTTAGGATCAATTTAACAATTCAACAGTTGTCGTTAGTCTATCTATCAAAATCGTATTGAATTGTGCTACACTTGTCATTTTTAGCCTTTTAAACGTACAACAATCTAGCCATGGATGCTTACGTCAACGCGATATGGTTTCTTGTGGAAAATTGTCTCATTAATACGATTAAATACACCTAAAGGCATGTTCTTACAAAGTTTCACAGATAGATATAAGAAGATGTGGTCTGAGTGCCAATGAGAAAACTCTCCACCCAAGTCATAATTTGTAAAGTAAACCATTATTCTGTAGGTCAAAGTACGGTCTTCAACACGGAGCCTTGGCTCACACCGAACAACAAGCTATAAAAGGTCCCAAAATGACTAGTGTAAAACCATTCAAACAGGAAAACTAACGGTCTAATCTATAAAACGAGAAACACTTATGAACCACATCAACAAACGACAACCACTGAACATCAGGTTCCTGACTTATGACAGGTACAAACAAATGCAGCGGGTTTAAACGTTTTAATAGGTACCAACCTTCACCCTTACTTGAAACAATAGTGTAACATCACAACATAGAAAGACACACTATAAAATATCAATTGAAATGGCTTAACTCAATCAAAAGACATATTAACACAAACAAGTGAACATACACTGAACGAATAAATTTGATCTATGACACAATGTAAATACAAAATCAATAAAATAAGGGGTGAGATGTTAAACGATATCAGAAAGACAACCATAACCTTGGACAACATGCCGCCAAATAAAATAATGTACACAGGTAAATGAAAATAATTTTGTTGTAATGGAATACGGAAATATTTTTTACAAAATAAATAATTTTGTTGTTCATAGTACGAGAACAGTAGTAAAAATGTATAGTCATACCAAACACTTATCAAAGCTGGTACATATTAAAAATAGAGACGAGAATTAAAGCGAACTAAGTAATCATTAAATAACAAAAAGCATTACAAATTGTATCAGCAGGTCAAATTAACACAAAAGTACGATTTGAGAGTACTCACAGTTACTGGAAGCTAGTTAAAAGCCAAAAACAATTAATGATAAAAATCATGCATCAGCGATTAAAATCAACTAAAACACATCCCAGGGATTTAGTGTTTTAACGTCATGGACAGTCAAAGAAGACATGACTTGTGCAATGCCAAAAGTAAAAGTATCGACAGGCAGTAGGATAGTTAGGAGTTAACCTTTAATAAATAAGTATAATGTAATACTTAGATAGAGTAATCTCTATATAGAAAATGAACGTGGATGTGTATTTATACATCCCAAAAACAAACCCCGTTTAAAAGAATACAAATTTAGTTATGTTTTAATTTGCTGATGACAAAATCGATATGTGTGCCAATGTAAATTATATTCAAAGATCTTATTACAACATTGGTAAGATAACCTTTACTAATACGTTAACTTTGTTTAAAGGTTCGATGAGTTTACACGGATCACATAGTGATTTCTGCGCTTTAGTACAACATTACCGTAAAATTTAGGATGTGAAATACCGTTTTAATAAGTTTTCTACAGGTACAGCCAAATTTACTAATCAAATCTTTGTATCTATGAAAGAATTTAGTAAAGTTTTGAGTAATTTTGGTACAAAATTCCTGACTTAATAATTTACCAGTGATGCATTGATTACGTTCGTTAAAATCTATGACATCACTACACACACGGGCATAACGAACGAGTTGGGATAAAGAAACACCGTATGATGGAGCCAAAGGAAAATCGCCGTCTAAAAAGGAAAATTAACAATAGGGAATGATAAATCGTCTTTTGTCGTAAATTTTAGTATGGCGTTTCTCTTTAGAAAATGAAATGTCTAAATCAAGAAAAGGACAACTACTGCTGTTTATTTTAGATATATTTAAAGTAAGTTCTTTTGGCTAAATTTCGGTAGTATATTTAGAGAACTCTGGATTATTTAACGAAAAATATCGTCCAGATAACGGTAGGTATTGTTGAATGTATCAACCAAATGTAACAATGACGTGTCTTTACTGAGTTTGGTCATAAAACTGAGATTCATAGCAATACAGGAATAAATCTGCTATTAAAAGGGCGCAGTTAGTGCCCATAGGAATACCTACTACTTGTCGATACACTTTATCGCCAAATCGTACATATATGTTGTCCAGAAGAAAATTTAAAGCTTCAATCATAATTATCTTCACATTTCCAGTAAGTGTATCTAGCATACTTTCCTTTTCGTTACAGAAAAAGGCTTTAAACGATAAATTTGCAATGAGATTTTTATCACACTGTACGGAGTGTGATACGAAAAAGTGATGCGAAAATCTGCGTTAATTTGATTGACTTATCCAGCATCATAAGACGATATCACGGCATTTCCATTGGCTATTCGTTAGGTTATATTGATGGTTTTCAAAGGTTAAGACGATGTTCATTTCGTCCATTCCAACGGACATATGTAATTTCTTCAATTATATGTAAAACACACGCACTTTTCACCTGAAAATCTTCTTTTGCGATAAAATTGTGATCATTACAAACCAGTTATCACTCGGCTTTTAACAGTGCGTAAATCCCGTACCGCATGAAAGATCGTTTCAGCCCTGGAATGACGAATATTAAACGATAATGGCATTTTCTAAATCTGCAACAATGATATCGTTAGTTTGTGCATGCAAATCTTCAATAACAATACTTGTATCTCCATATTTTCAAAGTTCCTTAGGGCCATAACTAAGGCAAAATCTCTTAACTGAAACGAATTTCAAATACCATCACAACTCAATCAATTAATTCAGGCCTTGATGAAAAAGATGGAAAATTATATTTCAAAACAATTATTTATTTTGAGTCCTTTAACTTTGTAAAAACGCTTAATCTGAACGAAATTAAACGATACTCTGCATCTTCTAATGATAAAACCATATCAAGCTAATAGATAGACAGGGACAAATGAGATACTAAGGTTAAAAGCAGAATTTTCAAATTGTCGTCATTTTCGGCAAAATAGTCCTGAAAGTAACTCAAAACCTTGACTGATAAATAAACATATCTGAAAAATTGACCATAACTCTAACACAAAACAATATCAAAATTATTTCAAGGTCAAATAAACACTACAAGTCAGTCTTGGAACCTTTCGTATTTTAGGTTTATAAAAAACATGACGTTGATATTCTTGTTTTGAATTTTCTATGAGGTGTAAACTTTTGCTCCGCGTTGAAGGCCGTATGGTGTCATGTAGTTGCTAGTAAAATCGCATTTGGACTCTTGTAGAGAGTTGTCTCATTGGCATCTTCACAATTATTCTTAGTTTTACATTTTAACTATATCAATTGAATCGAGCGTCACTGATGTGTCTTTTGTAGGGAAAACGCGAGTTTGGAGAATACAGCTATAATATAAAAAAGAAGATGTGGTATGATTGCCAATGAGACAACTCTTCACAAGTGACCAAATGACACAGAAATTAACAACTATAAGTCACCGTACGGCCTTCAACAATGAGCAAAGTCAGCTATAAAAGGCCCCGAAATGACAAATGTAAAACAATTCAAACGAGAAAACTAACAGCCTAATTAATGTACAATATATGTAACACAGTAACAAACGACAATCACTGAATTACAGGCTCCTGACTTTGGACTGGCACATACATACAGAGTGTGGCGGGGATAAACATGTTAGCGGGATCCTAACCCTCCCTAACCTGGGACAGTGGTGTAACAGTACAACATAAGAACTAACTATAAAAATCAGATGAAAAAGGCTTAACTCATCAGATGGATACAAATAGAAATACATCTAACAAAAAATCAGAGTGGACGTGACCGGGTACTTGTACATCCCAACAACAAAAGACATAAGCTGACAGCTAGTTCAAAGCCAATAACAACGAATAAATGCATTACACCATGAAACCACGAAAATGAAATCAAGCACAATGGAAAATTATGTCATTCAAACATAGGGCATTAGTATATACAAAATTTGAATCATTCAGATCTTATCTCAATATGATTTAAAAATAAACTGTTCATTGACATACTAGTATAAAATTCAGAAAAAAGACAAAGTGATGGACAGTAACATTGCTTATCAATTCAGTCGCTGAAACATGATCTAGTGGGCAAGGCCTGAAAATGGTCGACAAACTGAGATGTACAGACAGTAATGTAACTTTATAGAAAATATCCTTGTTTATTGTAAGTAGTTCCTAACAATCTCACTTAAGCAGAAAACTTAACATCGAAAATTGCGAATTAATTCAAAGTCACCGTTTTATAGTCGTCAAACTGATATGTACTGATAGTAATGTAACTTTATAGAAAATACCGAAACTTAACATTAAAAATTGCTTATCAATTAAAAGTAGCTAGACCATGATCCAGGAATCAAGGCTTCAAAATAGTCGTCAAACTTATATGTAAAGATAGAAATGCAACTGTATATTAAATAACAATAATCTATCACAAGTAGATCATATCAAAATAATTTAAGCAGAAAACTTAACAATTGTCGTCGCCGGAAAAGCAATCCATAAGTCTAGCTTTCAGCTACTTTCTTCGCAGGCGAGACAAAAACCATATCGAAAGATAGTGACGCCGTATTTGCATCCCCATGTTTCGCATTCTGTGGCTTTGCCCTCAGGCGATATTTTTTCAAAATAAAGATATATTGATAAAAAATAAATGCTCATTATCACGATCGTCTAAATATTAACGAATTCTTATTTTAACTGAATCGCACGGTTAATTAAAGCATGCTTGGCTTTACCAGCGGTAAATAGTTAAAAAAAAAACAGATACTCTATGTACCACTCATTTATAGAGAGGAATAAGGTTTGCATTTATTTCAAATATGTCATTGAGTTTCGAAGTTCAAATGGAACCTACAAAAATATGCACATTTTAAAATGGATATAAAGCAGAATCATGGGACAAACAAAAGCAACGGACTAAAAGCAAAAGTGTCGGACAAAAAGCAACGGACAAAAAGCAAAAGTGTCGGACAAAAAGCAAAACGGACCGAAAGCAACGGACAAAAAGCAAAAGTGTCGGACGAAAAGCAAAATTATCGGACAAAAAGCAAAACGGACCGAAAGCAACGGACAAAGAGCAAAAGTATCGGACAAAAAGCAAAATTATCGGACAAAAAGCAAAAGCGGACAAAAAGCAAATCCGGACCGAACACACCGTATAAGTCGTTTGTTGCTGTGTAACATATTTGTTTTTCGTTCATTATTTTGTACATAAATTAGGCCGTTAGTTTTCTCGTTTGAATTGCTTTACATTTGTCATTTCGAAGCCTTTTATAGCTGACTATGCGGTATGGGCTTTGCTCATTGTTGAAGGCCGTACGGTGACCTATAGTTGTTAATTTCTGTGTCATTTGGTCTCGTGTGGAGAGTTGTCTCATTGGCAATCATACCACATCTTCTTATTTTTATATTAAACAAGATTTATCTTATGATGACTGCACGTGAAAAGATTTTTATTACAATGTTGCTCTAAATATATTGAACTAAATGAATCAGATGTGTTTGATTTTTAAAGACACCATTAAAGTGGTACAATTAACATGGCTTTATTTTCAGAATAGAGCGTTGAACTTCGTAGATCTGTTAATTTAAATCTTTCATTCTAAAATTAAAAAAAAATCATCTCCAATAAAATATTTTACGAGGACTGCTCAAGAATTTGTATAATCTTTATCATTTCATTACGTATCTACATGTTTCCGAAACGTGATTTTTTCTATCTCTTCCTTTATATATATTTACGAGTTTCGGTAAACAATCTGCAAATATGACAAAAGCCCTATGAAAACTTAATGATGACTTTTGTCACATTGGAAAGTAATACGGTGTGTCTGCTGGAAGACAGTTTGAAGGCAAAAACTATGAGAGCACTAGTGACTTTAAAGTGCTTACATGTATTTTTTTTACATTTGATTGTAAAACCAAAGAAAAGTTAAATCGATATCATTAATTGCAATACGTCATATATGTTCCAACGATATTGTATACAATTACAATGTGTGGCATGTTTAATTTCTAATTACAATTCTATTAATTTATTCGTATTTAAAACAGTAGAAAAGAAATACTTTTCGCTGAATTTCACTGCAATAATACGTTTGTTTCGGATTTTGCAGCCTTATCACCTATTTGTAATTCCTTTTAATTTCAGTTAATGTAATAGACCGACAGTTTTTAAGGGAGATAATTCCCATCTAGTCTCATAAATGTTTTGTACCTTTGTAACCCCTCCACATTCTTTATGTGCCTGTCCCAAGTCAGGAACCTCTAGTTCAGTGGTTGTCGTTGGTTCATGTCTGTCAAATTTGTTTTTCGTAAATTGTTTTGTTATAAATTAGGCCATTCATTTTCTCAATTGAATTGTTTCATATTGTCAGGGCCTTTTATAGCCGACTATACGGTATGGGTTTTCTCATTGTTGAAAACCGTACGCTTGCCTAGAATTGCTTACATCCACTTCATTTGAACTTTGGTGGGTAGTTGTCTCATTGGCAATCATACCACATCTCCTTATTTTTATATTAAATAGAAAAATCATTGGTGTCTGGAAATAACTCTCTATTTTCATTTGATCTCTGTGAAAAATGTAGGTTTCAAAGAATAAAACTATCGCACAGAAACAACTAAAGGAAATTTTCAGAAAACTCCCATGTTGTCACAACATTTTTCAAAAAAAAAATAGGCTTTTGTAAGTTTAAGCAAGCTACCGTGTATGTACTAAATTAAAGATCTCTTTTAATGTCTCATGTAAGTGCAAATCTGGTGGAGAGTGGTCTCGTCGGCGATTGTTATATAATTCTTCTTTGCAGTCAAACGATTAATGTGAAGGCTATGTTTTGGGGTAAATTTTCCACGCCAAGATTATGGATAGAAATATATCTGGCAACAAGACATCGACTTTTAAAATCTATAAACAGCTGGTTTTGGGGAATGAAGACGGAAGGGTAATATTGAGAAAATATTAAATTGAATTTACGTGGTATTGATCGATGACCAGTTACCGTCAGTTATCAAGTAACGTCACCTGCAATTTTATTCAATAACGGAAGCGTCGCGTTATTTAAAACGAGATACTGTTTTTATCTTCAGACAATATTTTTACTTCGTTTGTAAAACCTCTTTTTTGTTTGTTCCGATTAAGATAGGGAAATGCTGATTTTCTGGAAATTTTCTTACCGTTTTACGACAATCAATATATAACCTTGCTTTTAATATACAGTTTCTTTCAAAAGAATTTCAAAAGATTTATACATTTCAGAATGAAGTCTATAAGTCTCTTGAATACAGTGTAAGTGGTTGACTTCAAGTAACATAAAGTTCACATTCAATATAGCGGGAAGGAGACCTTCAAATTTATGGTCAGACTGACGATGTGTTTGGTTCAATTGACGTACTTTCTTTTTTTTTTTAGCTATACAGCAGCAAAATAAAACACTCCCGATAATATGTAAATTCTATCATTTAGTGGCACGTTTCAAAAGTGATGGTAACTGGTCATCGTACATGTACCTATAAAATTCCGCAAAATCAGCACATTTGTAACCCGCTTTTCGTTGTTTATGAGAGGAATTAATGTCCGAGTCTATGGTGGTAACCTTTTGGTAACCCTTTTAATGCTAGAAGAATATTTTCACTAAGAGTTCCTGCTACAAATTATTTCAGAAAAACTATAAATTTCTGACGGTAACTGGTCCCTAGATATTTTTTTCGACGGTGAGTTCAAGTGTAACATATCCTAGAGTATGCAAAAAAATATATATTTGTATATGAAATCGACCGTTTACTATTCTGTAATGTTATGGAAGTTAGTAACTCACTGAAATTCCTCTCTTTTAAATGGGATATTGTCGTCAAGCTTTCTTCTTGTTGTTGTACGTGTGCTTTCACTTTTGGTATCGTCGCCCTTGTAGGTTCTGTAACCTTCTTTCTAAATTGTTAAATGGTTTCATGGATATTTATTACATTTACAATGACCATTTGTGTAAATAAAAAATAAAAATGTTATCAGGAATTACCGAAAATTTTACAGTACAATAGACCAAATAAACAACTAACAACCGACTTATAAAAAATAATTAAAAACAACATCGAACAACACACGGTCTAGATAGTCTTGTCTTTGTATCAACAGCCACACCTTTGTATCAACAGCCACACAATATAGTGGAATGAAACCAGTTTTACGTGCTCACAAACATCTCCTCACCTCTAAACACTAATGTCGTAAAATAAAAACACAATAAAATCACCTGCACAGACCAGCTATCAACATGATGACTACTGACCCGAACAAAGAAATAATTTATAGAAACGGCACACAATTTGGGATTGTTCAAAATGTTCTCGTTACTACAGGGAGCTAACTAAGATTGCCACAGCTGTTGATTGAATATTGCCTCTAAAGACCCCAAAAAAAAAAAAAAAATAAAAAAATAAGAAACAACATTCCTTACAGGATTCATAATTCTACGAATAGAATTTAATTATAATCCGCAGTATTTCTGGGAAGCCAGTAATTATTTAAGGATCGTCAGACCACCGAAAGAAAAATTATTTAGCTTCAGTATCGCACTTGTATATACATGTATAAGATAAAATTTAACATATGTTATGATATTGTAACTATCATATTTATGTAGTTGGCCTAATTTGTTTTGTGTGGCCTATTATATTACATTGTGTACAAAATAATATACATTGTGTTACAACTATGCAGTTTAGAATTCACTGGAACAATCACTGATACTCATGGAATGATTAGAACTTTCTATTTCACTTACATAACGTTTCCAGAATGATCATAACAAAGATGCGTAATTTATATTTCTAGCGTTGTCTAGAAATTTCCGTTTGAGTATTTAAATGCAGACCCAAAAGTTAGTTGAATATAGAGATTTAGAGATAGACATAGATAGACTTAGACATCGATAGACATCAACATTCTCAGCAGTTGGGTTGACACTTTTATTTACAAATTACAACATACTAGATTGTGACCAATTGGATATAATATTCTGTGGATTCCGAGAAGATTTCCGGATAAAGAAAAGATAAAAGATTGGACATATATTTTGACAGTTAAGTTGACATTTCTTTTATGTAATACTTCTTGTAAACTTGTGTATAATAAATATTGTTATATTTTATTATTGATTTGTGTCTTTTGTTGGCTACAATTAAAAGTCGATTTTTCTGTTCATAACAGAAATTGGGGGCTCGTGTCCGGGATAACGTTAATATCTCATTGAAAATTTTTCAGTATTTTTTATTAGAACTAGCCAACAAAATTCTACAAAATGGCATTTGAAGCCGGTAAATTTTTGAAAACGCCAGACCTGGAGAAGTTTGATAATTTAAAGAAAGAGGAATTAGTGTTGCTTGCTAAACATCTGAAATTAGACTTTAGAGTATCTATGAGAAAACAAATTATAAAAAATTTTGTAATAGATAATTTAGTTGACGCAGAAATTTTAGGTGAAGAGGCTCTTGAACTAAAGGTCGAAAATGTTGACGCTATCAAATTAAAACAGCTTGAATTAGAACATGAACTCAAAATAAAACAATTGGAAAAAGAAGAAAGACAAGCAGAACTTCAAATGAAGGAAAGGTTAGAGATGGAGAAAAAAGAAAAAGAAGAAAGGTTAGAGATGGAGAAAAAAGAAAAAGAAGAAAGGTTAGAAATGGAGAAAAAAGAAAAAGAAGAAAGGTTAGAAATGGAGAAAAAAGAAAAAGAAGATGAATTTAAATTAAAACAAGATGAATTGAAGTTAAAACAGGCAGAACTTGAAATGAGGGAAAGGGTAGAGATTGAGAAAATGAAAATTGAAATGGCAAAAGAAGAAAGCAACACTAAATTCCAATCAAAATCAGAACATTTTAATTTTGATGCAGCAAAAAATATACGTTTGGTTCCCAAATTTTGTGAAAAAACAGTTGACAAATTTTTCCACAGTCTGAGAAAATTGCTCAAAATTTGAAATAGCCGAAGCCTTTTGGACTACAATGCTGCAAAGTGTTTTTGAGGGCAAGGCCGCTGAAATTTACTCAGCACTTTCATCAGAAAATAGTTCTGATTATGACAAGGTTAAAAGGAAGTTTTAAAAGCTTATGAGCTAGTGCCAGAAGCATATGGACAGAAATTTAGGTCTTATAAAAGTTTGATTCACAAACCTATGTTGAATTTGCTAGGAAAAGAAGATCTATTTGATAAATGGCTTACGTCAAAGAAAATAGATAAACATTTTGATAATTTAAGACAATTGATGTTATTAGAAGAGTTCAAGCAGTGTGTTCATTTAGACTTAAAACACATTTAGATGACATAACTGTTGAGACATTACAAGATGCAGCTGTTATTTCCGATAATTATACCCTTTCACATAAAAGAAGTTTCAAAGGTCAAAATTTTAATACTTCTAGTGGAAATTACAAGAATCAAAGCACTGAGCGTACTGATAGTAAGCCTGTTGCACAGAATAAGAGTCAGTCTAGTTATAATATGTCTAGTCCAAAATTTGATACTTTTGAGAAGAAGTCACTGACTTGTGCTTATTGTAAGAAGAATGGTCACCTGATGGCTGATTGTTTCAGACTCCAGAAGAAGAATGAAAGAGATAATAAGCCCAAGACCAGTGCTTGTACGACACCCGTGTTACCAATACGTTGGAATGTCCTGCGAGTCAGGCTTTTAAGTCCAGTTTTGTGATTACATGGAGGATTATAAACCTTTTATGTCTGATGGGTTTGTTTCTATTGTTGATAATACTACTCCTCAGCCTATTAAGATTTTACCGGACACTGGAGCTTCTCAGTCTTTATTGTTAAAAGGTGTGTTGCCTTTGTCCGAGGAGGCTTCTGTTGGTGCCTCCGTTTTGTTACAAGGTGTGGAGTTAGGTTGTATAGATGTTCCCCTCCATCGTATTTATCTGAAGTCAGATTTGATAACTGGACCAGTTGTTGTGGGTGTTCGTCGTAATCTCCCTGTTGAGGGTGTTTCATTATTGCTAGGAAATGATCTAGCTAGGAACAAAGTGGTTGCTGAACCAATTGTTACCAGTGAACCGGTGGTGGATGTTAAATCACCTGAAGATGATGCTGAACTGTATCCAGCTTGTGTCGTTACTAGGGCGATGGCTGAAAACAACAAAATGAGGATTTGCAAGAAGACCAGTTTGATTACATGGACCTTTCTGACACCTTTCTAGCCAACATTGAAGGTCCCGGTAGCTCAGAGAAGGCCGTAATAAGACCACCTAGCATTAGCAAGAATGTAATTATGCCATGGCCAGACGTAAACAGCCATTCATTAGACCGAAGGAAATTTGTCGAAGAACAAAATAAAGACCCTGAGGTTCTTCAGCTCTGCAAGAGGGCTCAACCACAGGAAGAAGCAGACAAAGTGGCCGAATGCTATTACCATCAAGACGGCATTTTAATGAGAAAGTGGAGGCCCCTGATGCTACCCAGAGGAGGAATGGAGTGGTATACCAAGTGGTGGTGCCTAAAGTCTATAGGCAAGACATTATTGGTCTTGCCCATGACACCCCCTTGGCTGGACACTTAGGTATAAGGAAGACTTGCCTTAAGATCTTACAACATTTCTACTGGCCAAGACTTAGAAATGATGTCGCAGAATACTGCAAATCATGCCATATATGCCAGGTTGTTGGTAAGCCTAACCAGAAAATACCACCAGCACCACTTCTACCTATTGCAGCCTTTGAAGAACCTTTCAGCCGAGTACTCATTGATTGCGTTGGACCTTTACCGAAGACCAAGACCGGAAATGCGTATTTATTGACAATCATGTGTACCTCCACTCGCTTTCCTGAGGCTATTCCGTAAAGGAATATCAAGACACCTACTATTGTCAAAGCTCTGATCAAATTTTTCACGCTAGTAGGACTTCCAAAGTCTATACAGTCCGACCAGGGTTCAAATTTCATGTCAGGTTTATTTCAGCAAGTCGTGTACCAGTTAGGGATTGCTCAGTATAGGTCAAGTGCTTATCATCCAGAATCTCAAGGTGCCTTAGAACGTTTTCATCAAACATTGAAGAACATGATTAGAACGTTTTGTCTTCAATTTGACAGGGATTGGGATGATGGTGTTCACTTTTTACTTTTTGCGGTCCGAGAGGCTGTTCAAGAATCCTCGGTTTTAGTCCCTTTGAGTTGGTATTTGGTCATACTGTAAGGGGACCATTAAAATTGATAAAGGAAAAGTGGCTTACTGAACACACTGACTTGAATCTTCTAGACTATGTATCTAGATTTAAAGAAAAATTGTATACTGCTTGTCAAATTGCTCAGAACAATTTAAAACTGTTCAGAATAAGATGAAAATATGGTATGATAAAGATGCCAGGGACAGAGTTTTTGAGCCAGGTGATAAGGTACATGTATTTTGCCAGTCCCTGGACATCCATTACAAGCTAAATATTGTGGTCTTTATACCATAGAGAGTAAAATCAATGATTTGAATTATATTGTAAAAACACCAGGTCGGCGTAAACAAAATAGAGTGTGTCACATTAATATGTTAAAACCATATTTTGAGCGTTCTAATGAAGGTGAGAGTAAACCAGTTGCCACTTTAGCCATGGTTAAATTGGAGAACAATCATGACAAACCAGATGTAATTGAACCACCTTTTAGTTCTAAAACTATGGAAGAGACAGTTAGATTAAAAAATTCAGAAATTTTGTCAAATTTAGATTCAAAACTTGCACATCTGTCTTTTGATCGTAGAGAAAAATTAAAAGCTTTGGTATTTTCTTTTAAAATCGTTTTCCAGATGTGCCAAACAAAACCACTGCTGTTTGTCATGATGTCGATGTTGGTGATGCTTCTCCAATTAAGCAACATCCTTACCGGCTCAATCCACTCAAACGTGAATTTATGAGACAAGAAATTAAATATATGCTTGACAATGATATTATTGAGCCGAGTAACAGTGAATGGAGCTCTCCTTGTCTGCTTGTGCCCAAACCAGATAAAACCTTTCGTTTCGTAACTGATTTCAGAAAAGTAAATTCTGTTTCAAAATCTGATTCCTATCCGATTCCAAGGATAGACGATTGCATTGATAAAATTGGGCAAGCAAAATTTGTGAGCAAATTTGATTTATTGAAAGGTTACTGGCAAGTCCCATTGACACAGAGAGCTCGAGAAATATCAGCTTTTGTCACACCAGACGGCTTATTTCAATATACTGTAATGCCGTTTGGCATAAAAGTGCTCCAGCTACATTTCAAAGAATGATCAATAATGTTATAAAAGATTTAGACTGTTGTTATGCTTATATTGATGATCTTATTGTATGTAGTGATAGCTGGGAAGAACATTTAACACATTTATATGATACTTTTGATAGATTGTCACAATCAAATTTGACTGTAAATCTTGGTAAAAGTGAATTTTGCCAGGCCACTGTTGATTATTTAGGGCATACAGTTGGCCAAGGTCAAGTGAAACCTATTACGGCTAAAGTGGATGCAATTAGCAAATTTCCTCCTCCTAAAAATAAAAACAACTTATTAGATATTTAGGCATGATTGGATTTTACAGGAAATTCTGTTCAAATTTTGCTACTGTTGTTCAACCATTGACTCATCTTTTACGGAAAGATTCTAAATTCATCTGGAGTGAAAATTGTCAAAACGCTTTTGAAAATAGCAAATCACTTTTAATTAACAGTCCAGTTCTGATCACTCCAGACTTTGAAAACAATTTAAACTTGCCGTTGATGCAAGCGATGTAGGAGTTGGAGCTGTTTTATATCAAGAGACAGATGATAATGTTGAGAAACCTATATCATATTTTTCTAAGAAATTAGATAAACATCAGAAAAATTATTCGACTATTGAAAAAGAGTGTTTTGCACTGTTGTCTGCACTTCAACATTTTGATGTATATTTAAATCCCACTGTGCATCCTATTCTTGTTTATACTGATCATAATCCTCTCACCTTCATACATAAAATGAGAAACAAGAACCAGAGATTGACTAGGTGGAGTTTATTGTTACAGGAATATGATGTTATTGTAAAACATATTAAAGGTAAAGATAATGTAATAGCAGATGCTTTATCTAGAACTTATAAAAACACTGTGTATATACTATGTATTTTTGTACATATTATTCATGAAAAGTTTTTGTTACACTCAAACTTTTTTTAAGGGGGGAGGTGTTATGATATTGTAACTATCATATTTTTTTAGTTGGCCTAATTTGTTTTGTGTGGCCTATTATATTACATTGTGTACAAAATAATATACATTGTGTTACAACTATGCAGTTTAGAATTCACTGGAACAATCACTGATACTCATGGAATGATTAGAACTTTCTATTTCACTTACATAACGTTTCCAGAATGATCATAACAAAAGATGCGTAATTTATATTTCTAGCGTTGTCTAGAAATTTCCGTTTGAGTATTTAAATGCAGACCCAAAAGTTAGTTGAATATAGAGATTTAGAGATAGACATAGATAGACTTAGACATCGATAGACATCAACATTCTCAGCAGTTGGATTGACACTTTTATTTACAAATTACAACATACTAGATTGTGACCAATTGGATATAATATTCTGTGGATTCCGAGAAGATTTCCGGATAAAGAAAAGATAAAAGATTGGACATATATTTTGACAGTTAAGTTGACATTTCTTTTATATAATACTTCTTGTAAACGTGTGTATAATAAATCTTGTTATATTTTATTATTGATTTGTGTCTTTTGTTGGCTACAATTAAAAGTCGATTTTCTGTTCATAACACATAATATTTATGATACCGACCGTACTAAACTAATTTGAAAGTATTCAAAGTCTATGGTATCTGTAACTCTAGTAATATCGTTTAATCGTGATCGTAATTGAGGCCTGTAAAAGTAACTTATCATTTTAAAGTAAGCATCATTACAATCTCACATCAAGTTTTGCTAAATGTTGCTCATTTATTATTGAAACTTTTTTAAAGGTGAGCCTTGCAAGTTGAATGATTCATTAGTTAAATTAAATGACAGATCACGAATGCCATCAGAGAATCTCGAACTGCTTACCCACCCTCTCAGAGCACCCAATGCAAGTTTCTCAATCTAATAGTTCTGTGTAGTTTTGTTGACTTTTTTCTTTTTGTTTTTCCTTCTATTAATGATGGTTCCTTTCTTCTACTTGAAGTTTTGTTATTGCCGCAATCTAGGATTTGTATATTTGTACTTTTAAAGTAAAATCGGATCATGTATAGGAACATGCAACATTTATTATAAAATCTGATAGCAAACGTTGACTTTTCAATTTCAAAGTTGACCTACCCATGTTTCTTCTCTTTCTTTCGTCGTGCATATGTGTAAAACAAAACTCTTACCTTATTTGAATGCTAAAGTATGGATTCTTAGATTCCCCATTCGATGTTTTCTCGTACAACACTTCTAGCTCCGGATCTTCTTCGCATTTTGTGGAGTGTTTGTATATGTTTCGATAGCTTTCTGGTATTGACTAAACAGTAATATGAATCGTTCCTCCCCAAAGGTTGACATCAATCTGGTTTCTGTGGCTCGTATTTCTTCATAGAAATATTTAGCTACCTTCAACTGTTTGACTTGTCTTAACAATATATCAAGTTCTTGTGGTGGATGAGTTTCGATTTCATTCCAATATAATAATAAGCAGCCTTTGTATAGTGCTGGGTTTCCTAAACTGTACATGCTACCGTAAGGAAAACTGCCTACTATATCCGCTAATTGTTTTTTAAAATCTGATTTTGTCCTCCCGTTTGTTGATTCCATAACTAATTGTCTTCAGAATTTCATCATTGTCAAGTTTTCTCTCATGATCTGTTCTTTTTGCTCGTCATTAACCTCACGTAAACCGATAATATTGTGAGACTCGTGACTACATTGCACGCAATCTATACATACCATTTCCTGCAATTACTACAGTAAGATATGAATCGGTCGTTGTTATGAATTTCACATCTTGCTCTGTTATAGTAAAAGTCGGAAATGTGAAAACATGATTACTGTGAGTTTGACTATGAACAAGTTGACATCCGATACAATGAGGCTTGTGACATTGCAAGCAGTAACTTGGGATGTAAATTCTGTTAGCACATTCCTCGCAATTGATATCAATTTTGTTAATTTGTTTGTTTAAACTTCCTTGTTGTTAACAATTCAAGGGCAATAACCTTTATAATAATAATAATAATAAATTCTTTATTTAACGAAGGTAACTCATTTAACAAACAATTGTTAATCTCACACAAGGCCTTCACACATTTAAATGAACAATTCATATAACAATCAATGCATATAACACAGTAATCAATAGAGATGTACACAATTACAAATGTATATACACAAGCATGAAAACAGACTGTAGAACTAGCATGGCAAGAATGTCCTAAAAAAAATAAAGTTTGTCTACTCATTTTGTTTTGTGATAAAGAGATTAGCACATTTCATCTTAAAGCTTTCTATATGTCTTAAATCCTTTATATCATTTGGCAAACTATTCCAAATTATTAGACCAGAATATTGAAAAGTCTTTTTGAAGTATTCAGACTTTGGCCTTGGTATATGAAGATGTCCAGATGTTGTTGACCTAAGAGAATAACTATATAGATCACTGCACGCTGTAAATTTACTTGTAAGATAATCTGGCACGAGTCCATTCATACATTTAAACATTAAAATGGCTTGAAAATATTTTATCCGCGTAAAATGGTCATCCAATTAAGTTCTTTAAACATTGATATTGATGGATAATCAAAAGGCTTATTCAAAATTAATCTTGCTGTGCGCTTTTGTAGTTTATGAATCCGCTCAATGTTGCAATTTGCGGTAAAACCCCATATGGTGCAACAATAATCAATTATTGGTAATATATAACTGTTATAAAAAGGATAAGACCTTTGCGAGGCAAGTATCGTTTTAATCTATTTAGCAGGTATAATCTGCTTGAAAAATTTCACATACTTTATCTATGTGAATTGACCATGATAGATTTTATCAATATGGATACCAAGAAGTTTTCTACTTCCACATTGTCAAATGAAGTTTGATTTTGCGATAATACACACAAGACATCATTACAATTCTCAAGTTTTCTCTCAGATCCCATAAGCATACATTTGGACTTCTTGTCATTTATTATCATATTGTTTTAGCACACCATTCAATTACGTTTTCAAAGTCTTTATTTAAGGTAGATCATAAGTATATATTTTTTGAGACAGATTTTTCTTATACTTTGCCAAAATGAAGATTTCACTATGCTTTTTTCAAATATATAATAAAAAGTATGGGTCACCGTGCTATTTTCCAAGCTATGAGTCGTTGAAAATTGCCTAAATTTGGTTAGATTGTTCATGAAAAAACACATTTGTGTGCATTAAAAGAAATCTATGAGATAGAATTTTGAAATAAATTGTGAGAAGATAGGTTTTATAATATGTTTTTAGAAAATAAAAAGAAAAAAGGGTGTCACCGAACTTGTTTTCTTGCTACAAGTAAAATTAAAATTTCCTATTAGTCTAGTATATATTTTTACTAAAGAGTTATCTCCTTAAATGGCTTATTTGAAAAATTGATTCTTAAAACACAAAATTTGATATCTGCTTAAATATTTTAAATAATACAATAAATCACCAAGTTTTCTTTAATATAAATAAACAGTCTAATCAATAAATCGCATATATGTCTCCAAATTTGCGGATTTGAGCAAATAACTAGACCGATTTTGTACTGCCAATGTACAATCCAAGATGGCGGTATACCATGAATCTACCTTAAACAAGAGTTTAAGTTTGAAATAGATTTGGACGATATATGCAAAGTTGTGTCATCAGCATATAATTCAGACTCTGTGTGTTCTAATGTAAACGGGAGATCATTTATATAGATTAAGAATAATAAAGGTCCTAATATGGAACCTTGTGGGACCCCAAATGTTACATTATTGTATCCTGATTCAGTTTTTCCAATTTTAACCTTTTGCAATCTATTTGAGAGATAGGATGAAAACCACTTAACAGAGTGATCATCGCATTCATATAAATTAAGTTTCGATAATAAGATGTTATGGTTAACAGTGTCAAATGCTTTTTTTAAATCTAGAAATAAAACAGCAGTGAAATTGCCTTTGTCAAATTCTTCTAACCATTTGGAAGTTATTTTGATAAGTGCTGTGTGGCATGAGTGTTTTTCTCTAAATCCAGATTGTTTTTGTACTAATAGTTTGTATTTAGTTAAAAATGAATATAATTTAAACACAGTCCTCTCAAAAATCTTGGGACACTGTAGGTAAAATTGAAATAGGACGATAATTGTTAGGATCATCCTTATTACCGGCTTTGAAAATTGGAGTTACTTTTGCATACTTTAGAATATCAGGAAATATACCTGTACATAAACTAAGGTTTATAATATGAGTGAGAGAATCTACAATTATTGATTTTGATACTTTTAATATTCTTGGGCCAACTCCATCGGTCCCGGTTGATTTATTAATATCTAGATTTGTGAGATATTTAAAGACATCACCATTTGTGACAGTGTATAGTGAAAACAACGTGTTATCATTAATTTTGGATTTCACATAATTGTTGATTTTCTCTGATTCAAAATTAGAATGGGGATGTGGAATAAGATTTTCTCCCACTGAACTAAAGTGATCATTTAAGCAGTTTACAATGTCAATTTTATCCGTAAGATTCTTGTCTTCGTATGTTATCATATCAATATTATGATCCGTTGTAGAGTTAAGATCTTTTGAATGTCTCCATAGAGTTTTACAGTTTTTATCATTATTGATGGCTTCCATAAAATACTTAGATTTTGAAGAACGAATCAGTTTATTTGTTAGGTTCCGATATTTCTTATAATTATCCGTATCTTTCTTTTTATGATAATAATCTCTCTGGTGAGCTGATTTACAGATTTCATCTGTATACCACTCTGGTTGATATTTATTTTTTATCCGTTTGGTTACAACAGGGGCATGTTTATCTAAAACATTAATAATAAGATAATACCACATATTAATTGCTTCATTTGGGTCACTTATTTCATGTATAACATTAAATGGTTGTTTAGACAAATCATTTAAGAATAATTCTTCATTAAATGTTTTGAAGTTTCTGTATTGGATCTCTAAATGTGAACCAGATTTATCCTTGATAAGCTTAGTAAATCTGTTTACGGTGCAGCTAATGGGATAGTGATCACTTAGGGCATTAGATGGCACTGTGACATCGATAATATTTGACGGATTAGTGCTGTAAATATGGTCAATTAATGTGACACTAGTTGAAGTAACTCGAGTAGGGTCAATAACCATTTGATGAAGACCATATGTTGAAATAAAATTTGACCATCTAATAGGAATTGTCTTCATATAATCAATATTAAAATCACCCATCAATAAAATATTATCGTTTATAGAGAGGCATTTATGAATTCTTTTCGATATTATCGTACCAGGAAGTTTGACTGTTTGGTGGTCTGTACACAAAGCATAATAAAAAGACTCATTATGTTTTGGGAAAATTTTAAACCACATAGTTTCACTTTCTAATGAAGTTAGTCTTTCATATTTAATATTGTTATCAAAGTAAACTATCCAGCCTCCACCTTGCCTGTTTCTCTATCTTTTCTTGCATTAGTAGAGCTGTAGCCAGGAATATTGATCTCATTTGAATCCTGCTTGCATTTTTTCATTTAAAATGTTTCGGACATACCAATGATATCTGGTCTCTGTGATTTATTAAGATTTTCAAAGTTAGCCTTATTTCATCAATTTTAGGTAAAATATGTTGTATATTATGGCATGTTAATTTTAAACCTTTTTGGGAGTGGCCATAAATATTGGTAAAATCTTGAATAGTTTTATTTTGCCTAATTGTTGTGTTCATTAAAGATTCAGGGTTATGATTAATCCTTTTATATTTAGAAGAGTTATTAATATTATTTATATTTAGCTGGTGGTTCTTAGTAAGGTTACTTTCATTAATCATGTTTATAGAGGACACATGTTTACAACAACAATCAAAACAATCATTTTGACATACATCACACACAATTGTATTAAGTACTTCAAAAGTATTTTTTATACATATGTTATCTGATTGATCTGATTGACATTCCTTGCCAATTTTTCATGCTGAGTGGTTGTACCAGCAGTTAATCTCTTTATGTCCAAGACAAAACAAATGTTACATTTGATCCTTTGATCATGTTTGCAGTTTGACAGAGTGTGATAATTTGATCCACAGTTGTAACAGTAGGAGTCCCATGTATTTCTGTCATAGGTTTGACAAGGCTGCACTGACGAATTGACATTTCTTATTGATATTGCTTTGTTAATGTTATCAATTAGTTTCGTGGTTCCCAATTTGTTAGATGAACACCATCTGTGTGTATCAAGCCTGGCACTATTTCCCCATTACGCAAAACAAAGCTATCCAAATGGTTGATAAATGTGACATTTTCCTCTATACTTATTTCCGAAAGGGCTTGATTGATGTGTTCAAGGTTTGTTTTGATCTTGGTAAACATCCCCAATAATGATTGTTTTAATTCCATTGTTTTTGCACTTTGGATAACATTTTGTATTTCCGTTTGAAAGTTTGTATAGATAATTTCGCATCATTTCCACCAAACTGCAGAACTATAGTTGAAAACGGTGATAAATCGATTTCTTCAATCTTTCTTTCAAGATCCGAGACTAAAGCACCACGATTGGTGTTAACATATACATTATCATTTAGATCAGTAGTTTTGATTCCTTTGTGATTGAACTTCCCAAAATTAAAATATTGTCAGAAATTCTATCTATTCGGTTGTTCCGAATTTTCAGTTTGAGTTTTGCCTAGCGGTAGATTGTTTTATTTCATCTTTTTTACCTTCAACTGATGTAGTTACAGCACTACTTGCTGGAGTTGAAGATAGTAGAATTCCACTGTTGAAACTAGCATGAGCTTTGCTTAATTTACGTTTTGGTTTTGGAGTATGTGACACAACATTTTTGTTTTCATTTTTACCGGCTATTTGCTTACTTAATACACTTATATCATCTTCTAGACCCGTAATTGTTTGATTTGCCAGTTTTAAGTCACTAGAAAGTCTTGACACTTGTGCTTGGAGTTTTTGCTCACTCCCTCTGCATTCCTCACGTTCATTCCGGAGTTTTGTATTTTCAATTTCTTTGTTATGAATAATCTTTATGAGTTCTGCATTTTGTGCTGTCAATGTAGAGATGTTTGAATTAAGGTTTTCCAGCAAGTTTACAATTTTGTCAGAAAAACAGGATGACATTTGCTTTGGCATGACAATGGAAGCAGGTGGTATAGCGCTTGTGTTTTGCTGAATAACTGTGGATGATAATGATACTTCTTCAAAATTCATATTATTGTCATTTCACAGTTCGTTGGAAACTCGTTAGAGATTGTAGGGCTGTCATTTCTAAAGTCAGCTTTAGCTGTTGTTTGGCTGTTTTCAATTGAAACCTCTGTGTGGGCCAGATTATCAAAGTCATAATTAAAAGAAGCTTCGCTTACCTCACGTTCTTTGATGTTGACTAAATCCTAATTTTACTAAAATATGTGTCTCTCCAAGTAATACAGGTGTGTTTTCCTTGCACTAATATAGTTCCATTTGTGTAAAACTAATACTGACAAATTTTCCTTCTGATTTCGTTGAGCATTGAAGTTGAAGTCCATTTCTAGTCACGTTTTCTGTTACTGTAAATTTTCCTAACATCACTTCTTTATACGCCTCGATCCATAAATGTTTTCTGGTTAAAGTTGTTCCAAATTTTATATCACAGGGTACACGTACTGCATTCCCTCGTCGTCAAAACGGTCGAATTGAAAGTCCGTACTTACTTCCTCGTTTGGAAGTATTTTCTTGTTTTCCGGCATTTCTGTTGATTAACATTGCATGATTCATTCACTGAAAGTTCAGAATCCGAAAAGAAAAGGAATCCAACGTACTATTAAATTCTGAATTTACACTTGTTGACGACATTTTTGATTATTGTTTTCTAATGATAAAAGTACCAACATTAATGTATTGATTGGTATTTAACTTGTTTTGTATAATCCATGATTATCAGTAGGAGCTCAGGAAAACACGTCTGCATCCTTCAAGGTCTTATCTATTATGACCTTTCATTGTAATATCCCCATCATACTAGTACGACGATCCGCTACGACCTCAGAAATTATAAAAATTTGGAAGTGGTACTATGATCGTGGTGGTCGCAGTAAGGACGTGACCAGACTCAAGCTATCGAACAATAAGCCAGCTAACAATAAGGTGTATCCAGCTAGCGAACAATAAGAAATACGCGCCAAACTGATCACGCCTAAAACCGAAGACTTATATTAACATGACACGTCCTTTGAAATCTGATGACAATCATTTCCAGTAGGAAGACGAAATGCTATACATTTTCACGAAGACAAAATTGATTTTGTATTCATATATATATTTAAAACAACATAGTTTTTCTTGACAGCCGGGCATCTCTTATAGGATTTTCTAAATTAATTTTAGCTACTCCTCTCCCTTTTGATTACCTTTGATTACAAACGACTTGTCTTTATAATAATGAAAAAAATAATAAAAGTAGACCATACTTATCTAGTGTAAAGATGAAATTAAATCCACATGCTGATACATACCGTTTTGGACTGTCAAGTACAGAATTTTTCATTCAAATTATAATTTGAAGTAAAAGCTAATAAATATCCACAGTTTTCGTTTTGGTACGATTGAAAACTTGCAATTTTTCTATTACATTCCAAAAGGAAATGTGTTTTATGTGACAGTGACATACAAGTAGCACGAGATATGAATTGATATGAAGATTTTGGCTAAATTAACCGACAAAATGTTCAAATCAAAGATTATTACAGCTTTTCATAACAGCAAGTCCCTTAAGCTTGCACTGATTCAATTTACAAGAACAGGGTGGAATCATAACAATACGAACTATTTCAGTTTAACATTAGAACGATAATTGGGAACGGTTCAAAGTTGGGGTAGGGTGACCCTATCACCTCCCAACTTTAATTCATAAAAAAGTTCCTACGGCAAAGCTTTTGTCCACACTAGGTACAAATGATAGGCAATTGCCTAAGGTTGCCTGGACCAAAGAACCAGGTGGGTAAAGTTACGGACCGTCTACAATTGAGGTCCATAGTTGGGGTAGGGTGACCCTACCACCTCCCAACTTTAATTCATTAAAAGTCCCTACGGCAAAGCTTTTGTCCACTTTAGGTACAAATGATAGGCAATTGCCTAACGTTGACTGGACCAAAAGACCCAGGTGGGTACAGTAACGGATCGTCTACAATTGAGGTCCAACGTTGGGTTAGGGTGACCCTACTACCTCCCAACTTTAATTCATAAAAAGTCCCTACGGCAAAGCTTTTGTCCACACTAGGTACAAATGATAGGCAATTGCCTAAGGTTGCCTGGACCAAAAGACCCAGGTGGGTAAAGTTACGGATCGTCTACAATTAAGGTCCAAAGTTGGGGTAGGGTGACCCTACCACCTCCCTACTTTAATTCATAAAAAGTCCCTACGGCAAAGCTTTTGTCCACACTAGGCACAAATGATAGGCAATTGCTTAAGGTGCCTGGACCAAAGACCCAGGTGAGTAAAGTTACGTATGATCTACAATTGAGGTCCAAATTTGGGGTCGGGTGACCCTACCACATCCCTACTTTAATTCATAAAAAAAGTCCCTACGGCAAAGCTTTTGTCCACACTAGGCTCAAATGATAGGCAATTGCCTAAGGTTGCCTGGGCCAAAAGACCCAGGTGGGTAAAGTTACGTATCATCTACAATTGAGGTCCGAAGTTTAGGTAGGGTGACCCTATCACCTCTCAACTTTAATTCATAAAAAGTCCCTATTGGAAAGCTTTTGTCCACACTAGGTACAAATGATAGGCAATTGCCTAAGGTTGCCTGGACCAAAAGACCCAGGTGGATAAAGTTACGGATCGTCTACAATTGAGGTCCAAAGTTGGGGTAGGGTGACCCTACCACCTCCCTACTTTAATTCATAAAAAGTCCCTACGGCAAAGCTTTTGTCCACACTAGGTACAAATGATAGGCAATTGCCTAAGGTTGCCTGGACCAAAAGACCAAGGTGGGTAAAGTTACGGATCGTCTACAATTGAGGTCCAAAGTTTGGGTAGGGTGACCCTACCACCTCCCAACTTTAATTCATAAAAAGTTGCGCACCCTACATTGATACATAAAATAGTTCTCATGCCTTTAACAAAAAGAAGAACGAACTCCGCTTTTTCAAAAGAAATCAATTTACTCAAACGGCTTTGTTTTGAAAGGTAAACATTTAAATAGGTTATACATTGTCTATACGTTTATCCTACAAAAATTGTTATTTTAGGAACTATTTGAGGATGCCCAAAGTATGGAAAGCCATTTCACACAACACATAATTACCGTCTCCTCGGAGACGGTCTTAAGTTGAACGATGCACAGTCTGCGGGCTGAATGCTTCTTACTATCTGATTGGAAGATAATTACTGACTCTATAATAGCGAAGTTCGTTGATTGGTTGGGACAATCATAACCTAGTAAATGTCTGTTAATCCCGTAGAGTGTCAGATTTGAACTCTTTATTTTAGCAATTAGATTTTGCATGGTAACCAATCAGTGTGACGTCCATTTTCACTGAACTAGTACACAATTTTATTTAGGGGCCAGCTGAGGGCCACCTCCAGGTGCGGGATTTTCTCGCTGCGTTGAAGACCCATTGGTGACCTTCGGCTGTTGTCTGATCTTTGGTCGGGTTGTTGTCTCTTTGACATATTCCCATTTGAATTCTCAATTTTATATCGGTGCACAGGTAACACTTATCTATAAATATCCGAAACTCCTAAAATTTTGTAAACACACTTGTGATTATTTCACATTCAATCCAGTCGCTCACTGCCAAGTTACGTACATTTAATGCATGAAAACATAGGAAAACACCGCGCATGCTTTTTCTTAGTTTATAGATATTAATTCTTAGTAAGATAATCAAAAGGCAGAAAAACATTGAAAACGGAGATATCCAAAAATAACATTTTACAATAATTATACCTACATATAGCTATCATTGTTACGCTATTTCAACGGGAGATGAATAGTTTTGGCAAATGTCTTAAGCATTTACGACAGTTATTTTAATTGAATCTGTAAAATAACACCGACATCTGATTAGTTTCAGATTCACAATCATCCACCTATAGTTATATATTTCACCTAAATTTCTCGACCAGCGGCTCATCACCTCCACTCATTATAATAAGTGCCCCGGTCTTCCACATACCCCAAGATCTTTAGGGATCAGGGTGTGGACTAAACTGGTCCGCCATTCCATCTATATCTCCGCACCGAAGTGTAGCGATAAGTGAACACAATAGGGGTCCAGTTTAGGTGTGGGCTGGGTTGGGCGTTGTCTAGCTCTCCTAGCTCTTCCTATCAAGATAACAGACGTTGAAGAACAGAAGACTAAAAAAAACTCCACAGGGAATATAAGAAGAATAAAACACAACTACTCTCAGACGATAAAAGCAATTATACATTTATGCTAGCATATTTTAAGCAATATTTGATATTTATGCAAGATTTAAAAGATGTGAAGTATACATAATGTATTTAGAAAGCAACCAAATTAAACAACAAACAAAACAATTTACTTCTAAAGTTCAACATACGGTCTTTTACAATGGACATGTCAATACAATATTTTAAGTTCTCTATCCTCCTAAGTCTAGCAATAATATGTAGCATAGTTGTGAATACATGTAAAAAATATCTTAATAGCGAAAAATTCGTTAGGGTTCCGCGGAACCCTGTGTCACGCCTGCGGTTGCTGCTATGAGTGTAAAGTGTAATGTTGACTTAAAAAGTGAGTCCATTTATCAGTATAAAGAATTTAAAAAATTCAAACTTTTCTTTAGATGCTTTTCCTGGTCTTGAAGATTAGCTTATGTCCACGTTTCATAACAATCCATGAAGGTTTAATACCAGACTGTCTGTAAATGTTAACTGTAAAAAACTAAGTCCATCTATCAGAAAAAACTGAAAATAAAAAAAAAAAAATATTTTCAAAAGTTTGTTACAAACGCAGATGATTAAGACATTACCCCTCCGTTTCCAGTGTTAATACATTCCCCAAAAAGATATTGGTAAATCTAAAAATGTATAAGCCTTTTATAAGTTTTGTAATCCACTACAATTTATATACAATGCTATTCTGAATGAATTACACTACAAAGCGGAAACATTTTCCATTTTCATCAGCTAAAGACGGCTAGCTTTTAGAAAAGCTATCACTTGTTTCTAGTTAAAATTGATAAAATAACAGGAAAGCATGCTGTTTACACTTTAGATTATTTAACAAAATATAGAAAATTATCTGCAGAAATTAACAAAATATAAACAGTCAACTGATGACAATAACTAATAAGTAGATCTTATCGAACGGATAATTTTGAAGAAAGATTTTGTAAAGGTAAAGTAAGCGGACGATGACGGCGGACGACTACGGACTACAAACGACAGACACCAAATATTGTAAAGCTCACACTGACCCTTTAGGCAAGGTTAGCTATAATTGTTTTGCATATTGATTTATACACAATATTTCAAGTCCAAAATACAACTTTCCATTAATCTGGACTAATAACCCCGCATCTTGGATTGACTGAGTATTCTAGTTACTGAAATACATGTCATTAAAAAGCTGATAATATGTATTTGGTCTTTTTCTAGTATGGTACTGTAGATTCTGGGATATAATTTTTCTTTGATTTCGATGAAAAGGTGAACCACGAATATAAATTTTAAGTAGGGGCATCAAGGCCCGGTTTTGGCCCAAGAAAAACAAAATGTTTGAAAACTATTCCAAATTGGCACATAATGTTTGGAATTGCATAGAGTCAAGAAATATAAATGAAAAACATAAGATTATTTATCTGATGACGTCACAATTACGTCATAATATCTACCGTTTTCACGAAAACGATAAAAAATATACAGAATTTATGCAGTTTTCCATCGTTATTTCCATTATGGAAACACCGTGCGCAGCCAAGAAACAACAAAATAATTTCAGAGAAGATTTATTATAACTATTGACATAATCTCACCAAAAATAAAGTTGTTTCTTGGGTGCGCACATACTTTGCCAATCTAAAATATACTTATAAATTTAACGTAAAACAAGGAAAATCAAGAAATTTTACAAAATATACAAATTTCGTCATGGTTTGTTGTCATGGTAACTCGTTAAATGTAAGATTTGTTTTATTTCTGAATGTCTTGTACCTTAGTTTAGTTAGGACAAATTTAAGAATATGTATGATAACTTTTAAATTTGCTATAATATTTGGGCAATATTTTATAGGTTTTTATGTATACTTTGTCAAAACCACGAATTCAAATATCCACGAAAACTGATTTTTTCCTCAATCAACGAAAATTGGAATCCCCGAAAATAAATGAATCCCAAATATTTGATTTGGTCTAAGATGCATGTACATTCTATTTACATGCATATTTGCATATTATGATATAATAATATACTCAATTGTACTGATATGACTATAATTTACCATCTTTGAGAAGTTGGGGTGCCACGATAACTGGACAGAGCAAAAACTTTCTAAGCTCAAATAGGCATATATCTAGTAAGACTCTATGGTATGGATCATTCTGCCTACATACAGACCTGTATATTATGATCTAATAATGTACAAAGTATGATGTTGACTACATTTATGCCGTAAGGTTTTTTTATAAATTAAACTTGGAAGGGATAGTCTTCTGTTATTTCATCAAACTTAGCCTTTTGTCTGGACAAACTGAAACCATTACTTATAATTGGTATCTAGTCTGAAATCTTCATGGCATTGCCTATCATTTGTTCCTGGTATGGACAAAAGCTTTGTCGTATGGAATATTTTACGAATTAAAGTTAGGAAGGGTTTGGTCTCCATACCCACACTTTGGACCTCCGTTATAAAGAAGTTCCGTGAATTTACCCACCTGGGCCATCTAGTCCGGGCAACTTCAGGGCCTTGCCTATCATTTGTACCTAGTATGGAAAAAGCTTTGTCGTAAGGAATTTTTGCGGATTAAAATTTGGAGGGTTCTCCATACCTCAACTTTAGAACTCAGTTGCAGAAAGTCCGTAATTTACCCACCTGGGCCATCTGGTCCAGGCTACTTTAAGGCATTGCAAATCATTTTTTCTAGTTTGGACAAGTATTTTGCCGTAGTGATTTCTTTTATGAATTAAAGTTGGGAGGAAACTCATACAAAACTTTGCAAGTAAGTTGCAGAAGTTCCGTGAATGGTACATTCACGGAACTTCTGCAACTTACTCAAAGTTTTGTACCGACTGTAATTACCTACCTGGTTCGGGAAACTTTAACGAGTTGCCTATCATTTGTACCTAGTGTGGAATGTTTGCCACAGGAAATCTTTAAAATTAAAATTGGGAGGGAAGGGTCTCCATACCCCAACTTTGGACCTCAGTTGTAGAAGTTCCGTAACTTTACCCACCTGGGTCTTTGGGTCCAGGCAACCTTAGGCCATTGCCTATCATTTGTGATTATTTGAAAAGTTGTAATAATCTTGGATTCATAAAATTTTGTCGTTTAGATTAACCAACATCTTTAAGTCAATTCATTGCTCGTTCTATTTGTGTGTCACTTTTACACTAATCACTCTTCCTATCGAAATATAATAAATAAATTACCAGTTTAACGACATACTTTTGAATAATTTAAAAAAATTACTAGTTCTTTGACAAAAGAAGAAAACTGCGTATAGTTATCAGCTTTTATTTCAATTGAAAATCTGACAAAAAATACTTGACGTTCCAAAATAAATCTGTTTTTTTTCTTTTCTTTAAACGCATATATAAGCTAGAAGATTTAATTTTATCGTAACACTAGTTCAGTATGAACTATTGTTATTAATTGTTTCACTATTATAAAGACGACAAACCAATCTCTAATTAGAGAACACTAAAAAGAGAAAGGATTAGCTAAAAGGAATTTTAGATGCCCGGCTTTAAAAAAAAGTTGTATTAAATAAACAAATAACTAATCAATTTTGTATTTGTGAAAATGAATTGCATTTCGTCTTCCTACTGGAAATGATTGTCATCAGATTTCAAAGGACGTTTCATGTTATTACAAGTCTTCGGTTTTTAGGCATGATCAGGTTGGCGCGTTTTCTTATTGTTCGCTGGCTTATTGTTCGCTAGCTTGATGCATCTTATTGTTCGCTGGCTTATTGTTCGCTAGCTTGAGTCTGGTAAAGACGTGTCAAGGTCTTCATGATCGTGGAGGTCCACGACCAACTTTGAACATGCTCAAAACATTCGTAGTGCAGTCGTGGCCAAAACTAGTCGTAGTAGAAGCGTAGGAAGGTCGTAGTAAGATCGGGATGGGCGTAGAAGCATCGTTTTGGAAACGTGATGCAATAAGGAAGCCAATGGAAATGATTTCGCTCCGACCTTACTACGATTTCACTGTGTCTTTATTACTCTTCTACTACGATATTGATACGATTATACTACGATGAGGAAGACAATTGTACGCTGTTACTACGCGCTTGCCGACCTTAGTACAACCTTACTACGATACTTCTACGTCCTAGCCACGATAATTGAACGACCTCATTCTGTTGGATGCAATAACTTCTACCTGTAGTTCAACCATGGACACACATGAGCAAACGAAGAGCGCAGTGACAACGTAGTGGAAACGTAGTGGAGTCGTGGTTCCATCGTAGTAGACTCGTATTGAGATTGTGTAAGTCGTGGTAAGGTCTAATTGTACGTAGCAAGAGCGTGACAAGATCGTAACTAGAACGTGTTACTATCGTAGTGGAATCGTAGCAGGATTTTATTAGGATCATTGCAAGGTCGTGGTATGAACGTGAACACTATGAAATATTGAATATTCAAGCCGACCATACCACGATTTCACCACAACCTTTTTTTAGATCGTAGTGGGATCTTCATGGTCTTGGTCTAGTATGACGGGGCTTAAAGTAAACAGTTTTAAATACTGTAAGTGCAAACAAAATGAAAGTATTATTTTATCTCGAAAATGAATGAAGCGATGAAATGGAGAACAAGGACAAGTAAAATATTATTGATGCTGATCTTCTCATTGATAGTTATCTCCCAAGGAAAATCGGTAGTAGATAGGTAAGCTATCTAAATAGGTCTATAAAAATTCATATTTTAATAAAAAAAATTAATTACAGATGTTTAACTGATGTTACAGATGGTTTTATTACAATTGAAAGGACTAATTGTAAAAATTTTAATGTAAACGTAAATAAAGAATACAATTCTTTAGAATTAAATGAGTTGTATACGTCAATGAGTCTGAAATTTAAATATAATAACGAAAACTCAATAGACACAATAAGAGTTAGGTCAATACAAACCGTAACCAGGATGTCTCTTAGAGGGTTATACGGGGTCATTACGCACTGATTTTTATCGTGCGTAGGAGAGGCAAGTCTCTATTTTGCACCTTTTAAAAGTTGTATAGTTTGGCGCGTTTCTAATGTAAGTGCTGAAAACTTGTGGAATTTATTTCTTACAGTAATTTTTACCCCATGCTAGAAATCATAGACACTTACAGTTCCGCTAGAAATACCGGACGTCCGTCCGTCCGTCTAACCGTACGGTCTGGTATTTGATCTCATGTGCAATTCTTGTCAGATTTTATGAAATTTATAACAAAGGTTTATATTAGCAATGTCTCGGACAAGTTCGAAAATCAGTTACAAACAACTATTTCGAAACGTCGTTAAGGGACTTTCCGTTTTAATTTTCCTTGGGGTTCGTTATTTTGTTCTTTTACTTTTTTATAACTTTGGTAATACAAATTCTATATAAAATTGCATTGGATGTGCTCTCAAGTGTACAATTCTTGCCAGATATTTATTAAAATTTATATCAAAGGTGTATATCAGTAATTATATCTCGGACAATTTCGAAAATTAGAGCCGATCAACTTTAAAATAGAGTTATGCCCTTTGAAATATTAATCATACATAAAAAAATGCACTGTAAGCACTTACACACCTACACTTCTTGTACGATTGTTATGAAATTTATATCATAGGTTACCATCAGCAATGTCTTCTGTAAGTTCGAGTAGCAGTACGGATCTATTTATTATTACTAGAGTTATGTCTCTTTTGAAATGTAATGTAGATTGAACATTGTAAGCACCCACACACCTTCATTTCTTGTCAAATTTTATGAAATTTTATGAAATTAAGGCTGATGTCAACAAGGTTTTGGAAAAATGCCAATAAACTATTTTACAGAAATTATGCCCTTGGAAATAGAAATATATGGAAAATAACATTGTAATAAAGCGATCTCATGCCTACATTTCTTGTAAGATATTTATTGAAAATTTAAATGAAAAATATTTTATTTTAGTTATTGTCCTTGGGTAGATAAAATATTGTAACGCTGGGGACATTTGAACGCTGTTATTTTAGTTCAATTTAGTTACCGTAATAAGTTTGAAAGTTTAGTTTTGGGAAATAGATGTTTTTCTTGTGAATCGCCGTCACAACGACAACAATGTAAAAAAGCTGCGGGATTGTTAGATAGAGTTAACTTTTAATATGACTTTTTCAAAAGGAAACGCAAGGAATATATATATATATATATATATATATATATATATATATATATATAACTATATTCCATTTTAACGCAAAACAACGCCACAATTAACCAACGAAATCAAATGTTCTTACTGGTCATCCCTTACCCAAATGAGGGTCCGGCTGGGGTTTACAGAATAGAGAATAATAGACCCCACAAAAATGAAGAATAGAGAAATAGGCCAAAAAATATAATAATGTGGTGCTAAAATATAACGAATCATTGTGAAAGGAAAAAGAAAAAAAAGATTACAGAAATAAATGATTAACAGAATTGCGAACCACGCGCTTCCTGTATATAAAATTAATAATTGATAATAGTAGGAAGTGTAACTAGAGGCTTTAAGAGCCTATGTCGCTCACCTTGGTCTATGTGCAAATTCAACAAAGGACACTCTCCAACATTAATATTGTAGACGAGAATAGAATTCATAACAAAAATCTCTGTTTTGTTGATCTTGTATTGCTGATCATTCAGTCTGTTTAGTTTCTCTTTATCTTCTTTAGTTTTGCTCAAAAGAGGTTAAAAATTCTCTTTTAAGGGCAATCACTCCTAAAAGTGTGACAGTCTACTAACTATATCGGCAAAATTTGGCTTGTTAGTAGATCGTGTCCTGTTAGTTATTTTGTGATTTAAAGTGTCTATGTATCTATTATAATTTTTATCTTATAAGGCAAAACGCCAAAAAAAAAAATGGGAAAAATCCGTCATTTAGGGCAATAACTCCAATAAGGAGTCGTCGGACGATTTCCTCCACATAGTCTTAATTGTAGATCTTGTCTTGCTGATCATTTTGCTTATTTAAGTTTCTATATATCTATTATAATTTTGAAGATACATGTATAAGGCAAAACGCAAAAATTGGTAAAAATCATCATCAAATGGCAACAACTTTAATAAGGAATCGACTGACGATTTCAGCCATTAGACCTTTTGTAGAACTTGTCTAGCTGAATTTAAAGTTTCTCTCTACCTATTACAGTTTTCAAGATAATAGGTAAAATGGTAAAATTTGTCATTTTAGGGCAATAACTCCTATAAGAAGTCGTCTGACAGTTTGACGTATGTATATAATTGGTAGAGATCAACATTCTGAACATTTTGCCTTGTCAGATTTTCTCTATTTATAACGGTTTTCAAAATAATAGACAAAACTTGCATTTTGCACATATGTTCTATTTTTAGCTATGTCGGCCATGTTAGTTGGCAGGCGGGGTCATCGGACACATTTTTTAAAAGAGATACCTAATGATGATTTCAGCCAAGTTTGGTTAAATTTGGCCCAGTAGTTTCAGAGGAGAAGATTTTTGTAAAGTTAACGACGACGGACGACGACAGACGACAATTAACGGACGATGACGACGACGGACGACGGACGCCAAGTGTTGAGAAAGCTCACTTGGCCCTTCGGGCCAGCAGGTGAGCTAAAATGAACATGTTTGGAACTGCAAATTTTATGCATTCGTATAAGCTATAATGGTTTACTTTTACAAATTGTGACTTAGATGGAGAGTTGTCTCATTGGCACTCATACCACATCTTCTTATATCTAAGCATTATATTTTCGCTCCAAATATTCTGGTACTTTAAAGATTCCTTTTACCTTAGAATTCTTGCAGTCATTGGTAAATTAAATAATTTCTGATCATTGGTTAATTTCGTATTGTTGGATTATCGCTTATTGCATGATATTAAAATGATAGCTATGTTTCGTTAACCTTTATTGCATAACATATTTGTTAACGTTATATAACACAACATCCGATTACAATTGTGTACTACGTCACAATACCGAGACTAATGGTCAAAACTTCCTGCTCTATACTAATGGTGCCACATATGGAGAAGGATCTGCTTAATCTTCCTGAGCACATGAGTCCACCTTCGAATTTTGAGGGTTCGTGTTGTTTAGTCTTCATTTTCTTTTTGTATTTGTGGACTGTTGTTTGTCTTTTCGAATTTTTCCATTTTTGTTTGTCATTTGGTAGTCAATTTGTCTTCGACATAATTTGAATGTCCCTTTGGTATTGGTCGCCTCTTTTATTATAAATTAGTCTGGTGACTTATTAGAAACAAATCTGTTACAAGTGAAAGATATAGTTATTACAAATAGTAAAACGCTGGTTCAATGTTTGTTTGTAGTTCGTTTTGATATGGCGGTACCAATAAAAATCGAAGAAAGCATAATCGCCATATTAACCCACACTGGAAACTCATAACATAACATGTTATCAAGAGTTCTATATTTCTCAATAGTTTTTTTATTTAAGTGTATATCTGTCCTTTGTTTGTCATGATTTTCGTTGGATTTCCTTTATTCTGGACCAACGCTTCAATTTATAATACAAAATTGATTTATGCATTTTGACCTTATCTCAAGCTTTTGATTTGTAACATACCAAGTTCGAGTTGATAGTTTCTCAGCTACAATCTCATCGAAGGGCGACAGCCCTGAGATGAGATGTGGCTGAGAAACATCCTCAGTTGAAAGACCATTGATAATCTGTTTACAGTCGGAAAGCAAGCCCTTAGAAACGACCGTTGTTGCTACTTTCTTAAGACAACAATGGGACTGATATTAAAACCCGCCATTCTGAAATTGCGTTAATTTCGCGGAAAAAATAATTTGGCGCCAATTTGGAAATTTTTTTTTTCTGTTTCTTACTTGCCATTACATTTTTTTTTCGATTTTTTAAGCATGGTTCTTATTATTAAAGAAAATAATACTTAAACATGTTAATTTGGCCGTCTTTTAACAATTACGTAACGCCGTTGATCGTCGTTTATAAATAATGCGAAATTATCTGTTATTTTCCTTCTTTTTCACAGATAAACAAAGATTATATATACTATATAAAAAATTAATAATACGTATCTCGAAGTTAAAAAAATCAAGTCTAACGTTCTATCACCCCTTAGGAAACCCCGTTCGAACTAAATTCCAAACGAAAGACATTTTTTGACATTGTAGTTTTTTGGTCTTACACATCGATGTCAACTTGCATCTGAACACAATGTACACACATTTAGTGTGTTTGTTTGAAAAAGCAATGGCGAGTTCAGCTGTGAATATTTGATTGGATTAATTATTCTCTTTAAGTCAGTGAAATGTTTGACTTAACTAAAACAAGGTATGGAAATTTTATACTGTCTTTGCACAACCTTAACTGCTTAATTAAGATTACTAAACAAAACTCATTCATTATTTATAATATTATAAAAAAAATTGTGATGAAGGAATCCTGCAAAAGTAAATGAAAAAGCCTTGTCCTAAATTTGAACTTAAAACAATCTCTTTCAGACTAGCATTTTAATCACTCTTATTCAAAGCATGTTCATACTGATATGAAGTGTGACTTACTTTTGACTTGTGATCTAAAACATAATTGTTGACTTAGCACTCAGAAACTTCTCTGAAATACTTTTATATAAATATAAAAATGCATAGTTATTATTTTTTTTAAATAGAAGAAGAAAAATATTAGACCGAGTCTTTTTTGTTCTAATTTATTTTCAAGTTCATGATTAGAACCATTTATTTATTGGTTTAGTGGTTTTTTTTTATAATTTGAGTCCATTCATTAGAACTTGCATGGAATCAATGAGACAAAATTTATTGTTATATTTAGTTTGTTCATACACTGATTGCAAACTAATTTCCTTTTATTTCAAATAATGAAGAATTTTTTCATTATGATCTCTTTTAAGTTTAAATGAATAAGGTAGGACCAAGTATCAGTAATGAAAAGGAATTCCTGTTTTTGATCATTTTAATCCTGTCTTGATTCATTATTCATGAATATTTTGGCTACCCCTTGTAATAATGTAGTAGAAATTTATTTCAGTGTTAAAATAATTTGGCTACAACAGTAAAAATACTTACCAAAATATAAATATTACCTAAATTAACTCTTTGAATAATAATATTAGGGCCTATTTCACTGAGACTGAGTTCTGAAAAGTGATAAAATGTCTTTCTCTAATTTTTTTGCACATGTCTTTAGTATCAAAATGTATTTAATAAAATTATTTGAATAATATCCACATGTAAATAACAGCATATGGTGCTTAATATAATAAAGTTTGTTCATGAGAGTGTCAAACAAAGGGACGTAACTCGTAAATTACTATCGGCCCCTTCGTCAAATATCGACACATCAGTGGCACATTTGCGTATTACAGCGTATTAAGTGGCACAAATTTGACATATCATAGTCAAGTTATGTTACATAATATAATTTAAATTCAGCATAGCTTACCGAGAAGTTAAGAAAGAAAATTACGATTTCAATTTCCTGTGACCAATTTTTGGTCAACACCTGAACTTTGAAGACACATTTTGAGAGAAAAATGAGTTTAATCCATAATTGAGTGGATCAATATATTTCTTATATACTCAAGAATGTTCACTTAAAAGCAAATTAGTTTTAATTCATGCAAAAACTACAATTTCAAAAAGGGCTTCACTTTTTGGTAAAATCTTATGTTGGTAATCACATGACTTCCATTGTTGCTTTAAGAAATGGGGTCAAACCGGGGTCAGCTTTCCGACTGTTTATCGCTATATTGCCTATGAAGTCGTGCATGTTTACATTGACAACGTCACGTGCGCCCTTAGTTTCTGACGATAATTTTCCATCTCAAGCGAGTAGCGTGATATGAAAAATTATCACAAAAAGATCAAAGGAAATGCACAAAATAGCGATAAAACTTGTTATCGCTATTTTACGAAAATTTCCTTTGATCTTACTGACTGATAATTTCCTTTCTCAGCGGAGTCGAGTGATATGAAAATTATCGCTAGAAACTAAGGGGCACGTGCCGTTGCTAATGAAATTGACATGAAATTGACAACGTCGTCATACAGTCGGAAAGCTGACCCGGTTTGACCCATTTCTTAAAGCAACAATGGAAGTCATGTGATTACCATATATGGGCATTTTTACCAAAAAGTGAAGCCCGTTTTTGGAATTTGTAGTTTTTTTGCATGAATTAAAACTAATTTGCTTTTAAGTGAACATTCTTGAGTATATAAGAAATATATTGATCCACTCAGTTATGGATTAAACTAATTGTTTCTCTCAAAATGTGTCTTCAAAGTCTAGGTGTTGACCAAAAATCGGTCACTGGAAATTTAAATCGTAATTTTCTTTCTTAACTCTCGGGAAGCTATGCTGAATTTAAATTATGTTATGTAACATAACTTTGACTATGATATGTCACATTTGTGCCACTTAATACGCTGTAATACGCAAATGTGCCACTTCGATGTGTCGATATTTCTGACGAAGCGGGGCCGATAGTAATTTACGAGTTACGTCCCTTTGTTTGACACACTCGTGATCAAACAATTATTATATTAAGCACCATATGCTGTTATTTAGATGAGGATATTATTAAAATAATTTTATTGAATATATTTTGATACTAAGGCAGCAACCATTTGATTTTCTGGGGGCTATGGATTTTTTTTCCGGACAAACTTTTTTTTCGCCTTTGGCGAAAAACAATCTATTTTTTGGCGACAAGTCGAAAACAATTTTTTTCTTTCAATTTTAGCATTACATATAGTGGCAGCTGAGGGTGAAACAAACAAATTTTTTTCTCAGGGTCAAAAACAAATTATTTTTTCTCCAAAACTGAAACAAACTTTTTTCCAAAAATCCATAGCCCCCAAAGATCAAATGGTCGCTGCCTAAAGACATGTGCAAAAAAATTAGCGAAACACATTTTATCACTTTACAGAACTCAGTCTCAGTGACTGAATACTCAAATAGGCCCTAGGCTATGTCAGTATGTGCCATAATATTATTATTCCAAGAGTTAATTTAATATTTATATTTTGGTAAGTATTTATACTGCTGTAACCAAATTATTTCAACACAGAAATAAATTTCTACTTTAATCATACAAGGGGTAGCCAAAATATTCATGAATAATGGATCAAGACAGGATTAAAATGATCAAATACAGGAACTCCTTTTCATTACTGATACCTGATCCTACCTTTTTCATTTAAACTTAAACGAGACCATAATGAAAGTATTCTGAATGTAAATTCTTCATTATTTGAAATAAAGGAAATTAGTTTGCAATTCTTGTATGAACAAACTAAATATAACAATAAATTTTGTCTCACTGATTCCATGCAGATTCTAATGAATGGACTCAAATTATAAAAAAAAGCACTAAACCAATAAATAAATGGTTCTAATCATGAACTTGAAAATAGATAAGAACAAAAAGACTGGGTCTGATATTTTCTTCTTCTATTTAATTTTTTAACAATTATGCATTTTATATAAATTATATTAAAGTATTTCAGAGCAGATTCTGAGTGCTAAGTCAACAATATTATGTTTTAGATCACAAGTCATAAGTAAGTCACACTTCATGTCAGTATGAATATGCTTTGAATAAAGGAGCTACCATTTGATTTTATGGGGCTAGGTGAAAATTTTGTCCTGCCTTTTATTTTTCACTCTATTCGGTCCTGCCTTTTGTTTTAGTTTATCCTGACTTTTTTTACATAAATTGTCATCCTGCATTTTTTTTTTTTTGCAAATAATGTCATCCTGCCTTTTTTTACTCAAAACTCCTGTCCTGCCTATTTTTTCAAATTTCATCCTAGCCCCCATAAAAATCAAATGGTAGCTCCTAAGAGTGATTAAAATGCTAGTCTGAAAGAGATTGTTTAAGTTCATATTTAGGACAAGGCTTTTCATTTACCTTTGGCAGTTTTGCAGGATTACTTCATCACAAATTTTTTATAATATTATAAACAATGAATGAGTTTTGGTTAAGGTTGTGTAAAGACAGTATACGATTTCCTTACCTTGTTTTAGTTAAGTCAAACAATTCACTGACTTAAAGAGAATAATTAATCCAGTAAATATTCACAGCTGAACTCGCCATTGCTTTTTCAAAACAAACACACTAAATGTGTGTACATTGTGTAAAGATGCAAGTTGACATCGATGTGCAAGATAAAAAAAAACTACAATGTCAAAAAATGTCTTTCGTTTGGAATTTAGTTCGAACGGGGTTTCCTAAGGGGTGATAGAACGTTAGACTTGATTTTTGTTTTAACTTTGAGATACTTATTATTAATTTTTATATAGTTTGTATATTCTTTGTTTATCTGGAAAAAAAAGAAGAAAACAATAACAGACAATTTCGCATAATAAGAACCATGCTTGAAAAATCGAAAGAAATCTATTTCTGACCCTAATGGCAAGTAAGAAACAGAAAAAAGAAAAAATTCCAAATTGGCGCCAAATTATTTTTTCCGCGAAATTAACGCAATTTCAGAATGGCGGGTTTTAATATCAGTCCCATTGTTGTCTTAAGAAAGTAGCAACAACGGTCGTTTCTAAGGGCTTGCTTTCCGACTGATAGCGATAAACAGATTATCATTGGTCATCTCAACTCGATTGCTTTTCTCGCTTTCGCCGTACCGGCTCAAGCGAGAAAATCAATCTCGTTGAGATGATCAACGATAATCTATAATTATTCATGGTTGTAGCATACAAATGTAATTATAAGATTTGTAATTGTATAGGGTTGTAAAAGCGTTGATCGTGCGCACATTTTTAGTATGAAACTTACAACAAAGCCTAGGGGGACTCGGTGGCCGAGTGGTCTAAGTAGACGAACTGAGAAAAGAACATTTATTATTAGAAAAATATTTTATATCAGACAATCTTATTATTAAAGTAACAGATGGCCATGCGGAAATATTGTATCAATTCTAAACTATACTAGTTGAAATGTCATAGAATTAACATATTTAAACTTTTGTTGAATTATTTTTGCTATTGTTTTAATTGACTACATGCAACTGTTTGTTTGTGACACCAAGTACTGTCTGGTGAATTTTTATTGTACATATTTGAATAAAGTTTTATCAAGAGAAAAAAGTAAAAGAACTATTGTAGCACTAGCCTGTCAACTTTGTGAGTTCGAATCCGGCACATAGTAGGTGCGTTCGACTACAATCTTAATTGACTAGGATTATCATTTTTCCTACCGAAGGTCGGTGGTTCTCTCCGGGCTCCCCGACGTCCTCCACCAATAAAAACTGACCGGAACAAAATACCGCAATAATGCAGAAAGTTGCGTTAAACACCAATCAATCAATTAATACAGCGATGCCTTCAACATGGAGCAAAAACTATCACCTGAATGCTAAGTCATGCAAGACTAGAATTCGAATTCGATACAGAAATTATAGTAGAGAAACAATACAAACATTTGGGCAATCATGGAGCACATCAAGATATATGTTTACATTGGATCCTTTGACTTTAATTTATGTATGAACAGGGCAAATAATACCAGTGGTCTGCATCAAAATTTCCATCAACAAATGGACGAAAGGAAAAATGATGCAGCACACATAAAGGAGTCTATTTGCATACCTTGAAATCATGCAAATGTGCATGCCAGATACACTACGAAACCCTTAATTGCCCAGTGTGCAATATCGGGACTCTGTTTATACTGTTCTACACAGTATAATCCATCAATAATATTCTTGTAAAAGTTATGTAAGAAAAGGATTATTATTGATAAAGCTTTGAAATCATCATAAACGTTCGTGAATCATATTATTGATAAAGCTACTCCATGCTTAAATCTCACAAGAAATTTAACAATTTAAGTTATTGCGAAACAGCCTGCAAGTTATTTATATAAAATAAAGAGATGTGGTATGATTGCCAATGAGACAACTATCCACCAGAGTTCAAATGATGTGGATATAAGCAATTATAGGTCACCATACGGCCTTCCACAATGAGAAAACACTATTTACATGTATATCGGTTTCATCAGGCCTAATCTCGAATATGCGGACACGGAATGGAACAACAAACAAACACACTTGAAGTACAAAAAGAAGCGGTTAATATTGTCACAGAAACCACCAAACTTTGTTCAAAACTCAAACTTTATTGTTGACTGACTGGGAATCTCTTAGTGAAAGAAGATCCACACATAAAATTATTAAATTTTATGAAATATATCATGATCAAGCTACTGGTTATTTTGCAGCCTCATTCCTCAAGTCTATGACTATAACACTAGAAGGAATTTAATGTCCAAAAATCAACTGCAGAATTTATTTTACCAAAATTCCTTCCTACCGTGTAGTCGAGAATGGAACAACCTACCACAAGATGTAAGATGTAATACATCAATGACCACACTTAAATATAATTTAAATCGTTAAAGTACGACAGTCCCTTCATATTATAAAACTACTATACGCCAAAATCCGGTTGAACTGCAGTGGCTTAAATGAACATCTTTTTCAGAAAAAAAAAATTACTTCTGTATATATATGTGGACAAGTTGAGAGCAGCAAGCACGTTCTGCTAGAAGGCCAAAATTATAAATTCATTAGGACACAAACCTTTTCCACTATACGAAATTGTAATATGCAAACCTTATTATAATGTAGTGAACTCCCCAGTGATGAGGAAAACGAACATGTTTTAAAATTGTACAAAATTGAATTTTGGAAACAGGAATATTTGGTTTTTGAATCTTGATTTTTATGTTAATTTATATTTTTGAAACTTTGTAATTGAACTTTATTTTGTGGAAGACTGTCATAAATATACCATATACTCAGCTAAGACCACTACTCGTTATAAATTGATCCCATCTTCCGATCAGATTGACTTCGGAGTTTAACTGGCAAACCACAGAATAAACATGTACAAAGGTAATATGAATTGTAATTACACAGTAGGTATAGTGTCCGGCTGGGATCGTGTTTTTTTCAAGTGATTTGATCTTGTTTTTTCGAGTGTGACCACGTTTTTTCGCGTGAATGTGATAAAAATGTAAACAAACAAACAAACAAACTTCCCTGAGACTTAAAAATGATGCTAGAACCTAATATGCAAGATCATAGAAGGTAAATTAGTATTTGTGATAAAAAGATATTATAAACCCTACATTATTTCGTTTTAAAAACGTTTAATTTAGCCTTACAATGCTTTATTATCCCGTTTCCATTCCCAATTTTATTTATTCAAAAATATAGATTAAAGCCGTTTTTATACAGATATCAATGCAAATGTCAACGGAAATGCATACATGGAATCAATATTTTAGATACTACAGAAACTTTACAAAAATGCTTGTTTTTGCATTGATAAGGACAGTTTGGAGAGTAAATTAATTTACATTTCCTTTTTTTTTATTATTTCAAAAGGATCGTAAGCTTACAGATTATTTATTTCGTCATTTATTAAATACATTGAATAAGTCACCAAGTTTTTCATCAGCTCAGTAGTCAGAACATTGGTACTGACATAATTTACTACAAATTAAACCTTTCTTAAATAGTTTACATCCAAGGGGGACTGGGAAATAGAAATATGGTCACTTAAGTCCTTTTCCGACCTGCAGTAAAATCCTTGTCAAAGTGGGGCGTCGGTTTGGCGTTTGCGTCCGGTCAGAATGGGGCGTGTAGAGTGCCACGCTCACTGCATGTTAAGAACCCTTGCAACAGCTCTTTGAGGAGGCTGTAGGTGGCCTGTTGCAATTTAAAATTTCTGTTCATTTTCAGTGGCAGTCTAAAAAATAAAATAACACAAATACCGAACTCCAAGGAAAGTCCTTTCTCAAATGGCAAAATCAAAAGCTCAAATGACGAATGGAAAACATCTGTCATATTCCTGACTTGGTACAGGCATTTTCTTATGCAGAAAATGGTGGATTAATATAAAAATAAGGAGATGTGGTATGATTGCCAATGAGACAACTATCCACCAAAGTTCAAATGAAGTGGATGTAAGCAACTATAGGCAACCGTACGGCCTTCAACAATGAGAAAAAAACCCATACCGTATATTCAGCTATAAAAAGCCCCGACATGAAAAATGAGAAACAATTCAATTGAGAAAACTAACGGCCTAATTTTTAACAAAACAATTTACGAAAAAACAAATATGACAGACACGAACCAAGTTGAACGACAACCACTGAACTACAGGCTCCTGACTTGGGACAGGCACATACAGAATGAGGCGGGGTTAAACATTTTTGTGAGCGCTCAACCCTCCCCTAACCTGGGACAGTGGTTTAACAGTACAACATAAGAACAAACTATAAAATCAGTTGAAAAAGGTACCTGTAGAAAACTTATTAAAAACGGTATTTCACATCCTACATTTTACGGTAATATTGTACTAAGAGCGCGGAAATCACTATGTGATCCGTGTAAACTCATCGAATCTTTAAACAAACTTATTAGTAAAGGTTATCTTACCAATGTTGTAATTAGATCTTTGAATATAGTTTACATTGGCACAAACATCGATTTTGTCATCAGCAAATTAAATCATAACTAAATTTGTATTCTTTTCAAACGGTTTTGGGATGTATAAATACACATCCACTTTAATTTCTATATAGAGATTACTTTATCTATATATAACATTATACATATTTATTAAAGGTGAACTCCTAACTATCCTACTGCCTGTCGATACTTTAATGTTAGCATTGCACAAGTCATGTCTTCTTTGACTGTCCATGACGTTAAAACACTAAATCCCTGGGATGTGTTTTAGTTGATTTTAGTCTCTGATGCATGATTTTTATTATTAATTGTTTTTGGCTTTTAACTAGCTTTCAGTAATTGCGAGTACTCTCAAATCGTACTTTCGTGTTAATTTGACCTGTTGATACAATTTGTAATGCATTTTTGTTATTCAATGTTTACTTATTTAGTGTTATATCTCGTCACTATTCTTAATATATACCACATTTGATAAGTGCTTGGTTTGACGATAAATTTTCACTTCTGTTCTCGTACTATGAACAACAAAATTAGTTATTTTGTAAAAAATATTTCCGTACTCCAGGTATACCTTACAACAACATTATTTTTATTTACCTGTGTACGTTATTCTATTTGGCGGCATTTTGTCCAAGGTTATGGTTGTCTTTCTGATATTGTTTTACATCTCCCCCCCTGTTTTATTAATTTTGTATTTACATTGTGTCATAGATCAATTTTATTCGTTCAGTGTATGTTTACTTGTTTTTGGTTAATATGTCTTTTGATTGAGTTAAGCCATTTCAATTGATATTTTTTAGTGTGTCTTTCTATGTTGTGATGTTACACTATTGTTTCAGGTTAGGGTGAAGGTTGGCGCCTGTTAGAACGTTTTAGAACGTTTAAACGCGCTGCATTTGTTAGCATCTGTCCTAAGTCAGGAACCTGTTGTTCAGTGGTTGTCGTTTGTTGATGTGGTTCATGAGTGCTTCTCGTTTCTCGTTTTTTATATAGATTAAACTGTTGGTTTTCCTGTTTGAATGGTTTTACACTAGTCATTTTTGGAGCCCTTTATAGCTTGCTGTTCGGTGTGAGCCAAGGCTCCGTGTTGAAGGCCGTACTTTGACATATAATGGTTTACTTTTACAAGTTGTGACTTGGATGGAGAGTTGTCTCATTGGCACTCATACCACATCTTCTTATATCTATTAACTCATCAGATGGATACAAATAGAAATACATCTAACAAAAACACAGAGTGGACGTGGCCGGGTACTTATACATCCCCACAACAAAGAGTACTCGCAGTTACTGACAGCTAATTCAAAGCCAATAACAACTAATAAAAATCAAAGCACCATGAGCGCTATAGGCAGTTTATAAAAAAAAAAAAAAACCAAGGCAAACGTGGCAAACGTTATGATGAATATTGTGGAAGAATTGGTTTAATTATTTATCACAGCTATATCTCAAGTATCAAAAATGTTTGTACTGTACTGTTTCCACTATCCAATCCTACCATTTATTTTCAAAAGTTATTACATTACTTTAAAATATGTATCCTTTTTTAAAGATTCAATGTCTGAGAAGATGCACGTCCCATGTTAGGGGAGGGTTTGGTGCCAGCTAACATGTTTAACCCGCCACATTCTGTACGTACCTGTCCACATTCAGGACCCAGTAATTTGGTGGTTGTTGATTGTTGCTGTATATCATATTGTTGTTTTTCATTATTAATTTGTACAAAAATCAGGCTGCTAGTTTTATTGTTAAGATTTGTTTTACATTTGTCATTTCGGGGCCGTTTATAGCTTACTGTGCGGTATGGGTTTTGCTCATTGTTGCAGGCTGTATGGTGACATATAGTAATAAACTTCAGTAAACTTCTCCATTCACTGAGGAATGAAATTAACTTATGGAGGAACATTCTTATCAGAATAAGTGTGTCCTACAGTGGTGTATGGGTTAATTCCACTATGTACTAGAGTTTTCATATGCCATATTAGCGGTTTTAGTTGGATCAGCTGGTGCCACTCTGCACACAAACTGATTAAATCATACTTAAAATAATCTGAAGTGGTGTAATTTTCTTGTATATTATATTACACAAAATGCTGATGTTGTTGGCCTAGCAATGATGCAACATATATTGTTGAAGGCTGTACGGTTGCCTATAATTACTTACATCCACTTCATTTGAACTTTGGTGGATAGTTGTCTCATTGGCAATCATACTACATCTCCTTACTTTTATAATTATTGTACTTCTAAGTGTCTAATCTATAATAAACTGTTAACACAGAGATATGTCTCCTATTTGTTATTTTGATAATGCAAATGTTGAAATTAAAATAGGAATACTTTAACATGTAAGTTATGCAAATATTCAAAGTCAATGAACCATGACTGAAGGTACAGGGCTGAACAATCTCCATGGACATGAGATGTGCCAATGTTAATTCAACTACATACCAAATACCATTGACTTTTCATAAGTCGTTCCTTTAAACAAACCTTAACACAAATTAACTTGTAAACGATGTAAAAGTTTCAAAGTCAATGGACCATAATGAGGGGTGGGGTTATATAATCTCCATGGAAATGAAACTTGCAAATGGCAATACATTCACATACCAAATATCATTGACTTAACATTACTGGTTCATCTTAAACTGACATAATCACAAACTAATACATGTAAACTAAGTAAAGTTTCAAAGTCAATAGACCATGACTCAGGGGTAAGGACCAAATATTCTCCATGGAAATGCTTATACAACTGCATACCAATTATCGTTGACCTACCACTAACGGTTCCCCTAAAATTGACTTAATCAAAAACTAATAAATAAAATTTCAAACTTAGCAAAAGTTTCCAAGTCAATAGAGCATGTTTGGGGGCCCGGTGCCAAATAATCTCAGTGGAAATTAGATATGTAAAAGTTTATACAACTGCATATCAAATATCATTGACCTACCACTAGCTGTGGTTCCCCATAAACTGACCTAATCACAAGCTAGTACATGTAAACTATGCAAAGTTTCAAAGTCAATAGACTATGACTGAGGGGGCGGGGCCAAATAATCTCCATGGTAATGAGATGTGCCTCTGCTAACACAACTCATACCAAATATCATTGACCTACGACTAGTGGTTCACCATAAACTAGACCTAATCACAAACTAATACATTTGTGGCGCCGCCGAAACAGCATACCTATGTCTCGCTTTTGACTCCGTCAAGGCGAGACAAAATTAACAAACTTAATACAAATATTTTGTCCATCTTTTTTTAATATTTTATATTCTTCATTTCTTAGATATAAAAACAAGTGACAATAATGTATTCAGTAAATAAAAAAAAAAAAAAAATGAAAAAATCCATAATCGAAATACTGCTGAGTATTTAGTTATTCTCTTTGGTACAATTTAACTTTGCTCTTGGATTGTCAAGTATACAATTGGGAGGGTTGAGATCTCACAAAACATGTTTAACCCCGCCACATGTTTGCGCCTGTCCCAAGTCAGGAGCCTCTTGCCTTTGTTAGTCTTGTATGTTTTTTTAATTTTAGTTCATTTATATGTTTTGGAGTTTAGTGTGACGTCCATTTTCATTGAACTAGTACACATTTTTGTTAAGGGCCAGCTGAAGCCTGCCTCCGGGTGCGAAATTTTCTCGCTGTGTTGAAGACCCATTGGTGGCCTTCGGCTGTTTTCTGCTCTTTGGTCGGGCTGCTGTCTCTTTGACACATTCCCCATTTCCATTCTCAATTTTAAACTAACATATTTCATGTTTCTGCACAATGCATCAATATTATGAATTCCAACTATCTTTATATAACTTCATGCAAAACGTTTCTGATAACAGGGTATACTTCTTTGTGTGCAATAATATATCTCTCTTTGTTTGTAGTAACAGTTACACAGATTCTGACATATCATAGTTCTGAAAGTATCGTTAAACAGTCTCTAAAATAGCTGGACCGATAGGCAAACTTAATAACAAATAATATTCATGTGTTGTAACCGCTGGCAATTTTGTAATAATTCCGGTCAGAAACCTGAACCAAAATTTGTCTGACTAGTCGACATGATGAGACCTGGTAAAAATCTTCAAAATAGATCATATCTTTAGATATACATGTAAATATCTTCATAGTCTAGAGTTTCATTGCTGTTATGGAATTATTGTGGTGACTAGTCAATCCAGCTGCTAGAAAGAATCATGTATTGTACATCTATGCCTTGCCTCTTCTAGGATTAACCAAAAATTGGAATCAAGCTGAAATAAAAACAAATACAAATACTATTAGGTATATTGCTTATTTTGACAAATACAATGTAGCAAAAAATGCTTCATGTCTAACATGCATATTATACATTTGTTTTGTCCATGTAAAGCCTCTATGGGATGTCCTTTTTTAAGTGCCAGATTCAAAACTTTTATTTTTTTACAAAAGGTTATCAGTTTGAGAGATAAAATTATGTTAAATAATTATTTTATTTATTCAAACATGAAGATTTATGCATGTCATTTAATATATAATGTTTTAGTATAAGTAATTATGACCTCTGGAAAGGCCATTTTTATTTATTTGCTTGACGCTAATAATGCATTAATTGTTAGATATCATTGATGCTTGGATAATTAAGGCTTACATTAATAACTAGAGCTGTCTGGATAGTGTGACTAAATTACCCATGATACCCTGTACATGCACTTTAGTTGCTGCTTTGGCATTAAGTATTGAGACAACAACGTTTTGAGATATTTGGCTTTCAGTTATCTATTTAAAAATCCTAATTGCATTTGCCTCGGTCATTTCTGTGTTAGGTTCACACATGGTTTCTGAAAGATCTATCTGACAGAAATATATTGTGAATTCCAAAATTAATGCATCCATTTATGATTAAATCATAAATCTTTGATGACGGTCTCAAATATGAGTTTTAATAAATGTGATTCAAGTCACTTATCGAAAATCAAAAATTACAAAATTTAAAATTAAGAGATTTTATATTTGCTACATTGTATATATATATGTCCTGTTGCATTTTACTCATGAATAAAAGATCACATAAATTTTGAATTTCCAGTATTTCCATCTTATTGACATCACTTTCCCAAAATGAATTGGCACACCAATTAAATTAGTTTTGACTTAGTTTGGTTAACCATTAACCTAAGTTCTCCAGAGAACAGTTATGCCTATTTTGGTCTATTTTGACCTTACTTGAGGCCAGTTTATAAATAAACGGAATAATATAATAGGAACTCCGAAGGAATTCAAATGTGCATACATTTAATCAAGATCAATTAAATAACCACATTTATCTCTAACCAAACAAACAATGAATATAATGATTAATAATATTTACCTTTATATCATCAGAATCCTCCAAATTTACTAGGACGTTTGTTATAAATCCTTGATATTTACGTTTCTCTTCTAGGTAAAATTCCCAACAAACAATATTCCTGCGCATGTTGCCATTTGGCAAATGTAAACGACTTGTATTTAGAAATTTTCGGCGATGAAATATTTCATACAATTCTTCTTTGACATCTTAACCAAAAGCACACGGGATAATAAACAATGTACGGATTTCTATTGAGCACTATTTCCTATGTGTAACGTCAATTATTTTACGTTGTTCGACGATCATTTATGGTTATTCTGGCCATATTTTTTGTATTCCAGAATTAAAAGTATGAAAAAGTGTCCAATTAGTTATAAATAACCTATTAGCCTGCTAGATAATAATAATGGCACCTATTTCAGCATTGGTTGGGAAAAAGACAAATCTAGAGTGCTAGCATAAGGCAGCTTAACTGCCTAAAAATCATGTATCTAAAACTAAAATATCAATCAGTACACATCCAACATCCAATGGATTTAGTGTAACTACGTCATTAACAGTCAGAGAAAACATGTGCAATGCCAAACTATAGGTATCGACAGATTGTAGTACCGTGAAAGTAAATATGTGTAATATTTAGTATGGTTTTAATTTACTGATTACAAAATCAATATTTATACTAATAAAAACAATATTCAAAGATTTAATTACAGTGTTGAACAGGTAACCTTTTAAATAAATTTATTTAAAGGATTGATAAGTTTACCCGGATCGTATCTAAATTTTCGGGCTCGGTTTACAACATCACACTAAAATTTAGGATGTGCTATACCGTTTGAAATAAGTTTTCTACAGGTGCAGCCAAACTTGCAGATCAAATCCAAGACTAAACCTGGTTTTATAGCTAGCTAAACCTCTCACTTGTATGACAGTCGCATAGAATTCCATTATATTGACAACAATGTGTGAGCAAAACAAACAGACATAATAGGTAAAATGTCAAAAATTGGGGTACAGCAGTCAACATTGTGTTATAATCTTAATCACTATAAAAACAAATAACTATTTCAACAAAGAAAAGCAAAATGGCATATAGACACTCTATAGACAAAGTACATAAGCAACAATGAAAGACAAGAATACAAAACGTCCATAGCACAATAACACAATGGCGGGATGTATAAATATCGAGCCATGCCAAAAGTATATTACCAAAGATGGACTATTATCCAGAAGTTCTTTAGAGTTTTTTGGGGGGATTTTTTTTTCTAAATTTCTCGACCTTCATCCCGATCGTCCTCTGTTACAGGACCTTCCTATTGTTCTAGTCCTGAACATGCATAAAATATTTGACACTGGACGTTAAACAATCAACAATCAATCTTTTAAAATAGTCCGTTGATGAATTTAAAAATCATAAAGAAACTAAGGTTTCAACTCCATCAGGAAAAGTTGACCTTTGATGGATTTCGCTTTTATTTTAGGTGCTTTATATAGCTCTTCAAATGTTTTGGTTCTTAAACATCCTAGCGTTCGAAATATTCGACTTTGAGTGTTCCGGATGAAGATTAATCTAGAAAAGTATTTCGGAAGCATGAAATTTATAAAGTGTTGTTTTCATTTTTTATCAAATATTCCATTCGATTCAAATGTTATTGTAGTTTGTTTGTTTGTTTGTTTGTTTTTTTTTTTTTTGTGTGGGGATGGGGCTCTTTCAGTAGAATATTTGGGTTTATATTTAATTTTATTTATTTTTACTGCTTTTCCTTAGTTTTTCTTGCTCCTATGTTTTTCGTCACTGTAGTATATATCAATCATAAAATATTATTGACTTTGAAAAACAAAGGTAGTAGGACATGAAATTGAAAGATTATGAGTCCCTGCACTCGGTTCTGAAGATCGTTTTAAAAAGGACCCAGTGATTTCTTATATATCGTAATACTGCACGGTTATGGTAAAATGTTTTTAGAACAGAAATTTATCATTAAATTGAAAAGGGTTAAATATTATCAACATAGTAATATGTTTTTGTGACTTACTAAGAATATATAATATTGTCCTTTGCTAATTACAGTTACAAACTAGAAAAAAGTCAGTTTTTAAGCCCAAGAATGTCTTCTTTCTTATTCACATTTTCTTTGAAAAACCCGGACCATTTGTTGAAAACCCTGGACGTTTCAAATGTTTCTCTCGAAAAACTCGGACAATATAAAACACTGAATTGTAAGTAAACAGGAAGGAAATTATGCGTCGTTTGTGCTCAAAACATGTATAGCATTCAGAATAAGACAAACAGTCACGAATAAAACTATTATACCCGCGTAATAGCAGTAAATCGATCTGCTCGCATGTTATATCACTCGAAGAAGCCTGATCTACACTCGAAAAAAGTAGACCGATTCACTCGAAAAAACACGATCTCAGCCGGACACTATACCTACCGTGAACTATATTATAGCGTTTTTCTTTACACTATGCTTCCAATGTTCTCATCTTTTTTAGGGCATGTAGGGAGACGGATTTGTACAAGTTTTTCATGTTTCCGAACCCCTTGATTTCTGTTGTATATTTATATGTCAATTTGGGCAATTTTGAAAAATAAAATATTGTTGAAACAAAATGGATCGTTTTATAATATTTTAAAGTGTATGGTTAGACAGGTATTATTTTAGTTAAATTTAGTAAAGGAATAACAGAATCCTTTACCTCAACTATTGGGGGTAAAATGGGTGCATTTCAACCCCTACATTGTTTTGTCTGTATATGCATAAGCGAAAATACAATTTGTAGATTTCGTGCGTCAGAAGCGCCTTTCTGGATTTTCCTTCATCAGGAAAGCTCCAACTTGAACATTTCAAAGCTAGAGATGTATAAATACGCAAAAACATACGGAGCTACATTGTTCATTTGACCTAAAAGGATCTAAAAGAGTAGCCAAGTTCATCTACGGTCATGCAACTTTTCATGAAGGAGTTAGAACAATAGTTTCTGATTCATTTCCTTAATTTATCAACAGGAAATTTTAGAAACGTGATTTAAATCATGTCATTTTTAAAGCACTGACTAATGAGCTGATGATATCTTCAGGGACTTACATTCCACCAGCAGAGGTATCGATCCAGTGCTAGTAAATGAAAATAACACTTTATAAATTTTGTGCGTCCGAAGTATTTTTTTCTGGATTTAGCTTTATCAGGAACGATAAAACCTAAACATTTTAAAGCCAGTGATATATAAATACGAGCTATTTGACCAAAAGGGAACAAATTAGAATAACCAAATGCATTTAAGGTCAACTTTCAGGGAAATGGAACCTTATAGTTTCTTAATATTTTCTTAATTTAAACTTAGGTATAAATGACAAAGTGATAGCTCATGTGATCATTCGAAACTAAATGATTAAAATGTATCATGCGTGTCATATGCATATGACCTTGTATTAATATCGGAATCAGAATCTGACTTACAACAATGCCAGTTGTATTCGACAAATTTTATTCTTAATGTGGTAGTTGGATTTTTACTGTTAATCTGGACAAAACTATTGTTATTATTTTAAATATAAAATGTAGGATTCTAAAAAATTACAACTTTAAATCTAATTATCATATACTAGTAGTTGACTTGTCAAACAAATATTTAACATGTTTAAATATTTGGGAATTTTATTATTATAACAGTCAAGATCTTTTTCTAAATCAGTTACTATTTAATCACATGTGTAAAAAGCATCAAAGATTACGAGAATTTTGATAATAGAGATATAGCACGAACAAACTCCTGATACGGAAGAATCATATGGACAAGAGCAAGAACACATATAAGTTTAAATATTAAAGAAATTTAAATGTACAAAAAAAAAAATAGACACCAAAAAGGGGTTTCATGCCTCAAGCGCCCGTGGTTTAAAATACATAATTATGGTAGTGTCTCCTTTCTAATGAATGTGCATTACAATTATTTCTTTTTTTAAATTATGTGAACCAAAACACAGAAACTGTTAGTCGACATCATCGACGCATCTAATAAATCACGACAACGTCTGCAAACTTTAATCTTACGGCTCACTTAATTGTCATACATCTTGTTTTGCTCTGATTCCTTGTCTGGGGTTTATCGATACTTTCTGTCCTTTTCGATTTTATAAGGTCTTCAGAGTTTGCTATGCTTTGATTTAGAAATAGCTAAACCGATATTATTTGTCGAAATGTGAATATGGTGAGGTAAACGTAGTATCATGTAATGTTATTCTACATTCATCGAGACAAGATACAACCAAAAAGATGAATAAACAAAAAATAAAAGAATGAGCAAGCTCCTCAACTGTCTAAAAGCTTTCTAAAGGTTTAATATGTTTTTTTACAATCTATTATGTTACTAATTTACTGAAATTCTGATAATCCATCTAGATATACAATGAAAGAAATTGCAAACAATCAATGGATGAACCACCACACTTGAAATTAGCAGCGAGTTAATTGATACTTAAGTATCATTTTTGTTTCAGTTTGCAACCTGGACCACTCCTTTCGATAGAAGTGGTCCACCTTTTTTTAGGTATAAAGCCGGCCATACGCTGAATGCAATCTTTGTTCCGCTTTGAGTGTACTCTCTGTAAATATCCTTGTTGAATCGTTCTCCAGGACTCATATCGTCATCGATAAACATCTCTGGATCTTGAACGACCATTAGCCAACAAACCATAACACATTTTTCTGTAAATTCTGTATTGCGTATATGAAGAAGCAGCTCTTGATCTAGTTCTTTGTACTTTTTACACTCCTTTTTGAACTGGTCGTACCCAAATATTTCCTAAAAGTAGATAACAAGTGATATATTACAATTTGTGGTACATTGTAATCTTTCTATTTATTTGTTAAAATATAAGGTTACTAGATAGTTTAGTTTATAAGTGATCATAATAAACCATTCCTCCTGATTATAATGAGACTCACAACTTGATGGCTAAATCGACTAAATATTAAGTAAAAGAATTTCGGTTTCTGATTACCCCCTTGGTATCTTTATCCCCTTTTATAAAGGAAATGTTTATATACTTAGCTTGTAAACAAACACAATCTAGCATTCAACATTGTACATAAAGGTGTGTGCCAAGGCGAATATCAAGTTAAGGATGTAGTCAGGTCAGGTTTATGAGTTTTTGTCGGATATTCGGACTCCTCGGGTTTTTCCTAGGATACAGGGTAAAATATTTTGCCCCATATCACCCACTTTTCTTTTCATAGAAGACTTCAATAGCTCATAAAAAGATGATTACCAAAATTTAAGCAGATTCTCGATTTGTTTTCTTACGATTTGAGACCCAAATAATGTCAATGCTAAATATAGGTAAAAGTCCGAGTCAGCCTTTTCCCGTCATTTTTAAAAATCAATTATCTCAAAAAGGAGTTCCATGACCTATCAATATTTTTAGCTTATTTTGTTCCTTAACTAATGCTCTTCTAATTTACAGTATCAATTTTAAATTATAGATTTTTTTTAATTTCACCTAACTACATCCTTAAACTGATTAATAAACAGACATTGGGGTGTTATCGAAAGTAAATTTATCAACATGGCATATTTGGATATTCACTTTTCAATGGTCATATAAAGTATTATTACAAACTTTTCACCTGTATTTATAACTGTCACAATTTATAAATTAAAGCTATTACCCAACAACGAATTGACTAAGCAATTACGACATGCTCTAGGGGTACAAAAAGTCAAAATGTGCACTAATTATCAGTACATAAACCCTTTTTGGGTACATGCAATTAAAACAAATTGCGAAAGGGGTACCACTGACTCTTGTTAGCCTGCCAGTTCTTACGGAACATGGCCAATATATCATCAATTTGATTAATGGGTAAAGGTTTGCTTGACACTATATGGCTAATCTGACAGTCCAGAGGGTTACATGCCAAATAATATTACTGATTTTTTTTAAAAGTAATATTTTATGAGATTTCATCTCGAAATTTTGATAAAAATTCTTATTCAATCGTTATATTAGCTGTCATATTATACAAGCGCCGTCCAAAGCCTTGATATACGGAAACCCCTTATGGACCCTTGTATTTTCAGACAGGGGTTCTTATTTCGCTGGCTAACCCGCGAGGTCTGGAAGCACAAACCAGGTAAAACTCTTCCTGCAGGTAAATGAAAAGACACATTTAAGAGATTTAATCTAGAAACCAAGATTTTAAAGCATTTCATACTATGAACAGCAATCCTTTGCAACTATGACCTCGACGTTTGACCAACTGACCTAATATCGATAGGTTTTTTCTTACTTCTTTATTTTCAGTCTGTTCTAGCAGATGTAACCTAAACCTCTGATATTTCAATAGGCTTCCAACCCTTCCCTATATCATCTTTAAATGAATAAGGTTCATGCCGATCAAGCAAGTGGAACTCAAGTTACCATCTGGAAACTATGTTTCCAAACTATTTGTATTCTAGTAACAGACCTAGATCCTTGATCTACTAACTCCAGAAGCAATAGGTTTCTTTCCTTTCCCTATGTCATCCATCTATTTTATCAAAAGATTGATTGATAAAAGCACTAAATAAATTACAAACAGTATATTGTAAAAAATCAGGTAAATTGTTCTAATCCATAAGGAATATGTCGGGTACAAATTCATATTCTGGAGTGTCTGAGGGTATTGTTTTGTCCGTAAAACCTTCAAAACATACAAATTGGTATACCAATTCTATGAAGCGAAATACACGGAGAATGCATCATCGTTACAGGCTAGGTTTGTTTGGATAAAAAAAAAAACAAATATATTTTATGATAACAATAAGGTCAATAATTATTGACCTTTTTATGTATGATCAACGTGAGTCAGTATGATTAAAATTAATCATTTTAATCATTAATCAACACTTAATTCATTCTAGTTATCATCTGCAAAAAGTGACATTTTTTTTCAGGTGCTCCACACAAGACAGAAAATTGCAACCAGCTAAATTTTAAATTAACATTATAGCGAAAGAACATTTGTTTTAAAAAATTTAACAATTTGATAAAAAATTCTTATTACAACATGTATCTTCACTTAAACAGGAACGTTGATAAAAAAAGAATATTTTACCCCGATGAGAAACTGTGACATATCTCTAGCTAATCCCTTTCTTGCATCTCTAATTTGTTTTACTTCTGTGATGTGCCTATCAAGCTGTTCGGTCATCTAGAAAAATCAATGCATTTATAATTGCATCTTCATGTACATTCATTATTCATTCTGTTTGAGAGATTACGGTACCGTACCACTTGTATATCTTTCGTATGAGTGTATGTATATATGCAGTATGTAATTATATAATGCGTGTATCTCTTTACCAATGTAATTTGGTTAGTTGAGATATAAAGATATATGTAACCACAAACACGTAGAGTAATTAACAATTAAAGAAGTAGGAATGATAAAATAATCCGAATTACAGGACAGCAACAACTGTAAACAATTTACGTATGCATAACGTAGTGGAAAATTGTTTATTGATAATATGTAAAGAAAATTATGCATTTTTATATTAATTTCTAATTATAGTATATTAACAAATGTTGTGATCTGTGTCATGTCGTGCTTCGTTCGTTTTAAAGAATAACGCTTCTACCGAAAACGAAAACAAAGAACATTTATTCATTCTACTTTCGTTAATGATTCGAAAAAATAAAAAAAGAAACCAGAAACTTTGTCACAGGTCGATGTATTAGTTATATGATTTTTACCCTAGAGATTCAAAATAATTTTTTATTCTCTTTGGAACAGTTATTATCCGCCTATACTTGTTCAAACTTGTCAAATGGTATCCTATGCAAGACCAGTACTGCACGAGAAGGGCATTCATCCTGCAAATGATCTGTGCTTTAAGAAATTCATACCCACATCAAAACCAATGGAAATTTACTGATGTCATATGTTACATTGAGACAATGAGTTTGTTTTTATAAATGTTAAAGCTATAAAATAAACCCAAACTAATGAGCACAGCCAAAAAATGAAAAGCAGAAATACAAAAAATCTACAAAAGGCTTATGCATGCATAAATTATAAAATCATTGAACATTTTGAGTGTTTAATGTCCATTGAAGATGTTAAAAAATTATAAACGTCTGTCAAAAATTAATTATCTAAAATTCTTCTCTTGAATCTTTATGTACATAATTGTACCTGCTCTGAAGGGATGTCCAGGAACAGTTTCTTACAAATTGAATCAAGCTGTCGTTTTGCCAATTCACTGCAAGTCTTATAGCAAACCTAAAATGTATACACAATGAAATACAAAAAAAAAAGAAGAAAAGATTTCAAACAAAACTAGAGGCTCTAAAGAGCCTGTGTCGCTCACCTTGGTCTATGTGCATATTCAACAAAGGACATTCTCCAACATTGTAGATGAGTATAGAATTCATGACAAAAATCTCTGTTTTGTTGATCTTGTATTGCTGATCATTTAGTCTGTTTAGTTTCTCTCTATCTTCTTTAGCTTTTAGCTCAAAACACAAAAGAGGGTAAAAACAAAAATCCTCATTTAAGGGCATTCATTCCTATAAAGAGTGACAGGCTACTAACTATATCGGCAAAATTTTACTTGTTAGTAGATCTTGCTTGCTGATCATTTTTGTGATTTAAAGTGTCTATTTATCTATTATGATTTTTACTATATAAGGCAAAACGAAAAACAAATTGGTAAAAATCGTCATTAAAGGGCATAACTCCAATAAGGAGTCGTCGGACGATTTCCCCCATTTGTCTTAATTGTTGGTCTTGTCTTGCTGATCATTTTTGCTTATTTAAGTTTCTATCTATATCTATTATAATTATTAAGATATAAGGCAAAAACGCAAAAAATTGGTAAAAATTGTCATCAAAGGGCAATAACACTAATAAGGAGTCGACTGACGATTTCGACCATAAGACTTATTTGTAGAACTTATCTTGCTTATCATTTTTGCATTTTAAAGTTTCTATCTATTATAGTTTTCAAGATAATAGGCAAAATTGAAAAAAAAATGGTAAAATTTATCATTTAAGGGCAATAACTCCTATAAGAAGTCGTTTGATAGTTTTGACGTATTTAGACAATTGGTAGAGCTCAACATTCTGAACATTTTTGCTCATATCAGATTTTCCCTATTTATAACGGTTTTCAAAATAATAAGAAAAAAGCATTTATCCCAATGTTCTATTTTTAGCCATGTCGGCCATCTTGGTTGAAAAGCAGGGTCATCGGACACATTTTTTTAAAACTATGTACCCCAATGATTATTGTGGCCAAGTTTGGTTAAATTTGGTCAAGTAGTTTCAGAGGAGAAGATTTTTGTAAAAGTTAACGGACGACGACGACGGACGCCAAGTGACGAGAAAAGCTCACTTGGCTCTTCGGGCCAGGTGAGCTAAAAAAAAGCAGGAATATTATCAATTGAGAATTATATACTTCAAATTAATATTTCATTCTTTTCAAAAATGTTCAAAACAAGGTTTAAAACTTTGGTGTTGTTTAAAGATATTATATAACATGGAAAGGATAAGGGCAATTCTTTGTCGAAATAAGCTTCAGCTAGCGGTATTGTTATGGTTTGGCACAAGACATTATAGCCAAGGTTATCATAACCTTCAAAATAAACATCAACTTTGTTTCCTAAGAACACAAAACGTGTTTGATATATTCAATGATTTTTACATCAAAGGAACTCTTGAGACATTTTAATTTTATGATTTTATATGCGCAATTCCTCAAGTTCACATGCCTTCGTTTTGCGATATTTTGAATATGTGACTAGCAATTTAGAATTATATATTTAGTTGCAATCAAGTTCCAACATTTTTCATCGTCCATATGTATCACCTTTCTCTCTCTCTTTAACCCATTTCTTTGACGTCAGTCTATTGTTCTTATTGTAGATTTTTTTTCAAGAATCCACTGACCACAGTATTAACTTAAGAGAACTTATATTATAACTTTTAACTTTTAACTTACGATCTTTTATCCTCTCAAAAACGAGTGGCCTGTGTAGGATTCGAACCCGTGCGTATTTTCTTCATAATCAATAGAGACTTCAGTCTATGCATGATACCACTAGAGCACGATGGCTCACATCAATCCTTATATGAATAGTACTCTTAAAGCGCTTAATTGTCAATACATGCCATTTAACTGTATTTCTGTCTCATTGTTAATTCGCTTTTGTAAACGAATGAAATATATATATATTGGTTTGTTCATGTTTATTGAATTTGTTTTATTTTAACAGTAAAAACAGAAACAAAATCATCGCCATTATATGAAAATGAAATATATAATACTTCTACATGTTCTAGGATTAAAAGAAAATGAAAGGATATGGAGTAAATGTACATGGGACAAAATCGCACACAATACATAGAAAACATAGAAAATTATCAATGAACAGGGCTTTTATTCCTGTTCTTCATCTTGACAGTTGATGTAGGGCCTTCAACAATGAACAAATCATTCACACCCTACAACAAGGTCAAGACGGCCCTAGCGTCGACTTAAGCGGTACTATTGATATAAATAAAGTAATTTTGAAAGACATCAATCAATATTTTGGTCCAGAAAAAAATTACAATGAAAAAATTCATTCCTGGTACGAGGTTCGAACTTTGCACTGTTAATATCACCGTTATGGCATTCGTTACCAACGACAACACGATCACGGCTATGAACAGCTTGATGGTAAGTTTATGAAATCAACATAATTATTCATTGTACATCCGTAGCAAGAGCAGTTCTGATGGGGATTCAAAATGCCTACCACAGATAAAACTAGTATATTGACCGGTGAACGATATATGCCAAATGTAATAACGTTAAAATATTCTTAACTTAATGAAACGGAAACAGTTTAAACAAAATTTAAATATAATTGTTCAATTTAAATCGTAAGCACATAATTTTAATACGTTAGGAAAGCAACATGAATTTGAGCATTATGAAATGGCAGATTTATGGCATCTACGCTAATAATATTTATTTGACTAAAAACGGCTTAACGGTGTTTAGCATTCAATATATCAAATCATGTTGCTAAATATTATATATGTAAATTTTGAAGGTTCTAAATTTTGGTAATTAAATTTTTAACTTTTCAAAACAAGATAAATAAATTCTGTATATTAATATATGTCTTTTTGAATAAATTAAATATACCAAAATCTATTCAATTTAAATAATTTGTAATGATTAAACATTAAATGAAATATGTATATACAAAAATAAAATCTGGTGTTAAAAAGGGGAGCTAACACCCCATTTAAGTTATATTAAACTTATGTTAACTTGTCAAATGTCTAAATATAGATGCGAACCGTGTGGATATAATCATTTCCAGCTATTATAGAATAAAAAAGACAAAATACGAAACTATTTTTATGAAATATCGTTGATTCATTGTCAAAACGTAAAACAGACAGTCGTTTTACTAGAAATGGGTTAAGCTAGAGAATTGATAAGTAGTAGTGGATTCGGAAACGATAATCAACGCTCGTTGATTATCGTTTACGAATCTACTACTTCTTATCAATTCTCTACTACCTCTCTCTCTCTCTTAAGAATTTAGCAAATAACAAACACTTCGTCATATCACCAGAATAATCAAGTCTGATCGTCATTAATTGATTTGGGTCTTTGGTTTGCTGTCTCACTGATGTATACACAATATCTCTTTTAACTAATATTTATAAAAATAGTATATTATGGATTTCACTATGAAAATATTAGAGAGGAAACAAATTAAAATTAATTTTAATTTTTAAATCAAATTGGAATAGGAATGCCTTGAAAATGTGCCTGTTTTTCGAAAAAAAAAGGAATTAATGACGTAATTTTTTAATAATTTTTATCCATGCAAATTTGGAATGGTTGAGAATGTTTTTAATCAGTCGGTAAGAATGTATATGTTATTATCATAAAAACTCTTTCAAATTGTTTGCTTTTAATTTTTTTTTAAATGGAACACAAAAATCGATCAACCAGAAGAAACTCAAACTTGAATTTTAACTACATAATATATGTCCATTTATCTAATACATTATCAATAGATTCCGAAATTTACAGTAAACAAGGGGAAAACACACAATTTCAAGTTATATGCTATGTACCAGGAACACAAATACCACAAGAATTGCTTGAGCGATACCGGAATTCAAATTTAAACTGTAATTCATGAAGTGAACATAATACCAAATATCCAATTAACTGATTCCGGCATTTCATAAAAAAAAGTGCGTAAAACATATATAACAGACTGACATACTGGAAACATGCACTTAAAATCCCATATGGATTCGCCGATAGGGGACTAACTGTCATTTGTAAATACATTGTAAAAACATGTACCTGTAAAACAATAAAAAGATGTCGAACAGCTAAATCTTCTGACCAGTCTTTTTTTAGTGACATGAGTTTATCTACAGCATCTGTCCACTCTGTGTCATATAATTCAGAAAACATTTCTGCAATTTTTGTAGGTCTATACTTATCGCCCAAATCTGCTATACAGGAGTTCCCTGCAACTAGTTTTGCCCCAGCAACCTGACTAAGCCTAAAATATAAACATTTCTTTCTAAAATAGCTCAAAGTTCAGACGACATGCATACTGATACATGTACATAATTTAAAACTGGATTTTTTGGTATAAGGAATGATTTTTCTTCCTTAAATCGTATATCTAACTTGTATTAACTGAGGCTTTTCTGTTACACAAGACAGAGGTTATGACTTGATGCTTTTTAACATTTAACAATTTCAAATACCTTGTTTTCAGATCTTCAGATTCTCTGTTGGAAGTGTCTAGGTTCTGTTTAACAATTAAATGCTGTTTATGAAGTCTATCATAGCTGCAATTAAAATCATAAATTCTTTGTATTCAGGTTATGCATTTTGAGACGAAAAAAACATGTATTTCTTTTTTAAACTGCTTTCGTTTATAGAAACTGATTTCATGATAATTATGTTTACAAGCCATATGCAGGAAATGATATACAGGGTTTGATTGTAAAAAAAGAGTTCTCAACTGTGTACAAAACTAAGTTATGAATCGATATCACGATATACCGTTGCAAACGCCTTTCACAACTAGCACATCCCTATGAATCAAACAAATGTATAACAAGAAAGATATTCTTTTAAAAACTTAAATTTTGTATCCGTAATACTAATTTTTTCTAGAATTACTTTAATAAAATATCAGGCTAGGAGACCGTTAAAGACGTCGAATAATGAAATAAAAGACTAAATATGAAGAAAGCTCAAGACCAGCAAACACATAACACTGGACACTTTTAATTTGCAAAACACTCATTTGCAAATCCGCCGCCGCCTTTCCTTAGAGCTACAGTGTCATGTATATAACCAAAATGTGCAGAATTACATGGGATTCAATAAATTCATTGTTTTTTTTGCTGTTATTATTAAATATATTTTGCAATTTGATTAAGAAAAAATATGGGACAGGGCAAAATCCCATGGGATTGACCATTATCCCATGGGATTTTGGTTAAATCCCATGGGATTTTTTGGGGTCCCATGGGATAATTGTAGTCCCATGGGATATTTGTTGTCCCATGGGACAGAAAAAAATCCCATGGGACAAATAAAATCCCATGGGACAATTAAAATCCATGGGACAAAATAAAATCCCATGGGATTCAAATTATAAATATACATTAATGTGTATGTTACAATGAATTCTGTTTGGTAGTAAACTGTTATAAGTTTATAATATAATAGTTAATGTAGTATTAGAAATGCTAGTCACTAAACTATAATATAAAGGTTTGAAGGATTCTATTTGAAGTCAATCAAATAAAATCCTTTAACTGAAATAAAATGATGACATGTCTAAATTAAATAAAAAAGTATTGTTTTGAAATCTTTGTCTTGTTTATTTTATCATGAAAACTAGAACTGAAAAAAATATTTCATATTCTGACTGAATAAATTGACAAAGCACAGTTTACTCTTTTCACGAGGTATAGTTTTCTTTGTTATTGTTTCATTGCAATATGCAACCGATTTGAATTTTATACCATTTGTGGTGTTCATAATATTATGTTCATATTTGCAAATTTAATAAAATAAACACTTTTCATGTTAAGTTTTAGTTTTCTTGTTTCAGCTTGCTGTGTACAATTATTCAATCCACTATATAAGAGTCAAGTAAATAAATATTCCATCCACTAGAATCATGAGAATTATTCCTACAATTCTTAGAGAAAACATTTTTGCAATTTGTTCTTCAAAGATCTTCCTCCGTACATCTTTATTGGATGGAGCGATGTAAATGAGTGGACAAAGCAATTGTTCATTTGGACAACAAAATACTCATTTTTTTCTTCATTTGTCCCTTCTTTCAATTAATATTTATGTTGTTGCATTTACACGATTATGTTCTTGTGCATCTATGATAGGACTCCTTTTTGTTTATAGTCATTATGTTGAAATTTCCTATTTCTTTTGTAGGAAAAAACACATTCCATTTCACATTAATAAAAAAAGCAAACAATGTAGAAAAATATCAACTTTAAGTTTTCTCTTCAGTATTGACCTGTTGCCTGTTGATGATCATGCAAACCAAGATGTCTGACCTACAAATACACAAAAATCAAAAATTATTATAAATGGAGAGAAATACAGCAATAAAAAAGGCTATTTTATCATGTTTATGAACATTTTGATAAACTTTCATTTGAATATTAATTGTGAGTACTCTTATTTCAGTGCTTTGTGTCTATGGTCTTTATATTAGTTATTTTTGTGCCTTGTTGCAATCTTTTGAGTTGAGCCTATTGCAACAAATTTTTACAGTTTGTTAAAATGTTGTGCTGTTATTAAAACCACTGTCACAGATAAGGGGTGGGTTGAGTGCTCAAAACATGTTTTTATTATTAGTTGTTATTGGCTTTGAATTAGCTGTCAGTAACTGTGCGTACTAACAGATCTGTACGTTGAGTCTTTTTTGTTATAGGGAAAGAATAAATTTCCAGCCACGTCTGGTCTGTGTTTTTGGTAGCTGTTTTTCTGCTTTGTTGCATTCTGATGAGTTAATAAAATTGAGAATGGAAACGGGAATGTATCAAAGAGACAACAACCTGACCAAAGAGCAGAAAACAGCTTTTTCAACTGATTTTTATAGTTTTTATATTGAACTGACACTTACACCACTGTCCTTGGTTAGGGGAGGGTTTTGCGCCAGCAAACATGTTAAACCATGCCACATTTTGTAAGTGTCTGTCCCATGTCGGGGGCCTGTAATTCTGTGGTTGTCATTTGTTGCTATATCTCATATTTGTTTTTCGTTTATTGTTTTGTGCAAAAATCAGGCACTTAGCTTTCGCCTTTGAATTGTTTTACATTTGTTATTTCATGGCCTTTTATAGCTTACTATGCGGTATAGGTTTTGCTCATTGTCGAAGGCTGTACAGTGAACTATATTTGTTAACTTCTATGTCATTTGGTCTCTAGTGGAGAAAAGTCTCATTGGCAATCATACCACATCTAATTTTTATATCAACCCGGCCATATTCTGCCTGTCCAAAATCAGGAGCCTGTACATAGTTCAGTGGTTGATGTTGGTTCATGTCTGTCATATTTGTTTTTCATAAATTGTTTTGTTATAAATTAGCCCGCTATATTTGAAGTTGGAATTGTTTCAAATTTTGTATGTGGTGCATTTTATAGATGACTATAGCATGTATAGGGTATGGGTTTTCTCATTATTTAAAGGTCATCATTGGCATCTAATAAGTAATTGCATTGCTTACATCCACTTAATTGAACTCTGGTGGATAGTTTTCTCATCTATCATACCACCTCTTCTTATTTTCATAATAATCATCATTCAAGGGCAATAACTTTTATAGAAGTGGACTTACCATTTAGGCTTTGTTGACTTCTGTAAATCTTGTTTTGTTGATAATTTCTTTTGTTTATAGTTTCCCTTTATCTTCTATTGTTCTTGCCCTACACATTAAAGGGTAAAATTATCATTTAATGACAATAACTACTATGAGTAGGCAACTGACAATTTTGGCTCATTTGTATATCTTGTCTTGCTCATCATTTTTGCTGTTTAATATTATCGATGTTCTATGAAAATGAGGTCACGGTAATATTAACCTTGGCAGACAGACATCTTCTTATTTTCATATGACACCTTGCAGTCATTCCATACACCAAAAAGTAGACCTATGCTTATAATATCTGATAAAATGACAAAACCAAGAAAACTTAGCATTGACCAAAGAACCATGAAATGCGGTCATGGTTTAAGAATCTGCCAGACAGACATGCACACCTTACAATCGTTATATACACCAAATATAATATACCTATTGCTTAAAGTATATGATAAACTGACAAAACCATGAAAACTTATCATTGACCAATGAACCATGAAAATGAGGTCAAGGTCATATAAAACATGCCAGACAGACATGTGCACCTTACAATCATTCCATTCACCAAATATAGTGGCCTTATTGTTTACAGTACATGTATCTGAGAAATAGACAAACCACAAAAACTTAACATTGTCCAATGTACTATGAAAATGAAGTCAAGGTAAGATGAAACTTGCCAGTCAGACATATACACCTTACAATCATTCTATACACCACATAAAGTGGCCCTATTGCTTATAGTGTCTTAGAAAAAGACCATCCGCAAAAACTAAACATTGTCCAATGAACCATGAAAATGAGGTCTAGGTAAGATGCAACCTGCCATTCAGACATGTACACCTTTCAATCATTACATACACGACATAAAGTGGCTCTATTGCTTCATAGTATCTGAGAAATAGACCAACCACAAAAACTAAACTTTGTCCAATGAACCATGAAATTTAGGTCAAAAGATGAAATGAAACCTGCCAGTCTGACATGTACACCTTACAATCATTCCATACACCAAATATAGTTGACTTATTGCTTATAGTATCTGGGATATGGACTTGATCACAAAACTTTAATCACTGTTCCATGAAATGAGGTGGAGGTCGGGTGAACGCTACCTGACGAACATGTAGACGTTGCATATACCAAATAAAGTTATCCTATTTTAATAATAAGTGAGTATTTCAATTGACAATAAAACTAAATTTTTTCAAGCAGTCACTGAACCATGAAAATGAGGTCAAGGACAATGGACATATGACAGATGGAAACTTCGCAACATAAGGTATCTGCATAAAAGGTATAAAGCATCCAGAGATCATTTTACAAAAAATCTCTGACGACTTAAGTTGATTGTGAGTCATGAACAATTCAGTATACTTATGATCAACTTTAGTCATAAGACTTTTTGTGAAACTGATCACAGGTCTTCTACCTTCTAACATATAAAGCTTTATAAAAATAGTTTAAGCCATAATAAGTGCCACAGATTGTAATCCCTATATCTCACATTCTGCAACTTTCGTCGCAGGTGATACAAAAATCATAATTGAAGGGCAATAGCTCCTATAAGGAGTAGATGATGATGACGATGGATGGCTGCTTAACGTCTAAAGACATTCTTTAAAATTAATCAATATAAAAATGAAGAAAGGAACATTTGTAATTATGTACATTATGAAAGTCTGTGATATCAATATAAGGTAAATTATTTCTTTCATTACAAAATTTCCCATAAAAAAAAAGAACATGGACGTTTTTACCTAGGAAAATTAATGCCCTGGACATGAATTCCTAGGAAAATTAATCTGGACACATAAATTTTATTAAAAGATTTTAGATGCACAATTGTAAAACGACATTAAAACAAAAGAAATTCAAAATTCCATTGTTTACATGTAAATGATTTCTTTTATTACACATTTTCCTAGTATAGATAAAAGACATGGACTATTTTACCTAGGAATATTAATGCCCTGCACATGAATTCCTAGGAAAGTTAGTCTGGGCACATAAATTTTATTAAAAGCTTAATGCACAACTGTTAACCAACATTAAAACATAAAAATTAAAAATTCCATTGTTTATAATATGTAAATGATTTCTTTTATTATACATTGTCCTAGAAAAATAAAGGACATGGACATTTTTACCTAGGAATATTGATGAAATGGACATAAATTCCTAGGAAAATTAGTCTGGGGACATAAATTACTAGTAAATTCTGTAACCATGGACTTTTTATACTAGTTATATTTGTCCACCCAGACACTTTTTACCAGGACTAATTTATCTCTTACACTAGTTCACAAGGTAACAGTCCACATGGGGAAACATGTCACCTTACCTGGACTCATTATTCTGACTCCGAGTCGATCAGTCTTTGCTCTTACTCCTTAATACCGTGTGCTTAGCGGAGAAACAGTAAATACCAATTTTAAAGTCTTTGGTATTACCCGGCCGGGGTTCGAATCAACAACCTTCTGCACTCGAGGCGAACACACTACCACGACACCACCAAGGCGGTATATATATAAGGAGTAGACCCAAGATTTAAAGTTTCTAAGTTTTTGCAAAAACTGGATCAAAATCATCATTGAAAAGCAATAACTTTTTAATAAGATTTAAGTTTCTCTTTAAACATGTTAAATATTATAGTTTTCAAGATAAAAAAGCAATTCAAGAAATATGAAGAAATCAAAATTGGTAAAAATCTTTATTTAAGGCATTGATTGTGTAATATACTTGTGTTTCTATTACAACCAACTTTATGTGTAATGGGTATTTGTGTCTTTATAGATAGATATAAAATATTTGTAACAGTTTATTCAAAGTAGTTATTTTAGATTAAAAGTTTGATTTTTTTTTTTTGCGCAATAGGTAATACATGTAGTTTGGTGCAAATTGCAACTGACTGGCTTCAAAAGTATATGATTTTACAGAATCCACAAAATGGGTTTATTTTAAGCTTAGCAATTCCTTCTTTTTGTATTGGTACCTTGAATAAATTTTCTAAAATCAATATGAAGTAATAAAATATTTATTTATGGTATTTTTGATAAAAATAATGTACTAATAACTATGATGAATAAACATATATTGATATGTGAACTGTGACGTAGACAACAATAAGGACTTTGCTTCCTTTTGAAAACGTATTTACAATTGCAGTATTAAAATTTGTTATGTCTTGTACATATTGATTATTTATTGTTAATATAAGTCCTTTATAAATCTATAGTATATGTCTAAAAGAAACTATTAATTTTTGGGGAGCGATATCCTGAAAAAAAAACAGATTTATGTAAAAAGCTATGTTAAGCCTAATGATACAGTTTAAGACCGTTGATCATATTTATAGATGTTTTTATTGATTTCAAATGTTGTAAATAATTGTGTTTCAAAAAAGTATTCTAGAATTCATAAATAAACATATATTGATACTTACATTATCTGATTTGTTGTTTAAATGTTTAGTTTTGAACAGTTATAGAACAATATATTGCATTAATATATCCAAGGGAAAAAAGATATTCAACTAAAAAGAATCATCAACCATAGAAACAATACGAGGAGATTGATAACTAAAACACAAAAAAAAAACACTGTACTTAATTTCATTTATGTTTAAAGGAAATAAATCATCCCATGGGATTTTAAAAATCCCATGGAATAATTATAGTCCCATGAGATTTTTTTGTCCCATGGGACAATAAATATCCCATGGGACTACAATTATCCCATGGGACCCCCAAAAATCCCATGGGATTTAACCAAAATCCCATGGGATAATGGTCAATCCCATATTTTTCTTAATCATATTGCAAAATATATTTAATAATAACAGCAAAAAAGCAATGAATTTATTGAATCCCATGTAATTCTGCACATTTTGGTTATATACATGACACTGTAGCTCTAAGGAAAGGCGGCGGCGGATTTGCAAATGAGTGTTTTGCAAATTAAAAGTGTCCAGTGTTACATAATTCCGAGTACACACAGAAAACAGTTATATGTTAAGTGCTTGTAGTTAGTGTTATTTCTGGTGGCGATTAGAACAATGACCTCATGAATATATTTGAATCACAGTACTGTGCAGATAATTGTAAAAACACACGAAAGAACATTCAATATCGAGTGTGTATGCAAGTAATGTTTACCTACAGTTTTAAATTATCAAAGTGGATATTATATATTTATAACAGGCGACAGTATCTTTCAACGGAAGTCATCACAACTCCCTGGTGATTGTTGAAGACACGTACGTCTGTGCTCATTTTCAGTTTCAATAAAAGAAGAATATGTCCGAAGACAAGAATGCCCCCGCTCAAGCTTGCTAATAATATGTAAAAATGCTTTCGGGACGGACGGAAGGATGGACGGAAAGACGGACAGAAGGACGAACAGAAAGACAGACGGAAGGACGGACGGAAAGACGGACAGACGGACGGTTGAACAGACAGACGGACGGACGGACGGACAAGGGTAACACGTAATGCCCTCTTCGCTTATCGGCGGGGGCATGAAAATACGAGAAACCATAATTCAATTTTCAAATAATAACGTTTTAAATGCTCTGACCAGTATTTCCTATCGTTACGTCAAATGAAAAATTAAACTACCTAAATTGTAGAAATATATATCACACAAATGCAAAATGCCGTGGTTCATGTGATTTATACAATTATTTGAATATGCAGTAGAAATTTAATGTCTTTCTATAGGATACAATTATTTTACAATTTAGGAAATTGTTCATTAGAATACAATTAAATGACTATTTATCAAACTTTATTCATATATAGTATATATTGTTGGCACCCACCAATTGGATAGCTTGCTTATCTACCAATAATTTGAAAAATAATTATTATTAATATCACAGATATCAATGTTTTTAATATAAAATTTTCTAAGAAAATGTAAAAATGACGTCTAACTATTTCATCAATCTAAATTGATACTATTTTTCCCACACTTTAAGTCCTGCATTCATTTGTAAACGTTCGATTGATAATGCATCCTTTTCCTCATGACGTTAAAAAAAAGTAGAAAGATATTAGATATATTACTAAAATGATAAGTCGCAGAAGGATTAACAATATAAAAAATGATATAAATATACCTTGCTTGTAACTCTTCAATTCTGTATTCTGCATTTTCTACCTTGTGTTGAAGGTTCTCGTTTTCTTTATTGGTCGATTGTAGACTAAATAGATGGGAGAATAAAGCATGATCATCATAGATTACCAAAAGTGTTTGCATTTACGGAAAACTCATCCACCCTTTAGTCAACGTAAATGCTTCAATGACGACATTAGAATTTTAATTGTAATTTGACAGTGTCTGAAGTATGAATCTATACTAAAAAGAAGGTTAAACTTTTCCTAATATTTTGTGTGGTTCTAGTTTTGCTATTTAAAAAAAAATTAATTTTAGTTTTACTAAAATAATTTTTCGTATTTAAGGAAATTTATATAAAGAAAGAACATCATGTGGCCCTGCTGAGAAAACTTATTCTTGTATTGATATGAACTAATAATTACAACAAAAAAACTTTTGGACAACTTCATGATATTCACTCAATGTATTCCCTTTTTATCCTTTTTCCAACGAGAACGCACAATTCGTATATCCGTGTCTGACTGAAACTAAACAAAGGATACTACAGATACGGAATGGTTGCATTCTCATCTTATTATTTTTATTGAAACTGACGCCGTTGTACAACTGAATATATGTTTTAGAAATACGATACCGATTTCTGTCGTCACGGCGTGTTTGTGGAAAAAAACGAAGTGTTACATTTTCCCGTGGATAAAATATGCCAGAACATTTTTTCAAGATGACCATTTCATTAAAATAGATTAAATCTTTTGATTTAAAAAAGAACGAGTAAAATTGTCACTCTTAATATATTCACGATTGATCGTTATAGTGTTTCAGTTTCAAATTTCGTCCATATATCCCACGTATTGCCCATTTTACATAACTACCGGTTTCGTCACGTTCCTGTCGTCACATATGCTATTGGGTATGACATCGAAGATCATATGATGGGTGGTGTTTGTTAAGGAAGAAATGCTTAACATGTAAACGCATCTGCTCTCCCTCTGTTTGAGTTCATGCAATACCGATTATTTAAGGAATAATGTTTAGTACTGTTACATTTTAAGGTAAATGATGGTTGCAAATGCGGTTTATTTGTCGGACGCGGAGCGGAGCAATTAAAACAAATTGAGGATGCAACTCTTCAAACACAGAAATGTTATTCTTCTTTAATGCAATACTTATGGCTAGTTTAATGTTCAAAATGAAACGGTCGAATAATTCTGGAAACGTCCAACCGCGATCCATCAACGTTGTTGCCAATGAGTCCCACCATCCACCATTGTATGATGGCAGAGGTTCTCAAATCTAAAGTGGCGTTACATATCAAATGGCATAAGAATTAGACTCTTTAGTACCGACTTTGTGGAAATGTTTAAAAGTGCAAGTGAATTGATGACAACTGTGAATATAATACTAAATTAAAAGGTTTACAGAAGATGCTAACATAGTTACCGGTTTAAAATTTTTGCAACAACTGAAATTGTGCATGAAGGTATTATGTGGGAATCTTTTGCTGAATAGAAAAGACGGTATAAAATGTTTTATAAATAATATTAAACATAAACCAGCTCCGGACTATTTATGTTATCTTATTCCACCTTGTCTAACAGTGCATCCTTTTAAAAAATATGATCATTTTATTTTTCCTATTTTTAGTATTTGTACATTGTAGATTATAACGTATACACAATTGTTTTCTTCAAAACTATTAGACCTTGGAATGACTCTGATCTATCATTTTGAAAATATGATTCCATTTCAAAATAAAATTGAGAATAGAAACGGGGAATGTGTCAAAGAGACAAAAAGCCAATTTAAAAGGGTTAATATTTTTTTTAAATGTCGTAACTGAGTACTTTTTTTCTTAAAAATGACTAAACTTAACATTATTCATACTCAGTAAAGATGCTACTTGTCCTTCGCAAATTGTGATTTGTTTACAGTAAATGAAATTTCATACCCATTTCGGGCCTTTTGTATAAGTGGATTAGAATGTCCACAATATTTGTTTTACTGTACACTATATACAAAGTACCAGGATATGCTGATGCATCATAGATGGCAATTTGATGATCTTATATTGAATGTTGAATTATTAAAATCTGTTAATTCAAACCTTTCGTTTGAACAAATCATCCAGATATTTAAAAAAAGTTAAATTCAAGTCATCATAGGATCTGAAAGATTTCTTGTTATTATATATTGAATAGTATATTTGAAGTGCATACACATCTTCCTCATCAAAACATTATACATTAATCTGCTCACCTTTTTCACTTGTCACGAAATTCTAATTGAAATATTACATGCTCATATAAACATTTTACGGTTTTATTGTAAACCGGAGAGGACTATTCACGTATGCTTTTCTTGTGTCCAATTTATTTTACTTTAAGGATGTTCTTAGGTGAAATTAAAAAATCTAGAATTTAAAATTGATACTATAAGTCAGAAGAGCATTAGTTAAGGAACAAAATAAGCTAAAAATATTGATAGGTTATGGAGCTCCTTTTCGAGATATTTAATTTTTTTAAATGGCGGGAAAAGGCTGACTCGGACTTTTACCTTATATTTGCATTGGTATTATTTGGGTCTCAAATCGAAAGAAAAGAAATCTAGAATCTGCTTAAATTTTGGTAAATGACCTTTTATGAGCTATTGAATTCTTATATGAAAAGAAAAATGGGTGTTATGGGGCAAAATATTTAACCCTGTATCGTAGGAAAAAACCAAGGAGTCCGAACATCTGACAAAATTCCTAAACCTGACCTAAGTACATCCTTAAGTAAATAAAACATATATCTACACTAAAAACATTCATCAAATATATTAAACCCTGTCATACTTTAATTTCAGGAATCTTCAAATACTTACTACTGTTTATATGAAAGTGTTTTTTTCAATTCTTACATGTTATCCAAATCTTCTAATTTGTTCTTCAATTCAGACTGTTCCTCTACACTGATTACGTCTTGTTGTCTGTCGAAGACAAAACATAAACATACATAACGGTTCATTTAAAATGTGATTAAATAAATGTGCTTTCAGAAGATGTACGAAAAATGTCGTCTTACTCCATAAAAAAATAGGTAAATTTACTTTGTATTTAATCTATCTTTAAGTTAGTTATGTGATGTTTGGAACATGAAAAATATGCTTACCTTTTTCCATGGCCACCTGGAAGCCCTTGTTTTGATGCATGCTTGAAAACTTCTATCTCTTCTTCTAGTTGGCTTATTCTGAAAAAAAAACTATACGTATTATAATCATATCACATTTTCGATCCCTATTAAAATAATGTTTAGTTTACAACAGTCTCCGGGACAAGTTTGCAATTCCGCTGAGTGCAAAAGTTGTCACCTTAATTTTGGAGTTAAGTCAAAATGAAGTTGATAACTTGGTTGGTATTGGTTCCTGATATTTGTCCTAAAATTTTTGGCTCTAGCATCACTGTTGAAAAGTTATGCCCCTTTTTTCAACAATTTCCTCAGAGGAAAAGTAGTTTTCCTCGAGGGAAATCAAATTTCCCTAAAGGAAAAACATTTTTCCTCAAAGGAAATTGTTTTTTCCTCAAGGGAAAAAGATTTCCCTTAGGGAATTTGCTGCATAAATATTTCCTTTGAGGAAATTCTATTTCCTCTGAGGAAATTCTATTTCCTCTGAGGAAATTTGTGACTTCAAATTTTCCTTTGAGGAAATTCTATTTCCTCTGAGGAAATTTGGGGCTTCAAATTTTCCTTTGAGGAAATACTTTTTCCTGTGAGGAAATTTGCGGCTTCAAATTTTCCTTTAAGGAAATTTTTTCAACTACAATTTCCTTTGAGGAAATGTTTGACAAACTCTTTTCCTTGAGGGAAAATTCAAGACCCCAAATTTCCTCTAAGGAAAACATTGTTCTCCAAATTTCCTCTAAGGAAATTTCTGTACATTAAATTTCCCCAAAGGAAATTGCTTTCCCCTATTTTTACTCATTTAAAATTTCTCACTATACAAACAGTTTGAACATAATTTTTACACGACTAAATAAATGATACAAATGATATTTAAAACTTTAATAAATTTTTGACTCAAAATTATCATGACATACAAAAACAATACAGTCTGACTGTTTAGGTCTAGGTATTGTTATACTTTATATATATGACTTTAACTTTGATTTATAAAATATATTTTGTAGCAAAGTATTCTGTTTTCTTTGTTATTGTTTCAATGCAATACATTAGACTAGTAAGCAACCAATTTGAATGTAAAACCATTTGTGGTGTTCTTACGAATGCTTTCACAATTGCAGATTAAATAATAAAATAAACACTTTTTTTGTTAATTTAAATTTTCTTCTGTTTCAGCTGCTGTGTACAGTTATTCAATCCACTACATAAGAGTTCAGTGCATAAATTATTCCATTCATTAAACATTTTCCTTCAATTCTTAGAGAAAACATTTTTGCAATTTGTTCTTCAAAGATCTTCTTCGGTATAGTTGATATGAGGGAGCGATGTAAATGAGTGGATAAAGCTTGTGTTCCTTTCAACAACAAAATACTAATTTTTCTACATTTCTCCTTCTTTCCACGAATATATATAATATGTTGTTGCATTTATACAATTGTGTTTTGTGCATCTATGATAGAACTCCATTCTGTTTATAGCCATTATCATTTGATTATGATGAAATTTCCTATTTCATTTTTGCAGGAAAGCACACATTCCATTTCACATTAATCCAATTAATCCAATTGGCGCACCATGTAGATAAATATCAACTTTTAGTTTCATCTTCAGTATTGACCTATTGATCATGAAAACCAAGATGTCTGACCTATAAATACACAAAATAAATAAATAAAATGTTATAAATGGAGAGAGAAACAGCAATAAAAAAGCTTATTTTGTCATGTTTATGAACATTTTAAGAATATTTCCTTTCTTATTTGTGAGTTCTCTTAATTCAGTGCTTTTGTCTATGGTTTTATATTAGTTGATTTTGTGCAATTTATCAGTCTTTTCAGTTGAGTCAATTGCAGCTGTTATTTTACAGTTTGTTCTTTATATGTTGAGCTGTTAAACCAGTCCAAAGTTAGAGTAGGGTTGAGTGCTCACAAACCTGTTTTTATTACATGTATAAGTTGTTATTGATTTTAACTAGCTGTCAGTAATTGTGAATACTAACAGATTTTTGTGTCTTTTCGATTAAGGGAAATGTATAAATTTCCTGCTTAGTCCGGTCGGTGTTTTTTTTTTTTTTGCAGGAAATTTATGTCATTTGTTGTCTGGTGAAGATTTGTCTTATTGGCAATCATGCCACATCTTCTTATTTTTATATAACCTTGCCATATTCTTATTGTGCCTGTCCCAAGTTTTGAGCCTGTAGTTTAGTCTGACACTAAAATTTAGTGGTTGTTGTTATTTCATATCTGCCATATTTATTTTTTGTACTTTGTTTTGTTATAAACTAGGCAATTAGTTTTACAGTTGGGATTGTTTAAATTTTTCATCTGAGGGCCTTTTATCATGTTTATAGCTGACTACCTTTACTATAGGGTATGGATTTTCTCATTATTGAAGGCTGTCACTGGCCTATAATTGCTTTCTTACAGACATGATCAAAAGTTTTCATATTTAATATACCACATCTTTTTATTTTTATAATAATCATCTTTCAAGGGCAATAACTTTTATAAAAGTGGCCTTACCATTTAAGTTTAGTTGACTTCTGCAAATTTTAAATTGCCTATCATTTCTGCTGTTTATAATTTCTCTGTATCTTCTTTAGTTCTTGTCCTACACATAAAAGAGTAAAAATATTATTCAATGACATCTTGCATCAATAATTATTTTGCTGTTTAATGTATATTAATGCATGTTTAATAAAAGCTGTACCATGAGTGCCTTATAAGCTTGTTGCCCTTTTAGCTGGTCTTTAGCTTTAAATGAATTTTAATGATCAACTTGAAACACTGTGAGCACTGCGCAAATATTGGATGGAGAGTTGTCTCATTGGCACTCGTACCACATCTTCCTATATCTAGTTACATAACTGTAGAACGGTAAAAGTGACACTACCAAAATTTGAACTTGATCTGATTTAGTGGTAAAAAGTATTGTGTTAAAGTTTAATAAAATTTGGTTGAGGCAAACTTAAGCTAGAGGACGGAAACTAAAAATTCATCAATTTTTCCATTTGTAAAGGACATAACTCTAGAACAGTAAAAGTGACACCACTAAAATTCAAACTTGATCTGTACTTTGTGGTAATAAGCATTGTGTGCAAGTGTCATAACATTTGGTTGAGGCAAACTAAAGTTAGGAACAGGAAACCAAAAATTCAGCAATTTTTCCAATTGTAAAGGGGCATAACTCTAGAACAGTAACACTGACACCACCAAAATTCACACTTGATCTGAGTATTGTGGTAATAAGCTTTTGTAAAAGTTTTATAACATTTGGTTGAGGCAAACTATAGTTAGAGAACAAAAACCAACTTTGGGACAGACAGACAGACAGACGGTCAAGGGTTAAACTTAATGCCCTTCCACTATGGGTCATAAAATGAAAAGCGAGTTTATGTCAATATATAAAACAATTCACCAAAGTTTCATAAAATTGGTGAAAGCGTTCTTGAGTTACTATCCAAAGACTAGTCTTAAATCAGAATTTTATAAAATTGAAAGGAAATTCATGATTATGTTAATATATAAAACAATTCACCAAGTTTCATGAAAATTGCATTATTGAGTAATAGTCACAATACTGGAAAATCCCCCCGTATTATGATTAAATCCTTGACTTGGAATTGTTAAATCTAAAATCTTTACAAATTGAAAAGGAGCTTATATCAATAGATAATTCACCAAAGTATTATCAACATTTTGTGATTAATGTATTTTAATCACACTGATAAAATTCCAAGACTATCGGAGTTTCTCGCTGCATTGAAGACCCATTGGTGGCCTTCGGCTGTTGTCTGCTCTATGGTCGGGTTGTTGTCTCTTTGACACATTCCCATTTCCATTCTCAATTTTATATGGTTTGCTTGAATTAAAATTTCACATATGTTTTTGTCTATTCTCTTATTATTTAACATTACAAAGATAAGACAATGAGAAACTGATAATGCCAAGGCAAAACATAAGCTGCAGAAAAAAACAAAACAACACAAAGATTAAAAAACTTAAGACTAAGCAACACCAACATCACCAAAAACTAGTGTTGAATTCATGTGCTCAGTCAGTCGGTGAAAGTTAGCAGATCCTGATCCACTATATTAATTCTTAAATACCTAAAAATCATAGAGTACTAAACATAATTTTTAAATACTTGATTAAAATTTTGTCATATATCATGTATAGCAGAGACACCTCTTATTTTCTTAAATTACAATTATATAAATCATCTCGCATCTTTGTGCATTTCTAAAAATTGGCAATATTAATAAATGCATGCAATAATTTCTGAATTTTCAGTATATAGGCTTTTTGCACCGCATTTTGCGCCTGTCCCAAGTCAGGAGTCTATGGCCTTTGTTAGTCTTGTAATGTATGATTTTTAATTTTAGTTTCTTTTATATATTTCAGAGTTTAGTATGACGTCCATTATCATTGAACTAGTATACATTTTTGTTTAGGGGCCAGCTGAAGCACGCCTGCATGTGTGGGATTTTCTTGCCGCAGTGAAGACCCATGGGTGAACTTAAGCTGTTATCTGCTCTTTGGTCGGGTTGTTGTCTCTTTAACACATTCCCCATTTCCAATCTCAATTATATTTGGAATTCTATTATAAATGTTAGGCTTCATGTTGATTTGTTTTACCTTTGTCATTTCGATGCCTTCTATTATATTTACAGCTTTCTACATGTTCTATATGGTGTGAATTTTGCTCATTGTTGATGGTCCTACGGTTATCTATAGCTTAGCGAAGCAACATCACAACTGTTTGTGGAGACCATGGACTATTCACATGATTCATCTTTCCGACTTCCGGATCATTTGTTGATTTTTCATGAATATGTGCCATTCCAATATAAAATATGTATTAAAAAACCTTTACAGGATAGTTACTCATTTCATGCATTTGGGGAAATATTGATATGGTGGATTTTCCCCACCATCGACATCGTTGTCTACATCCGTACATCTACATCAACCTATGACTCGAAAAAGGTGCTTCGACCCATCACTCAAGTATAAATTTTAGTTGTCCTGCGGAAGAAACGATTTTGGCGCATTATATAACAAAAAGATCATATCTGTGGTGACATGTTAGTGTGTGTGCATATACCAATATTTGAATTTTCTGAGTCTTCTTTTTGAATAACTTTTCATTTTTTGGTACAATACTGACGTCGAGTGCTGTTGTTGTTGTGCTGTATATTTTTTACAAAAGCGACCAAGTAATGCAGGGGAAGGAAACTTACTTAAAAGACCAAAATGAGCCGCGACTGATAGGGACATAAATATTTTACTATGCAGTCGGTATAATACTATCCTGATATACATGTATATACTTTTAGACTCATTTCACACAAAAAAACATACAAGTGAAAATACTCGTTAAGGCATGAAACATTTTAGATCACTTATAAAATTTAGTAGTCATAACTTAAATTACGACCATATTTTTTTTTACTATCAATGTTAAAACCCGAACAGAACCCCAGCGACACCCCTATCAATTAAGTATTGAAGTGCCCCCGGAGGTTCACAGTCATAAACCCGGTGCTGCCTTTTTTTGCACGCGTTATAAAACAGTTAAAAGTGCCGGGATCTTACAGAGCTTTCACGAGCTTATTTTATCGTATCTATGTCTGTTACTGTATTATATTTATTATATATTTATAAAAAAAAAAGCTAATGCTAATTTCTTTTCTTTTAATATGAAGCCCTCCCTTTCCTCCTCCAGCTTATCTGATTAATTTACGATCACTCTAACTAACTAAAGAAAGTGTTAGTCACTGTCGCTTATACCAGGTATTTTAAATTCTGGTTGATAGTTGTCTCATCACCAATCATACTACATCCTCGACTACATCTCCTTATTTTTTTACAAGAACGCTATATTTAGATGCGGTATAGTGATGAATGTAAACATGCAGCATGCTTGTAAATAAATGTCCTTATTTTTTTTACAAGAACGCTATATTTAGATGTGGTATAGTGATGAATGTGTAAACATGCAGCATGCTTGTAAATAAATGTTAAGATGCAGCACAAAAGATACATAATGTATCAAACTCGCGTCAACGCAATGTCAAAACTAAAAAAAAAAAAACAAACGACCAAATGACAAATAGTTTATAAAACAAAACAACTATAGCATACAAAATATATAATTTGTAAAGATTTGCATGCAACTAGGCCTATAGCTCTATGTTCTTATAGATCTCATAACCTTACGATTAAAAGTCAGATTATGTGTGTAAGTTTATTAGAAAATTCAACGAGACACGTCCCAATCAGGTAAAATCCAAAATACCAATTAACAAATTCAGATCTACTGCCTGTTGTATATTGCTTACTTTGATTGTATATTGCCAAACCCCAACATCGTGTGAATAGATTATGTTTGGTACGGGATGGCGGCTTCGAAGCGGAGACAAAAAGACCCAGAAAAATGAAAGTGTAGAATTTGATGTTGAGAATTTTTTTTTTAAAAGAACTAGATTCATATCTCAGAATTTGAACATAGCATCTCGTTTTCTTTAGATAAATTGTTAGCTACAACTGGCTATAATAATTACCTCATTATAAGTATTCGCAAAACATGAAGTTAATGATCAATGGATATGAAAACACTTCACAAAGTATAAATATTGGTAAACGGACAGCAAGTCATACTATTAGGACAATTATAGTTCGAATAAATTAGTTTGTTGAAAGGTTATAAGAGAAAATCTGACGAAATTATTTTATTAAATAGATTTATTTTACAGTAAAGGCTTCATATTTTTTAATCAGTTAATTGTAAAAGAAAGGGACATTTTTACACCATGGAGACAGTAAATTAACAAACTACTATGGCGGATTTTTTCTAAAATACAATCATTGATCATTATTAATATTTAAGAATAACTTTTGTTTACAAATTCGTTTCTATAATTCATGGTTCAAGAAAAAATTTCGACGTTTTTGAAAATTAGTCTGTAAATAGTTTCCAAAGGCATAAAATATCTAAAACTGAACTGTGAATTTTCAATCGTTACGTTTTGTTGTACGTTTTAGTGTTAATCCCAGCAAAACAAATTTGGTGATAAAATCGATGTGTTGGTCTTTCGTAAAATTAAAAAAAAAAAAAACACGTCACAATGTAATCTTATAAAAGGGGATGGAAGAAATTCAATATTGATGCTTCAAGAGACAAGTGAACGTGGAGATATTCATTCCCTATTGTAAAATACTGAGTTTTGGTTGATTAATGTCCAGTGGAAAATATTTAATGTATGCTCAGGACGAAAACAAATTAACAAAATTAACAATAAATACGATAGGTACAGGTCTTGTTATTGAGACCGGCCGTGATACGGTCGGAAAATTTTCGACTACCACTGAAAAGGAGGGACAGAAAATGGCCTAATACCAGGCTACTTACGGTCCACTCGAAGAGTTGTTGCAAGGGTTTTTCATGTGGAAAAAGTATTGCACTCTCGAGCTAGGTATCCGATTCAACGTCCCCATTCGGACGTGGCTGAGCACAGCCCAATGGACGTCCCTCTATACTGCTAAGTAAGGTTTTATTGCCAGTCAGAAGAAGACCTGTAACGACACTTTTTCTATAGTTACTCTAGTTCGCTAACGAATTCGCTTCTTGTTCCATTGAATATAAAGGAAACAGTTATCTAAAATATATATTTTTTTCTTGAACTACTATAAATAAAGTGATTTAGTTAAAAATGTATTCTTTAAAGATCAATAATGGTTAATTAATTGTTAAGAAAACAATTACTTGAAATGGCAGGTACATAAATGGCTTCATGGCTAATAAACAATTTCCTAAACTGAAAAAAAAATTAAATAAATATAAATCTTTTTAAGAACTTTTTCTTATATATTTGAACAATTATAAACAAATTATCCTTGACTAGTTGTCCACTTACCAAAAATGTATGGCCAATTTCCCCTTTATTTGTTTCGTTATTTGGTTCATATGTTCAGTTTTAATAAATTGATGAATTTAATAATTTATTAATATTCTTAATCCTTGTTAATATATTTACTGCGGTAGAAAAGAAAGTTTATTTTCTCATCTGGACTTTAATCTATATATCCGTTCTCTATTTTGGGATTAAAAAAATATCTCTAAAACGTTTTAATTTGGTTACACGTTCAGCAATAAGTGATACAAATATGGTATATTACCAATGATAAGGTCATATATGTGAGGCTGTTCAAAATTTTGTTCTTTATAGGTACATGTATCAGATCGATTTTTTTTTAAATTGTCTTATATAAATAGTTAAAGTTATCTCAGGTCTAGTTATGTAGTATGAAATATGTCCACTGAAAATAAGACCTTTAAAACACAAATCCCCGTTTACTCAATGCGAAGTTTATTTGCTAGTGTTTCTTTTTAATGATTTTATTATATTATCTTTTTTTTGAAAATTTTGAGTGATTGAACATGAAATGGACACCGATGCTAAAAAGAAAATTTGTTAAATGTCATCAGTTGCAATATATACTAAGTATTACACGTGGACAGGATGTTCCCAAGAAGATTAAGGTATTCAAAATAAGTTATACACACCCCAAGGGTACACGCTACTGTCATATGGAAAATTACTGGGTCACCTGTAAAATGGTAATCAGCCATGCAACTAATCAGTTAACTGACCCATGCCACTACAATTTAAAAAGTTTGTCGTTAGATAAAAATAAAATATTCATTTTGATTAATAGTTTAAGAACTATAAGGATTTATCATAATTATGAAGTGAAATAATTCAACCAAATCGGATTATTTCCAAAAAGATTATATTTTTTTTTACCTAATCCGGGGAAAATATAAAATTGTATTTATAAAGGGTCCCATCAAGGATTTTTATAGAAATCATTGGTCTCATGAAATGGATCTCACACAGACATTCATAATCAAGATTTATACATTTATTGATTCTATGGTTTTTTGAGAAATCAGGAGGGAAATATAACAAATATTTAGTTTTGATATTAAATTAAATTTACCTTTCCTCGCTATAATTCATTTCAACCAGTTTTGTTTTGTTTTTGTTATTAAATTTAAAATTGTTTTCATGCGCGCACTCCAAAAATGTGACAGGATAGTCAACCAGTTGACGGTGACCGCTTACTGGAAGAAGAAGACGTAACATGAATTTTTATTGAGGGATTTTTAAAGGGTTTGTCCGTACAACGTGTTTTTCATTGGTATTTCACATGACTTATTGTTTTCGCGCTTCGCCTTGAAGCTCATTATTCAGAGTGATTCAGACAAGATGATGAAAATAACGTGCAAGGTACTTTTTTTCGATCATCGTGAAGTGGCAATTTTAATTCCCATTCGTCCTTGCACTCTCCCCTTTTCAGTAATAGTATATTTATAATTCCTCGTCATTTTACCACCCTCTGGGATATCCGTTATGCTAACAGTAACCCGGGACTTGATATACATGTATGCAATATCAGGGCGGATCTAGCGAGGATAAAGGGGTTCCAACTATATGTCTCCATTCAAATGAATTGATCGTTCACAAAAGGGAGTCCAACCCCGGATCCCATCCTCCTTCGATCCGCCACTGAATATAAATATAATTTTATTTAAAAGTCCTCAGAGGGTCCACTTTCTATATATACAAGGTGATAGGGCGTGCTGCTGAATAAGTCATCTTTCAAGCTTGAAAATATGTGAATAGGTCGGGGAAACTATCAGAAATATATGATAAGGACAAAAGTTCCCATAACTTCGTCTGTCATCTTACTTGGTGTTCTCGGCTGTGTTTTATCAACAACTTTTATCTCTTTTGGCACTTTTGTATTCCCCTGTTACATAACACACCAAACTTAACACACAAAAATATGGAAAAGGTAACATTTTACCCGTACGCAATATATCATAAAAAGGTATACATTTTGAAATTTAAATTATATGAAAAGGGTGGGTAACAGAAACACCGCGGCACCCCTGTCAATTAAGTATTGAAGTGCCCCGGGATTGATTACATACATTGTATATACATGTTTACCTTCAGGAGCACCTGTTTTGTGATGTATACAGCTATAATCAAGGATTTAATCACTATACAAATCCAATGCTATAATTAACCGTAAATAACTGCGAGATAATGAACAATGCGCAAGTTGACAATTGTCTCTTCTCTGCTAAATAATGTACTTGCAACCACCGACACTTCAAAGTTAGATGTTCTCCGTTACTGGGAACTTCATATCGGATCCGATCAATTTATTGGTTCCATTCCCCTATTATTAGCGATCCATTTGCAGTGAACGATGAAAATCTAAAGAAGGTATTCTCATTACTGTTGATTTTGCATGATATATATATTATATGTCACCTCACTTCTCCTTCCTACGGCGTCACAGAAAAAAATTAAAATTCGGAAACAGAAAATAATTTAATTCACTGATTGAGATTGGGCTGATGGATTGTCATGGATTGTCAATTTTTTTATTTTCAGTTTTGTTTATCCTTTTATCATATCTTATGCCAGGTTATTTATTTTCAGCACTTACAAGGCAAGGGTATTCCTTTAAAATCCTCCCCCCTTTTTTCACCACTAACAAATCAACTTGCCAGACTGCGTCGCAGAAAACATTAAAAATAGCCTTGCCAGATGTCATAATTATTTGGACAACTACATGACCTTAAAACATATTCATATGAATATTTGGTATCATTTGTGTGACAACTCTTCACCAGTGACCTGAGATAACCTAAAGCAGGCGAGACATTTCAGCATGAGAAATCTTGTTGGTCCAGCCCAGGGCCTACTAATTACCAAAAAAGAAACACATTTGTATTTCCTCTAGCTTATGTGTATGCATTTTCATATTATGTAAAAATGTGTTACTAAAATTGAGAATGGAAATGGGGAATTTGCCAAAGAGACAACAACCCGACCATAGAGCAGACAACAGCCGAAGGCCACCAATGGGTCTTCAATGCAGCGAGAAACTCCCGCACCCGGAGGAGTCCTTCAGCTGGCCCCTAAACAAATATAACAGTTACTAGTTCAATGATAATGGACATCATACTAAACTGCCTATATTGACCTTAAATATTTTTCAGTCTTGCATGGCCTTAAATGGGACCTTGTTTTACTCCTGTGGTATGATAAATAAGTAACTTTCTTTCCTTTTGCAATTTATACATTAAATATATAGACTATATATATATATATATATATATATATATATATATATATATATATATGGACATGATGGAAGAATTATTTATTGAAAATTACTTCACAAATTAAAATTTGTATCAACAAATTTCAATTTTATATTAGCCTCTCTCCCTTTAATTAGAAATCTCTATTTTCAGGCATAGGCTCATATAAATTTGACTTTTGAAGAATTAAAATAAATCTGAGACAGCAAATGAGTATTCAGCTGCTTTACATTAAAATATATACATGTGGCATACAAAATTATATATAAGGGAGCTACCATTTGATTTTTTGGAGGGGCTAGGATGAAAATTTTGTCCTGCTTTTTTTTTAGTTGTAATCTCTGTCCTGCCTTTTTATTTTTACTCTATTCAGTCCAGCCTTTTTTTTACTAGTTTATCCTGAATTTTTTACACAAATTGTCATCCTGCCTTTTTTTTTACCAAGTTGCTCATCCTGCCTTTTTTTTTTACTCAAAACTCCTGTCCTAGATATAAGAAGATGTGGTATGAGTGCCAATGAGACTGCCTGTTTTTTTCAAATTTCATCCTAGCCCCCCCATAAAAAATTGGGCAGTCAGTGGGCCCCCACTTATGAAAATTTCTGGATCCGCCACTGTATAAAGCCATTTAAAAAGCAATTTTTTGCAATATTTAAATTATGTAGGCCCAAATCTTGATAGTTGAAATTGTAATCCTTAAACGTTAAAAAAAATTAACACCCAAAGTTCAAACATAAGAATGACCATATAGTCTTTAATGTATACATGTATGCTATTGCCATGAAACTAGGTAAACTGTCTTATAATTCCCTAATCTTAGTTCATGCCAAGTTTGATTAAAATTAGTCAATTATTTCTTCTCTATAAGGTCTTTAGTGTGGATAGTGTATAACTTACAAATTATTTGCATACTCCTTCCAAATTTATTTCTTTAAATATTATGGATAAAATAGTAAGTTGGGATGAAATTACATTGAAAAATATGTGGCAATTGAATTTTTTTAGGTAAACATGGTAAAGTAGTGATTTGGTATAGTTTAAAAGGTCAAATATTAGTTGTCTGAAGTTGTCAAACTAAATTATAGACCCTCTAAACATAAAATTCTCCATATTTTGAGTTATAGCTTATTGACTTTCTATAATGCTGATATGTCTACATAAAGATCAGAACTTGGTATCTTTTAATTCATTTTGTACAAAAGGTATAAGTTACATATTTCTTTGGCAAAACTCATAACCCTAATATAAACAAGCCATTAAGTGATTATTATACCAAACAAAACAAATTTCTAAAAAGTCGATCTGCATGCACCACTAGGAAAAATAGTCACGTAAACATGCACAATATGAACTATCAGGGTTGTTTTTGCCTGTGTGGTATTTGTCAATTTTTTTATTACTGTAATCCCGAAACAAAGCTGTCGGTGCCATATAGTTTTACCCTTGTCCGTCATTCCGTCATTCCATCATTCCGCAAAAAACCATTATACGGATTTTTTTTGTAAACGCCTTCAGATATTAGGCTGATTTTTGGTATGTGAGTTAACCATGATGAGTTACAGATCAAGTTTAAGTTTCGTTCCGCTCCGCTAATTTTGGCCTAAATTAAGGGCTTTGGACTTTGATAAATTGTTGAAAATCACAGTTATAAGGACTTTTAATTTTTTCTATACGCCTTCAGATTTTGAGCTGATTTTTGACATGTGAGACTACCATCATGTTTGTGTCCACATGTGTTGTTGAAATTGCAGATTTTTCAATTTTTTGAGACGGGGCCATTCATGTCGTTTCGACACATCTAGTTGGTTATTATCTTGAATATTATTAATGATAAAGATAAACTGTAAACAGTAAACATGTTTAGCAAAGTAAAATCTACAAATAAGTTTAATATGACCCCTTAAGGAGTTATTGCCGTTTAAAGACATTTTTTCAAAAATTTGTTCATCTAGTTTGCTTACTGTAAAAAATCTTCTCCTTTGAAACAGCTGAATGAGTTTCAGAGTATATAGTATAAATTATGTATTTTATTTTCAAGAAACATAGCCACCATGACTAAAAATAGGGGTAAAATGCCTTTTTTGCTTATGAAGAAAATATGACAGATACAAAGAACATTTAAATGGAATTTTAAGACACTCATTAATATATATTGAAAGCAAAAATAATCATAAATGAAAGATTTAAGCAAAAATTACAGGTGAGCGATTCAGGCTCTTAATTGAGAGCCTCTTGTTTTAATTGCTTCTGTAAGTAATACAGTCAAGGATATAACTCTATAGGATTATTACAGAAAATAACATACATTTGTTATTCAGTGGACTAAAAATCAAAGAACTGTGATAACATATGCATGATATGTATGTTACATGTTTCAAAGGGACAATATACTTCATTAGTTTTGTTAAAATGTATACAAGTGTTATTGATATTACTATTGTCTTTATGTATACTAAAATTATAGAAAGAATTAACAGTTCATAGTTTGCCAATCAGAGGTAAACTAAAGCTTGTAACTTTTCTATCGAAAAAATTCAAATAAAAGACAAAGAAATAATGATCAGAGTCATGAAAGTATCTGTAATTACACAAACATGCAAGTTATTTTCTGTAATAACCCTTTAGAGTTATATCCCTGACTGTAATATATTAATTTGAATTTATGACAACAGACACGTACAGATTATACTGTTAACAATATTTCAGAGTTTAACCTTGTTAAGCGCACAAATCATAAAAGAATAGTTAATCACGTCATTGTTGTCCAATGAAAAATTAGTATGAACATGATGAAAAAGTAAGGGAATGTTTGTTTGATCAGGGTTATAGTCTTTGCAGCTGTTGACTGGCAAATAGTCTGTGAAATGAAATAGCACAAATATTTCATTCTTTTTTATACGCCCGTCAGTTTTTGACGGGACATATTATGGTATACAAATGTCTGGTGTCCGTCCATCTGTCCGTCTGTCTGTCCGGCATAAACATGTCGCACCGTAACTTGAGAATGACTTATCCAAATTTCATGAAACTTAACATAGTTGTTTCTTAGGATGGTCAAACGATCTGTATACTTTTTGGTGAAAATAAGATTAAAACTTTTTGAGTTACGGGACTTAGTAACTAAAACAGGTGTGTGTTTTTTTTCACATGTCGCGCCGTAGCTCAAAAACAATTTATGATTATTGCTTAAAACTTGACACACTTCTTAGTTATATTAATCGTAAGATCTGTATACTTTTTGGTGATGATTCAAAATTTTATTTTAGAGATATTGAGTATTTTGTTAAAAAAGGGGGAGGGGTTTTTCACATGTCGCGCCGTATCTCAAAAACAGTTTATGATTATTGCTTAAAACTTTACACGCTTCTTAGTTATATTAATCTCAAGATCTGTATACTTTTTGGTGATGATTCAGAATTTTATTTTTGAGTTATTGAGTATTTTGTAAAATAAGGGGGAGGGGTTTTTCACATGTCGCGCCGTATCTCAAAAACGATTTATGATTATTACTTACAATTTTACACACTTCTTAGTTATATTAATCTAAAGATCTGTATACTTTTTGGTTTTGATTCAAAATTTTATTTTAGAGATATTGAGTTTTTTGTAAAAAAAAAAAGGGGGCTTTTCGCATGTCAGGCTGTATGTCAGAAACTATTTATGATTATTGCATCAAAATTCACATAATGATGTATAATAATAGTTATAGTCATTAAATGATAGTTTTCACCCTTTTATGTCTAGGGCAAGATATATAGAAGATAAAGAAAATATAAACAGTTACAGTAGAAATAATTGGCAAAACAAGATAAACAGAAGACAACAAGGCCTAAATGGTAAGACCACTTCTATATAATAAAAGTGATTGCCCTTGAATGATGACTATTATAAAAATAAGAAGATGTGGTATGGTAAATGAGTGATCTATCCACCAGAGTTCAATGAAGTGGATGCAAGCAGTTAAAGCCAAATGACGGCCTTCGATCATGAGAAAACCCATACCTTATAAATCGGCCATTAAAGACCCCAACTTGAAAAGATTTAATTAAACAATCCAAATTAATTCAATGCCCACAACAATTAATAAAAAAATGTCTGTGAGCACTCAATCTTACTATAATCTAGGACAGTGGTTCAAATAGCACAACATATGAACAAACTAAAAACTGTTGCATTGAGTGGCTCAACTAAAAATATCACTGCAAGGCACTAAAACAACTAATGTTAAATCGCGGACACAAAGCACTGAAATAAGAGAACTTATAAGTAAGAATATCAAATGAAAGTTTATTAAAATGTTCATATTAAACATGATAAAATAAGCTTATTTTATATTGCTGTTTTTTTTTCTCCATTTATAAATTTTATTTTTTTTTATTTTTTGTTTTTATAGGTCAGACATCTTGGTTTTCATGATCATCAACAGGTCAGTGCTGAAGAGGAAACTTCAAGTTAATACTTTTCAACATTGTGTGCTAATTGGATTAATGTGAAATGAAATGTGTGCTTTCCTGGAAAAAGAAATAGGAGATTTCTACAAAATGGCTATAAACAAAATGGAGTACTTACTATCATAGATGCACAAGAAAACAATTGTGTAAATGCAACAACCTACATATTCACTGAAGGATTAGGGAGAAATGTAGAAAAAAATTTGTTGTCGAAATAAACAACTGCTTTATCCATTCATGTACATGGCTCCGTCATATCAAATATACAGAGGTAGATGTTAGAAGAACAGATTGCAAAAATGTGTTGTCTCTACCAATTGAAGGAAGATGTCTGGTGGATGGAATTATTTATGCACTGAACTGTTATGTAGGGGATTGAATAACTGTACACAGCAGCTGAAACAGAAGACAAAATTAAATTAACATGAAAAGTGTTTATTAGTCCCCTACCGACGAAGTCGAAGGGGACTTTAGGTTTGCACTCTGTCTGTCTGTCCGTCTGTCCATCCGTCAGTCCGGCAAATCAGTTTTCCACACTTTTTTTCTTCATGCTTAAAGATATTGATTTGAAATTTGGTATATAGTTTTATCATGACAAGTTACAGATCAAGTTTGAATTATGTTCTGGTTTGATGATTTTGTGCAGCGTTATGGTCCTTGGACTTACAAAATTCACTTAAATAATCAGTTTTCCGCACTTTTTTTTGTTATGCTTGAAGATATTGATTTAATAATCGGTATATAGTTTTATCATGACAAGTTACAAATCAAGTTCGAATTTTGTTCCGGTCTGATGATTTTGTGCAGAGTTATGGTCCTTGGACTTAAAAAATTCACTGTCATGACTGTAATAATCAGTTTTCCACACTTTTTTTCATCACGCTTGAATATATTGACTTTATATTTGTTATATAGTTTACACCATGACAAGATATAGATCAAGTTAACATTTTGTTCCAGTAAAACGAATTCTTAACCGGTAGGGGACTATACTCTCAGAATGCTTGTTTTATTTAATCTGCAAATATGAGCACAATATTAATAACATCACAAAGGGTATGATATTCATAGCGTTTTGCTTATTATTGTATTGTCTTAAACAGCCAGACTATTGTTTTTGTATGTTACTCATTAGTGAAAATTTTATTAAAGTTTTAATTATCTTTTGTATCACTTATTCATACTAGGATAAATTATATTCATACTGTTTGAGCTGTTATGAAATTTCCATAGAGGAAAAATAGGGGAAAACATTTCCTTGGGGGAAATTTGATGTACAGAAATTTCCTCAGAGGAAATTTGGAGAACAATGTTTTCCTTAGAGGAAATGTGTAGTCTTGAATTTTCCCTCAAGGAAAAGTGTTTGTCAAAAATTTCCTCAAAGGAAATTGTAGTTGACAAAATTTCCTCACAGGAAAAAGTATTTCCTCAAAGGAAAATTTGAAGCCACAAATTTCCTCAGAGGAAATAGAATTTCCTGAAGGGAAAATTTGAAGCCGCAAATTTCCTCAGAGGAAAAAGAATTTCCTCAAAGGAAAATTTGAAGCCGCAAATTTCCTCAGAGGAAATAGAATTTCCTCAAAGGAAATATTTATGCAGCAAATTCCCTAAGGGAAATCTTTTTCCCTTGAGGAAAAAACAATTTCCCTTGAGGAAAAATGTTTTTCCTTTAGGGAAATTTTATTTCCCTCGAGGAAAACTTCTTTTCCTCTGAGGAAATTGTTGAAAAAAGGGGCATAACTTTTTCAACAGTGGTGCTAGAGCCAAAAAATTTTAGGACAAATATCAGGGAACCAATACCAACCAAGTTATCAACTTCATTTTGACTTAACTCCAAAATTAAGGTGACAACTTTTGCACTCAGCGGAATTGCAAACTTGTCCCGGAGACTGTTTTACGTAGACATTGAAGTTGTCTTATAATACTAATGCATAAATTGCTAGTTGTTACATTACTTCTAGACCACTGAAAAGCTGGATCACTTTCCTGATATACGTCCATATATTTAATGTATACAAGCATCTATTCGTTACTGTATCTCTTTCAAATAATTAGGGCGTGACGCCATAATTATATCAATGACGTCAAGCTGTCGTATTTTCTGGCACACGAAATGCAACCATATTAATGAAGCGACAGCAATAGGATTAATAGTGTTTATTAAGAAATGCACATTTATACCCCGCGGGTTTGAAGGCAGACAATACAACCACATACACAATGCAAACATTATAAAATATTAAAACATCATATACCAATAGTAATAAAAAAAATAGTAATAATTAAGAAGGTGTGGTGTCCACTCTCCTCAGTTCAAATAACTTTTTAATGAACGGAACAGCAAGCTGGATTAAATGATGATAGAAGTAATTGCAATCTATCTTTTTATATTTTCAATGTGAGCTGATGACGTCCTTTTCTACATCATTAGAACTATTGTTTTTTTACAAAGTAAGTCTTGTTAAGGCGAAGTATACGTAATTGCACGCCTCTAGCGGAATTTGGGATAAAAAACGTGCGTCGTTAGTTACGCGAGTTATCTCCCATACTCCAAGAAAGGACAAATGGGCACATGAAAGAGAAATGACTTCGTGCGGTCAGTAATATCATTCCATTGTTATCATGTAGTTTGGACTTATTATAACTGTGTTACCTTCCCCATCCTTGTAACTCCCCTTATTGAATTCAGACTTGCGCACTCAACTGTGGTTGTTATTACATGGTGTCAGATGTTTTGACGTATTCCATGCCTGAAGTTAAGTAACAATTCGATTAATCCTGTCAGCAGTAACGTCTGGAAGATTTCTAAGAGATTATAATCTTGTTGTGCGCATGTCCATGGGAATGGAGGTCGAAAATTTGCTGCTCCAAGAAAAACTTTGGAAACTCAACTACAGATGCTGAGACAGATCCCGGAACTTGCTATTGCATGTTTAGTGGTTTAAATTCACCATATTTCAAAAATTCAAGAAAATTTGTGAAATTTTGAGTTAGATATTTACACTTTTCCATTATGTGCAGTGGCGGGAAATCGTAGTCCATGATTTCCGGTTTTGAATTTTTGATAAAATTTACAAAATAATAAAACTTTATACAGTCTTATATACAGAGTCTCTTGATTAAATAGAATATAAATTCCTATCTTTATTCTCCCATAACATTCCATACTAACATGGCTACCCAGTGAGAATAACCTGTGTCCTTGAGTCGCCCAAGGAACGAAGACGTAACCTGTTGGAGATACTAACCCCCCTCTTATAAATTGTTTAAACAAGTATATGAGTGTTACTTACCAGCTCTTCACATAAAATTAAATTCATGTTGAAAGAGAGACTTTGTCAAAATGTTTCATAATGTCTTGTCTACATTTTTTTCAGTATTTGCCATCTTGCTGAACTGTGGATTTTTTTCAAAACCATATGTGTATGAAAATGTGGACAATGAACTCTGTTTACAGAAAGAATATTGTCTATTAGTGTGTCATCTCAATTATACTACTGTGCAGTTAAATGTGTCTAGCTTTAAAAGACCAATATTTAAAAGCTCTGATAGATCCAGACATATGCATTTACTTATAAAATTATTGCTCAGTAATCAGGTTGAAACCAATCCAGGACCAAATAACTTAGACGAATCTAGCTACCCATGTTCTATCTGCTCACGGGAGTGTACTTGGGATCAAGACGCTATAGTCTGTGATAACTGTGATAAATGGTGTCATACAGGGTGTGTAAATATTAGTTCATCCATGTATGAAAAGTATGGAAATACTTCAGCCCTCTGGGTATGTCCAAATTGTGATACCCCCAACCATTCCAAAACAATTTTTCAGTCCTTTTTATCAACAGGAAATTCAGTGTTAACAACAAACTCATTTTCATGTTTATCCCAAACTGACAGTTCAGCATTTTCAGTCAGTCTTAATGATAACACAGATAATATTGGAAATTCAGTAGCTACGTCCTCTCCAAAACCAGTTGCGACAAAAATAAATAAAAGAATAAATAGGCAAACTTCATTAAGAGTGTTAAATATAAATTTTAGAAGTTGTAAAACAAAGTGGCCCAAATAGAAAATTTAATAACATCATCTAAACCTGATATTATAATTGGAAATGGGACTTGGTTAAACAAGGATGTCATGTCCTCTGAAATATTTCCTACTTCACTATTTGAGGATGTATTCCGTAGAGACCGAGAATGTAAAGAAGGTGGTGGAGTTTTAATAGCTATTAAAAAGGGTATCATATGCCAACAAATTTACTGTAGCAAAAATGTAGAGCTGATTGCAGTACAAATAAATATAACAGATACAAAGTCCTTGATAATTGTTTCAGTTTATAGACCACCAAGTAAACCTGATATAAATTATTTTAAACAGATGTTATTAGAAATAAATGAATTAAAACTTAAGTTTAAAAATTCAACTTTCTGGATAAGTGGAGACCTTAATCTTCCAGATATAAATTGGCCATCAATGACAATAGAGGGCAAAATGAACCAGAAGGAAATTTACGAAATCTTTTAGATACCCTAAACAATCTAGGTTTGGATCAGTTAGTAGATTTTCCTACCAGGAAAGATAATATTTTAGACATCTTTTGTACCAACCAACCAACTCTTATAACTAAAATAAAATCAATACCCGATATATCGGATCACAATATAGTTTTGGTTGATGCCATTTGTAAGCCTAAAAGAGCTACGCAATGCCCCCATAAAATTTTCTTATGGAAGAAGGTAGATTTAGAAAAAAAAATAAAAACATTACCAAATCATTTATATCTTATCTGCTAAGCCAGACCACATTAGAACTTACTATAGATCAATGGTGTACTAAGTTTAGAGATGGTATAACAAAAATCATCAATGAAAATATACCAAGTAAAATGACAAAATCTTAATATACAAACCCTTGGGCAAATAAAGAAATTGATAGTTTATGTAAAAAACAAAGACGAGCATTTAATAAAGCTAAAAAAACTGGGAAACAAACCCACAAAGATAAACACAAAAGATTAAAGCAACAACACAAAGAGAGATCAGGAAGGCTCAAAGTAAATATATGGAAGAAGTCATAAGTCCACAACTTGATGAAAAACCAAAATCATTTTGGCAATATATAACTAGAGGCTCTAAAGAGCCTGTGTCGCTCACCTTGGTCTATGTGCATATTACACAAAGGACACAGATGGATTCATGACAAAATTGTGTTTTGGTGATGGTGATGTGTTTGTAGATCTTACTTTACTGAACATTCTTGCTGCTTACAATTATCTCTATCTATAATGAACTTGGCCCAGAGGTTACAGTGGAAAATATTTTGTAAAATTTACAAAAATTTACAAAATTTATGAAAATTGTAAAAATTGACTATAAAGGGCAATAACTCCTTAAGGGTCAATTGACAATTTTGGTCATGTTGACTTATTTGTAGATCTTACTTTGCTGTACATTATTGCTGTTTGCAGTTTATTTCTATCTATACTAATATTCAAGATAATAACCAAAAGGTGCAAAGTTTTCTTAAAATTACCAATTCAGGGCAGCAACCCAACAACGTGTTGCCTGATTGGACTGAAAATTTCAGGGCAGAAAGATATTGACCTAATGAACAATTTTATCCCGTCAGATTTGCTCTAAATGCTTCGGTTTCAGAGATATGAGCCAAAAACTGCATTATATCCTATGTACTATTTTTTAGCCAGGTCGGCCATCTTGGTTCGCGGGCGGGGTCATCGGACACATTTTTAAACTAGTAACCCTAATGATGATTGTGGACAAGTTTGGTTAAATTTGTTTTAGTAGTTTCAGAGGAGAAGATTTTGTAAAGATTACAAAATTTACGAAAATGTAAAAATTGACTATAAAGGGCAATAACTCCTTAGGGTCAACTGACCATTTTGGTCAGGTTGACTTATTTGTAGATCTTACTTTGCTGAACATTATTGCTGTTTACAGTTTATCTCTATCTATAATAATATTCAAGATAATAACCAAAAACGGCAAAATTTTCTTAAAATTACCAATTCAGGGGCAGCAACCCAACAACGGGTTGTCCGATTCATCTGAAAATTTCAGGGCAGATAGATCTTGACCTGATAAACAATTTTACCCCATGTCAGATTTGCTCTAAATGCTTTGGTTTCAGAGATATAAGCCAAAATCTACATTTTACCACTATGTTCTATTTTTAGCCATGGCGGCCATCTCGGTTGGTTGGCCGGGTCACCGGACACATTTTTTAAACTAGATACCCCAATGATGATTGTGGCTAAGTTTGGTTACATTTGACCCAGTAGTTCCAGAGGAGAAGATTTTTGTAAAAGTTAACAGACGACGACGACGACGGACGACGACGGACGATGGACGCCAAGTGATGAGAAAAGCTCACTTGGCCCTTTTGGGCCAGGTGAGCTAAAAAGGGAAAAGACTGAAACATCAGGAGTCTCACCTTTGAGAGGTAAAGATGGATTACTTTATAGTGACCCACAAACACAATCAAATATTCTAAATGAGCAATTTAAAAGTGCATTTACTAATAAGATAAATCTTCAATGCCGCATTAGCCAAAAGCCCCTACATCACCATGCCATTTATAACCATTAATATTAATGGCATAACTAAACTTCTAAATATATAAACCCCATAAAGCTAGTGGACCTGATAATATCCCTGCTATTTTCCTTATCAAATTCTCGAAGAGATATCCCCTTCCTTGAATTCTTTTTTTCAAAATCCATTAATGATGGAAAAGTTCCAGAAGAGTGGAAACAGGCAAATGTTGTGCCAATTTTTAAAAAGGGAGATAAGCATAACGCAATTAACTATAGACCGGTTTCTTTAACGGCTATTTGCTGTAAGGTCTTAGAACATGTTTTAACTAGTAACATCAGGAAACATTTAGATTTGAATAATATTTTAAATGATTGCCAACATGGCTTTAGAAGTAAACGTTCTTGTGAAGCTCAACTTGTCATAAGCATTCAGGATATAGCCAAATATATGGCAGAAGGTAATCAAGTTGATGCAATTCTTTAGATTTTTCTAAAGCTTTCGATAAGGTCCCCTGAAAGATTAATAACAAAACTTAATTATTATGGTATAAGGAAAAATAATTTACTTTGGATAAGAGATTTTTGTCAAACAGGCAACAGCAAGTCCTGCTAAACGGTGTTCAATCTTCCAAATTAGCTGTTGATTCTGGTGTTCCTCAGGGCACAGTATTAGGCCCAACTTTATTTTTGTTATTTATAAACGACCTACCTGAGCATGTCTCCTGTAAGGTTCGTCTTTTTGCTGACGACTGTTTACTTTATAAAACATCAAATAATATAAATGAGTCTCAAGCACTCCAAAAAGATCTATCAAACCTTGAAAACTGGGAATCTGAATGGCAGATGAAATTTAATCCTGAAAATGCTATGTCATAAATATTTCTAAAAAGTCAAAACCTAACTTATTTCAATATAAATTACATAATCATGTACTTGAATCTTTCAAGGACAGCAAGTACCTAGGTGTAATAATAAACAACGATCTTGATTCGGGGCCCCATATTAAAAATATAACTTCAAAGGCAAATAAAACTCTAGGATTTTTACGTAGAAACATGAAAAACCGTACACGTACAGTTAAAAACTTTACGTACACATCACTTGTGCGTCCCCGTCGAGTACTCCTCACCAGTTTGGGATCCCTACAAACAAAACAAAATTAACCAAATTGAGCAGATTCAGCGTAAGGCAGCAAGATATGTGTTTAATGATTACAATGATAGATCACCAGGAGCTGTCACTGGTATGATAAACAATCTTAAATGGGAAAACTTACAATCCCGCAGAACAAAAGCAAAGCTTGTTTTGATTTATAAGATTAATGGGGTTGGTTGAAGTCACTAATGACGTCCTGACACAATCGGACAGGCGTACTAGAGGACAACATAAGTTTCGGCATATATATACAAGTAAAGACTATTTTAAGTCTTCTTTTTTCCCAAGCACTATTGCAGCTTGGAATGATCTTCCGGAGGCAATTTGCATGTCACCCTCCTAGAATCCTTCAAAGGTGGTATCTCCACCTTAACATTTGGAGGATCCTGTCTGGCTAATTAACTATTGTATTTAAGCCACTGTACATAATGTGAATATGTTTAACATTAAGCTACAACTAATGTTATTTTAATTGTAATTGGACTGTGGCAAATATTTTATTTTATATTATAATTTTCGACCTCAATTTTCATGTACATAGCGCCACAGTTCCGGGATGTTCCAAGCTCCGGCACCGGAGTCTTTTCCGTAATCGGAAGGAGAAGGGGGATAATTGCACAATTTTGTGTACAACAGGTGACGCTGATTCAGTATGGTTTCAGTTTGAACACCCATCATTAAATTGGGGTGCACCTGACGTTTATCAGGAATTTCAGAGATCCAAACAACACGTTGAATTAACATTCAAGGGTCCCCTAGTGAAAGCAGAGCCTGCAGACCGCACAGGTTGGTTGGGGCTGTGGATCGGACAGCAAGGACGTGAAGTCTACAAAATTTTTGCGTGGGGAGAAAACGAACACGACGATCCAGACATAATTCTTGGCAAATTTGAAACATACATCCGCCCCAGGACAAACAAGCGTGTCGCAAGATTCAAAGCATGTCAACGGAAGCATACCGAAGGTGAGAATTTTGACAATTTTGTTAAGACCTGAGACTTTTTTAATGGACTGTGATTATGGCAACACAGAGGACATTTTGATTGATTTAATCATCAGTGGTGTTAGACATTCCAAAGTACAAGAGCGAATGCTAGATAAAGGTTCAGATTTGACAATAGCGAAAGCGATTGAGATTGGGCAACAGTTCGAACTATCACAAAAACAACTGAAAATGATTCGTGGCGAAGAAATTTTACACATCAGTGAACACGCTTACGACAAAAAGAAAGATCACAAAGGTACAAAACAACAACATTGTAGACCGCCTGTAAATACGCATAATTACAACAGACAAGTTAAAAGAAGACAAAATACACATCATCAGTCGAAATGTTGAAATTGTGGAACAACGCATGGAAACAACAGATGTCCAGCAAAATGTACAATATGTAATTATTGTAAAAAGCCTGACCACTGGCTAACAGTTTCAAGTTCAAGTTCAAGTTCAAAAGCTTTATTTATAGACGAGATCATTATACAGAAAACATAAGCTCTATTGAGCTTTTATATCGTCTTATTACAAACAAAACATCTAAAACGTGCACGTTTAAAACAAAGCAAGCATGCTAAACACACAAAAGCTACACAAAGCAAATCATTACATTGAAGCATACATATACAGTATACATGACATCAAGAAGTTAAGTATGTAATACCATGCAGAAACTTTAAAAGTACAATAAGCAACTCAATATTAAAAACATATAAAGCACTCTAACAGTTTGTAGAAAGAGACTTAGAAAAATTAATATGATTTGAGAATCAGTTCACAACAGTTGCGATAGTGGCGACGAAATCTTGTACATTTTAACCGTAAAGACCGAGACTTGGCGAAACTCAGAAGATAGGCGGATCGAAGACGTGCAAATCGGTGACAAGGCACTTCCGGTCAGAATCGACACCGGTGCCAAGTGTATTATCATTTCCAAGAAATCACTCAATAAATTAGAATTAAAGGGTAAAATGTTCGAAATCACCGATTCGAGGAAGATTCTGAAATCGTACACAGGACACAAGATTCAACAGATCGGTAAAATAAGACTTCCTGTTATATTCAAGGATCTTGAAATCTATGAAACTTTTGAAATTGTCGATATGGAACAGGACAATGTAATCAGTGGCGACTTAGCAAAGAGTTTGAATCTCGTGAAAAGAATAGACACGATTGACACGATAGAGGAAATTGCTAAGCCAAATGAATTGTCACATGACTTTCCAGAACTGGTAAAACTACAGGAACACTACCAGGTGAATACCGACTCACAATAGCTGAAAATCAGAAGGGTGTAGTGCATGCACCAAGACGAATTCCTGCCGCTTTTAAGGAAAAAGCGATAGCCGAACTTAGAAACATGGAAGAAAACGGTTATATAACGAAAGTTGAAGAACCGACAGAGTGGGTCAGTTCCATGGTAGTCGCAGTCAAAAAAGACAAAGTCAGAATTTGCACCGACCCGAAAGATCTGAATGAAGTGATTCAACGCGAAAACTATCCGTTAAAGACAAGTAAAGACGTAATACCGTTGATACCAGATGCGAAAGTATTTTTAGTACTAGATGCTAAGTCCGGATTCCTACAAATCAAACTAGAAAAACCGTATTCATATTTGACAACTTTCAATACTCCGATCGGCCGATACAGATGGTTGCGTTTACCGTTTGGTAAAATCAAGTCCGCACCCGAAGATATATCAACGCATTATGAATCTGATGCTTGAAGGCATTTCAGGAGCAACCGCTATTTTCGATGACATTCTCATTGCAGGCCGAAACATGGAAGAACATGACGAAATTTTGAAACAAGTGGTTGAACGTGCTACAAATCATAACTTACGTTTGAACTTTGACAAATGCTTTGTGAGAAAAGCAAGAGTTGCGTACATGGGCCATTTTATCACCAACAAAGGACTCCTACCAGATCCTGCTAAAATGCAGGCCATATTCGAAATGCCAGCTCCACAAAACAAGGAAGGTGTTCGTAGATTCTTAGGACTTGTTCAGTACCTATCCAAGTTTATACCAAATCTTAGTCAAGTGGACGCTTCGTTGAGAACACTATTGAAATCCGATGTTTTATTCACATGGGAATACGAACAGGAAAAGAGCTTTCAGGAGTTGAAGCGATTGTGTAGTACAACACCAGTTCTTGCCTTTATCGATGTTAAGAAACCTGTTGAAATCGAGTGTGACGCTAGTCAAGAACGGCTAGGCGCCGTTTTGATGCAAGAAGGCCGTGTTATTGCGTACGCATCTCATTCTTTATCCGAGTCTGAAAAACGTTACGCACAGATTGAGAAGGAGATGCTCTCCATAGTGTTCAGTACCAAAAAGTTCCACTGTTACATTTTTGGGAAGACAACTGTCATACACAACGACCATAAACCGCTAGAGCAAATCTTCAAAAAGCTATTGTTAGCAGCACCGCTTTGTATACAGAAACTGATGTGAAAGTTGCAATGGTACGACATTCAATTGTGTTATCGGAAGGGAAAAGATATGAACATTTCCGACGCTTTATCGATAGCGTTCTTGTCGGTTGAACACAAAACCGAAGAAGGAGATATCGTCCAGGACATGATTTGCATGATATCCATCAGTAAGGACAAGTACTCCAAGATACAAGATGCAACGAAATCCGAATTGTGTGAACTTGATGAAACGATTCTTAAAGGATGGCAAGATCTGAAAATCGAAACTTTGTTTGGAGTCCGAGAGTACTGGGATTCTCGTGATCAGTTATCCGTTCTTGATGGAATTATCAACAAGGGACTTAGAATTGTGATTCCACCCAGTATGCGCGACAACATGTTGAAACTCATACACAAATCTCATCTTGGCATGACAAATTGCAAGAAGCGTGCTCGAGAAGTAATGTACTGGCCACGTATGAATACAGAAGTTGAGAGATGCGTAGAAGATTGTGCACTTTGCGCATCATATCAGAATCAGCAACCAGCTGAACCGCTTAAACCTACTCCAACCCCGGACCTACCGTATATGTTAGTTGGCTGTGACTTGTTTGACTTTCAGAGTAAGACTTATATACTTACCGTGGATTATTATTCCAAGTACATTGATGTGTTACCGTTAACTTCAACCAATACTACAGCTATTGTTGAAGCGCTGAAATCCATATTTGCAACACATGGACTCCCAACTACATTACGGTCAGATAATGGACCGCAGTTCAGTTCGTCCGAGTTCAAGAAGTTCAGTAGGGAACTTGGAATTGATCACCAAAACATCGAGTCCGCATTTTCAAAGTGCGAATGGTGAAGCCGAAAGATCAATTCAAACCGTTAAAAATCTCTGGAGAAAATCTGATGACAACCATTTGAGCCTATTAGATTACAGGACTACGCCATTTGAAGGAATTGACTTGTCGCCTTCTCAGCTTCTAATGGGTAGACGACCGAGAAATACTCTGCCTGCGTCAAAAGAAGTACTGAAGCCTTATTGAAGATTATTTAAATATGTATAGAATCATTCTGTCAACGCTGTGTTAACTGGGAAAATTTCAAACTCGGATATTTGATTCGTAAAAATTAGAACAATACAAGAAATGCGTATTTTGCATACTAGTAATAGAAACAAGTGTTTTCTTTGTTTCACCAGCAAACCGGAAGAAGACTTGATAAGTTCGGGTCAAATTTATCAACCTCGGTTTATACATTATGACGTCGCCGATATGTCAGGGTCAAAGTTATTAAGGCCGGGTCAACATATTTGACGTCACAAAGCCGTGATATGCAATTTTATTAAGAGCTGAGCAGAGTGATACGGACAGTGGGACAACCGATAATGGGTTATACACACTCACGATTTTGTTACGACACTGTACGGTATAATAGCGTTATAGAGTAGAAGTTGTGGTGACGTTACAGTAGACATCAATAACGTCGCCGAATATTTTTATTTTTTCCGCTAAAAATCAAACTTCCACAGGATATAGCTTGAAAACTAGCACAGTTGTTAAGGACTTTCTTTGCACCAATGGATTCGTCGTTTATTTTTGAATCGTATATCGATTTAAAAAAAAATTCTGTTGACCAACGAAATAGAAAATCTTGATAAAGTAAAAATATTTGCCTATTTTTATGATTTTCCTTATATATCCTTTGTATTTTTGGAGTATCATGCTGTTAATTTCAACAGCTTGCATCTGAAAAACGAAAACGGTTACCCCTTTTTTTTATTTTATTTTTTCTGATGTATTTTTACAAGCAGAATCCATATGTAAAATTAAAAAAAAAATCTGTGGAGTAGTTAATTACGTACACTTCGCCTTAAGGTATGTCATAAGAAAAAGTTAGGTTTTTATTCATGAGAATTTAAAGTGATCGAAGTTTTGAAGAATAAATTAGTTTGTAAAACGCATTTGTTTAATGACAAAATAGATAACACTATATATAGTTCGTTTGTTCTGTTTCTCTGAAAGTTAGGTAATTAAAAAAATATTGAACGTGATTTTTAAAGTGTTTTTAATTTGTAAAAGGGTGACTTAAAATCGATCTGTTACATTTTATATAGTTTATCAAGTTCAGTAAGCGCAAAAGATCAATTCAAATAGGAGTCCATAAGGAGATGAAATCAACTCAGTCCTTTCAGGTTCCAATGCATTTATTATCATTTTCAAACTTCGTGACATTAACTACATGTATGCACATACATTTATTTCTTGAAACTAAAATACAGAATCGCTTAATTAAGACACATTATCTGACATTGTCAATTGTTTTTGACGCGGTAAAGCAAATTGATGAATGGATGTCATATATTTTTTTAAAGATTTTTCCATTAAGATTAACGTTTATTTACTATTGTCAAACTACAATCCGAAATGTAGGATGAATCCTTAATTGAACAGTACTGTAGTTCGAACTCGTAAATCAACTCGAATACGTTCAATTTGATATTCCAGTGTCAGGAACTGGGAACTACAGAATCCAAGGAGCCTGAAAAATTTCTCACCTGACATTTTTGCAAAAAATCGATACTATGCAAGCAGAATATGTGTATTGAATGGAAACTGTGTAGGACAAAATCTTGTCTTGCCGAAAATGTTGGCTGGACTGAATTTTTACAAGTGCGACAAAGTTTCAGTTAACCTACAACAACACATGTTCATGATCGTGTTTCTAGAAATGAAACAAGGGAGTGTTGTTTTTTTTAGTTATATCTTACTCTGTCCCAACCAAGAGGCGTCTGTTTGGTTGTTCGGGATGTATAAAAACGCAGCCTCGTTCGTTCTGAATAAGGACATTAAATCTGACACCTCGTATATTTAATTTTTCAACGAAGCGATGTAACAACTCTTTGAGGGGTGCGGAGGTGGCGGAAAGAAAGCAAACTGTTTCCCCTATCCAACATTAATACTTGTACCCATTTTTCCAGTATCAGTCTTCAACAGAACCTAACTAATAAAGTTATGGTCAATTTGTAATCGTCCTGTAAACCCATGCACTCAACGTTATGCAAAAAAAAACAATTGATAAATCAATAGAGATTGACATATTTCATTGATACTTGTCTATTGTTTAAGACCGGCACATCATTTTGACACATATCATTTAATTCATATCGACAATTAAACAAATATGTCCTACTCGAACTAGAATACATATAAAAAAGAAGATGTGGTATGATTGCCAATGAGACAACTCTTCACAAGAGACCAAATGACACAGAAATTAACAACTATAGGTCACCGTACGGCCTTCAACAATGAGCAAAGCCCATACCGCACAGTCAGCTATAAAAGGCCCCGAAATGACAATGTAAAACAATTCAAACGAGAAAACTAACGGCCTAATTTATGTACAAAAAATGAACGAAAAACAAATGTGTAACACATGCATAAACAAACGACAACCACTGAATTACAGGCTCCTGACTTGGGATAGGCACATACATACAGAATGTGGCGGGGTTAAAAATGTTAGCGGGATCCCAACCCTCCCCCTAACCTGGGACAGTGGTGTAACAGTACAACATAAGAACGAACTATAAAAATCAGTTGAAAGAGGCTTAACTCATCAGATGGATACAAATACAAATACTACAAATACAAGTGGACGTGGCCGGGTACTTGTACATCCAAACAACAAAAAGACACTAAGTACAGATCTGAGAGTACTCGCAGTTACTGACAGCTAGTTCAAAGCCACTAACAACTAATAAAAAAAATCATGCATCAAAGACTAAATTATCAATCCGTACACATCCAACATACAATGGATTTAGTGTAAAGACGTCATAAACAGTCAGAGAAAAACATGACCTTGTGCAATGCCAAGATACAGGTATCGACAGATTGTAGATTCATGAATGTGTATATGTATATAACAATAATATTTAGTTTGCTTTTAGTTTACTGATAACAAAATCAATATTAGTACCAATAAAAACAATATTAGTACCAATAAAAACAATATTTAATGATCTAACTACAGTGTTGAATTGGTAACCTTTTAGAATAAGTTTATTTAAAGGACATGTACTGATTTAAAGTTTAACTCGACTTCGAGCTTTAACAGAAAGTAAACCACGAATCAAGTTTAAATGATCTGCCCCCAAGCCTGTATTTTCTTATGTACATTAATGAAGTTTCCGTGCACATATAAACTGCTTCTAATGTAATATAAGTTTCATAACAATATAAAAATAAGGAGATGCGGTATGATTGCCAATGAGACAGCTATACACCAAAGTTTTTATGAGCGCTCAACTGTACTACTAACCTGGGACAGTGGTGTAACAGTACAACATAAGAACAAACTATAAAAATCAGTTGAAAAGGGCTTAACTCATCAGATCGATACAAAGCAGAAAAAAACAACAAAAACACGGACCGGACGTGGTAGGGAATTTATACAAGATCACATTAAACACAGGGAAAAAAACTGAACTAACAGGAAATGTTTATTAAAATATCTTTAACAGAGAAGGGGTCAATGTGTCAAGCGCCTGTGCTTTCAGTTGTCACTATACATGTATTATACAATACCGACGGTATATGTAATACTTATACCCTATCGACTTTTTGATACAACAAAACATGACTATTTATTACTAATGTAACGTGTACATAGGGTAAGCGTGTCTATTTCTATTTTAGAAAGAGTTCGTTACCAGTTTGATACTGGATCCAAAATTTTCTATTTACAAAATATATAACAAGTAAACTTTATTCATAAATTGACATCAATGAACTAAAATATGTACAACTGCTCTTGCGTCAACAGCTAAATTTATCTATACATTAATCATTCCACTTTAAAATATATACAAATGATACAAATTTGTACAAATACAAATTTGTCCTTGGTCAGGGACAAACTTGTCCTCTTGGTACGATTATGTACCCTACAAGTTAACACACTTGTCCTAATGGTACATGTTGGTACCCTACAAGCTACGACTTGTCATAATGGTACATTGTGGTACCCTACAAGTGAACACACTTGTCTTGTACGGTAAACTTCATACTTGACAAACTACAAGTTGTACAAGTCTTAAAGAACAGGCACCAACCTTGTCCTTTGTTGCATTACAATCATGAATGCAATTCCATATTAGAGGAAACTAACAGGCACCAACCTGTTCTTTATTACACTTAAAGTAATAGTATCTTATATAAGAGACAACGATCTCAAATATCCTTCTCTAATAATCACGTACCGTACTTTTCATGGCCATCGTCTTCGTAGACTTCAGACGAATGACAAAGAGCAAGGAATCGCTCCTGCTTATATACCCCAATGGTAGCCGTACCTTTCTTGAATGAGGGGTGTTCTACCAAAGTGCCTCATTACTCGTATTACAGTTTCCTTTAGAACACCCCTTCACATTTGACCTGACCCAAGGTTTACCCGCAAAACATCTTATTCTTTTCTATGTTTTAATAAAGTATATTCAAATACATAAAATAAGGCTTCTACCGAACTGTAACTAAGGTAAACGATCTAACCTTTAGAAGATACAAAATCATCACACTAACTTTGAACATTAAACAAACGCATTTTCTATATATTTTTTTTTTCTTAACCGATTGTGAAAAAAATTGTTCTCCTCACTAGTGAAATAACTGTTCTCGGCAAATGGTTGGACGAAATTTAATTATGACGTCAAATTTTCTTGGTTTCTTCTGAATTTCCTATTGTGACGTCATGAAAAAAAGGCGACCATGCCTGATGACGTCACATATAAATAACACAACTTTCTGCAAATCTTTGAAATGGAAGGATAAAAATCATAAGGGACACAGATTCCACCACTGTAACTTGTGTATTACGATATTTCTCTACTCTCAACAGTTAAATTTTAACTATTTAAAATGCTCGGCAAACCACGCGTTTTAAATATTAAAATTTAAATGGAGAAATATTGTAACACACTTGTTGCAGTTGTGGAATCTATATGCTGAGTCTATATATGTAATTACAAGTTCGTTTGTTTACCGATGATGGTCTTTTATATAACACTATAAACTCGCTACAGGACCAACTTCAAACACAGAAGGACCGAGAATCACTGGATAAATGGCCAAATGACTGCATGGGGAATGCATTTTCACGGTAGCAAGTGCTATGTCATGTCAATTCACCATAGCAGGTCCCCGTTGGCATAGATGCAGTCTTAGTAACCATGTTCTAGATTAAGTCAAGGAAAATCATTAGCGGTAATTTAAAATGGTCAGCTCGTATAAATAAAATCGGCAACAAAGCAAACTCTACAATGGGATTTTTAGAAGGAACATTAAACACTGCAAATAAACTCATCATAGATACCAGGATTGAAATTTTGTATTTGCGCCAGACGCGCCTTTCGTCTACAAAGGACTCATCAGTGACGCTCGAATAAAAAAAAGTTAAAAAGGCCAAATAAAGTACGAAGTTGAAGAGCATTGAGGACCACAAATTCCTAAAAGTTTTGCCAAATACAGCTAAGGTAATCTATTCCTGAGGTAGAAAAGCCTTAGTACTTCAAAAATTCAAAGTTTTGTAAACAGTTAATTTATAATTATGACCATATCAATGATAATTCATGTCAACACAGAAGTGCTGACTACTGGGCTGGTGATACCCTCGGGGAATTAAAACTCCACCAACAAACTGCCTACATCTCTCTTGTTCGTTCAGTTCTGGATTTCTCCTGTATCTACAAAAATATATTGACCGTATAGAGAGCGTACAAGAGCGACTAGGTTTTATGCGCAGACTATAGGCGTACAAGTAGTGTCACCTTCATGATGAAGGACCTCCAACTTGTGGAAAGAAGGCGAGAGTAGCGCCTTGTATTACTGTACAAAATAGTAAAAGACCTGGTAGCCATCCCCACTGAACATCATATTGAAAATAATATAAGACCACCAAGAACTTAATAAAAAGATAATAAAAACAACGAAAATTTTATCATCAAATACTGACATTTGCAAACATTCTTTCTTTCCACAAACTATAAACAACTGGAATTCATTGGCGAACAGTACAATTAAATGTAAAACAATGGAAAGTTTTTAGGTAGTTATCTCGCGTGAATAGTTAAACAGTAGTGGTGCACACACATGTCCTGGATAAGTATACCTCAGCGATTTTAAGTTCATTTCCAGTATTATACAGATATCGATATCGGGTAATGTCAAGGACGATCACTCTTCAAAGCACCATTTATTAAATATACATGATCATAACGTAACGTCACATTACCAAATTGAATTGAATTCTTTGAAATCTATACGATATAATAGAATATGACGTTTAGTCTTACATTTTATGGTAAATGTTTTATAACTACTTACAACATATCCTTTTTATTTATAGTGTGTTTGATGTCTTCCATGTTACGTTGAAACTCTTGAATAGTCTCCAAAACTTGCGGGTAATCACTTATATTTTCTATCATCTTCATTTTCATGGAAGCATTGGATATATTGGACCTCATTAAGTTTGCATTCATGAACTGCATTGCTTTTCTCATACATCTGTAAAAATATTCTATGATATAAATACTTTGCTGGTATTCATAAATTTTATAGTGAATAAATTAGTCAAAAACACAAATTTAGCAATGAATGTCAATGAAATATTTCCCATCGAACTTTATACAATCAATATTGAATTTTAGTAAATGAAAGAATCACATGACCAGATTAGAGAGACCAATGTCGGTAGAAAATAAAGATTAAAATTTTAATCGGGAAAAGCTATAGAGCTTAAGGCTTCATGATTAGTCTCTGATAGCCCAATATTTTGTAGAAAAGACGAATTAAATAATTATAATGTTTGCCTCATTTCATCGCCTCTCTTTTGTAACTCCTTCCGATGATCTGCTATGATTTTGTCTTTTTCATTAAGGGCTGATAACTTCTTTGTTCTTTCTTCTTCATTATTGTCGCTAGTTTTAGCTTTCTGTTTAGACTTGTTTCTACAAATTAATTTATAAACAATAAATAAAAAGATACAGCTCACGCTTGACTACAGAATTCTAGATTTTTTTTATCGCTACCCTATATCTCTTTCGATTGCTATCGACTTATCTCATCTTCGATGCAGTCGCAAAACACTTTGTAAAGAGTTAAACAATCTTTTGAGTGGTATCCGCATGGTAATCATACTTTATTTTTTAGCATGATTTCTGTTTTGAACCATCCATATAAAAAAGTAAATTTTCATTGATAGTCAGGATAAGTGAGGTTTTATATAAATAAGTCTTAAACAATACAGTACGAAGGTAAATTATTATGAGAAAACGGAGGTTAGGATCTACGACCAAAAACTATGAGGAAAAAAAAATATATAAAATGATATGAAATTTATACTGCTGAAATCTAAGAAATCGGACAAAAGATGAACAGTTCTTACAGGAAACAAATAATTATAATTTTTTCGACGAAATGAGAACCGAAGACAAACTAGAAAATAACCAAAATATCCAAAAATGGTCGACAAAATACGTGTATAAATACTTAAAAGTGAAGACACTTACCACTACACAAACCATTTTATGGCAGTTAGAATTTAAAAACAATATGTGCTCTATTTTCAAGATTATATTGGATTTTTTGGTGTTTTTTTTTATACTGTTTTAAAATTCATTGTTTTAGGGGTTGTCCTCATAGACATATACCCAACCTGATTTGTTTCACATCATTACAAATATGGTGATTCATTGAATTTGTACGATTCAAAAGAACATACCCTATTTCAATATTTAGGAGTAGCTTTCTTACTTCTTCGACTGGCGGTTTGTTGTGTTTAACATTCAAAGCTTGCAATTGTGGCAAATCTGCTTTCGAAATTACAACACACTGTTGTAACCATGATTGATAATAATGATAGAGTGACAGATATTTATAAGAGTCTTTTTCTTTATCAATCTTTGTTAAGATTCTGTAGCGTTCATATCCAACTCGTTGACGAACTGTCAGTGACAACATTTCATTAAGAAAGGAATCGATATCTCCATGTATGCCATAACTAGCATAGTTTAGTATTTCCGCTTGTTTTTGTCGAATATCAAAGACGATACGTTCAACATCTGTGTAAATATATTTAAGCTTCAGAGCAAAATCGTTATAAATTTCCTGTCCTTTTTCGGTCTCTTTAATTACTTTCTTCAATTCTTGATGAATACTGTCTTTCTCCTTTTTTAGGTTTCGTTTGCTATCATTTGCAACATTATAAAACGACATAATTTTGTGACCCTCATGCCACTGGCGGTAGCAGCTGCTACATACTGCCGTCCTACACTTTACGCAATATTTTTGCAGTAGTTCTCTTTTGTGTTTCAAACAGAAATTTGATAGGTGTGGAAAATGGTAAATTCCAAAAGAATGATCCTTTTTACTTTCATGTTTTGTCTCACACACTATACATACCGACTTATGACATTTGAGACATGTTTTAAAAGTTAAAATCGGTGATAAAACTAGTTGTTGGTAGCACTCGCAACAAATTTCATCCATCTCTTTTAGCGTTGACCATCATGCATTGACAATTTACTTCCTTGTTTGATTCACTTGGTTACGCTCCTGTTTGCACAGGTAAAAAGGGAGGTAATAAATTCAATTCATAAACTGTTTCTTTTCTTCTTTTTAACTTTTTTTAAACTGATTACTGAGCCCAGAAATCAGCATTTCAAAAAACCAGAAAATTAGAAATAAAACAAATGAATAAATCAAATCCAGTATTTAAATAACCAATAGAAATAAATAGACTAATATAAGACATATAATAGTAGATGTATGAGGGTTCACACGGTTTTTAAATACACAATAAATGTACAGTCTAATAAGGAAATCAAAACAAGATTTTTTTTATACAGTGGGGGATTCGGCGCCAGCAAATATGTTTAACCCAGCCACATTCAGTAAGTGCCTGTCCCAGGTAAGGAGCCTGTAATTCAGAAGTTGTCTTTTGTTGCTACGCATCATATTTTATTTTGGTTTATTGTTTTGTACATAAATCAGGCCGTTAGTATTTTCAGTTGAACTGTTTTACATTTGTCATTTCTGGGCCTTTTATAGCTTACTGTGCGGTATGGGTTTTGCTCGTTGTTGAAAGCCGTATAGAGAAATATAGTTGCTTACTTTTATGTCGTTTTGTCTCTGGTGGGGAGTTGTCTCATTGACAATCATACAACATCTTGTTTATGCCCCCGTCGCGGCGGAGGCGGCATTTAGTTTTACCCTTGTCCGTCTGTACGCCCGTTCGTCCATCCGTACGTCCCAAAATTAGTTACCGTTCTCTTACTTTAGTTAACCTCGATCATATGTTATGAAACTTATACGCAATGCTTACCACCAAAAAACACAGATCAAGTACGAATATGGATAGCCTCACTTTGACCGTTCTTGGTAAATAAATATAACTAAGTTTCAAAGAAAACAAAATGTCAATGGGTTGGAATAAGTACCTTGACTCTTAATTTACAAGCGGGGGCATCTGTGTCCCAAGGACATATTATTCTAGATCTTTTATTTAAATACTAATATTCATATTTTCACATTAATTTTGTACTGATGCTCTTCAAATACTCTGATTTCGGGAAGAAAAAAGAAAAAAAATAGCCATTGATAACAGTATACTAGTATTCACTTTTCCGAATAAGCAAAATTACCTTTTTTCTGGCTTAATTGTTCTACTCCACATGTCATTCCAGAAAAAAAAAATAGGTTTTCTATTTATGTAGATGCTTTAATTAAATATATCATGGAAAACCAAGCAAGATGGAACATAATTTTTCGATTCGAAAAGAAGAGGGGAATTTGTTCTAATTGAAGACTTTGTATAATTGATATTGACGAGGATATAAATGTCTTAATTAAAGTAAAAAATGGTAAATCACAGGATTTTTACTCAAATTCAATTCTTAACTACTTTAAGCAGTTTATGCTCATCAGTACTCAAATGAAAACAAATTATAAAACATCATATGTCATGATAAATATTAATTATTGTTCGCTAGCAGTCTTGTCGTGCGATAAACGCAGTAAACAAGAATTAAAACAAATTACGCAAATCTTTGACATATTCATTGCTCAGTAGTTTAACTAGTTTGAAGGAAGATGGACGACTATTATAATATGGTTTAATACACTGCCTCCTTAATGATATGAAACATTCACATAGTAATACAAAATGGAACTCGTCTTCGATAGTTGTGTAGTACAGGTTCAATTTAATAATTTATTTCAATTAATAGTATTTATTATATTTATTCATGCATTGACTTCAGAATTCGAATGTCTGCAAAAAATCTACAACAACTAAGAATTATGAATCAGAAACAGATTTAAAAACAGTCATAAAGAAGATTAACAATAGATCGGAGAAATTTGAGAAGGTGCTCCGTGATACGAAGGTGCTGTCAGATACTCAGGTGCTTCGGAATACTCAGGTTCTCGAGTGCAACTGTATTACAGAGGAGGCTATAAAGGAAGCAATAGAGGACAAGGCAGAGACAGATGTTTTACATTTCATAGAAAAATCAGATCTTGTATACAACCAACAATTACAACAATGATACACCAATTATATGCAGATGGTGCCAAACCAAATTGTTTGATGTTGCAGGGCAACAAATGACAAAGATGGTGATCTTTTTAGTTGGTACTAGATCTTTTCAATATCTCTCGACACCGACTAATGACACCTACAGTTTACAGGTAAAATGGATGGGTCGTCTCAAAGACAAAAACCATCATGATTATCATTGCGTTACATATTGGATTGGCGGTTATATACTGTCTTGACTATATAGCTTCAGAAAATATATCAACCAAATGAATAAATAAATATATGTCTCTGTCATATAATCTTCTTATTTTGTATGTATTTACACGACATTTCATGTTGAATTGATTAAAAAAATTACTGCAATCATTCTGCATCCCTTCAATTTTATGATTATGTGAGTCTTTCACCAAATATTTGCCGCATGCCAATAACAATTAATTTGTTGGTGTAATAGGTTTTATGAAATTTTTTTTAAAATTATGAAAAATAATTACTGGACTGTCCGTCCGTCCGTATCACACTTGTGAACACGACCAACTTGGTGTTTTTTAACCGATCTTCAACTTAGTTGATGTACATATTCAATTTCTGGAGGGATAATGACATAATGATTGTTAAGGTCGAAGGAAAATATCACATCTATTTTTTTTTTCAACGACGGGCTTCTCCGCTTCACAAAAGTCGAAGTGCCGGGTGAAGATAATATTTGTTGATAAGAGAAGGTTCAGTTTTTATTCCTTTAAAATATGTGGATGCAATGAAATATTTGATCATTTTTAAAAGATTTCAAAGAACAATTCCCAAAAAAGGGGGGTATAACCCTTATTCGCCAAAGTAGAAACATATGGTTGGGTCATGCGGATTTTATAAAAATAAATATTTATGTATCATTAAAATAATAAAATATTGTGAACTTACCAGCGCTTGCATCGTTAACCTCTGCCATGTTGATTAGCACAATCCACGTGTACTATAAAATCACAACCTAGAAAGGAGTGCTCGACTCAACACAATAAAAAGGAGGAGGGATAAATCTGTCTTGTTTGGAACATAAAAATTGAAAATTTCATTGAATGTGTTGACAAAAAAATAAATCTTTATATCTAGGCAATCTGTTTTATTTATCTATTATATATTACATAGGCGGATCCAGGGTGTGCCCTGGGGGCCCTGCCCCCCTTTTATGGGATAAATTTGTTTGATTATATAGGGAATCACTGAAGCATGACTGGAGCGCGGTGCCCCCCTTTTTTTTTAGCTCAGGCAGCCGCGTCCTTATGAAAAGTTCTGGATCCGCCACTGTATTATATATATATATATATATATATTTATTTTATTTATTTACTTTTATTTATGTTTTAATTAATTTCAGTTTGCAATGGATGATGAAACAAAAGAAAGGATTAGCGGCATTTTGCCAGTCTTTTATAGGCTTCCACCGGATGTTGCAGCCTTCTATCGCCAAGTACTGCAAATTATACTGGCAGTGATCCGACCTCCACCTGATCCATTACTTGATATTCGTCACAGAATATGTGATGGACAGATACAAACTTGGGACGGAAAAGACGTTTTCCTCCCATAGATATTCTTTTTATCTTGCTACAAGAGAAACTCCAGAAAGCCTGCTGAACTTAGCGAGGTGCACGAACAACGCGTTTCCAAATGACGTCGGACCAAATTACAGGCTATCTCATGTAAATAGAGTAATGCTGTATATGATGTGGCTCAGATCATACCCTTCATATCACAACCTTTCTTTGATATTCAATGTTAGTGTTTCAACAATATACAATGAAATTCACAGATGTATTCCTATATTTAGCCGGACTTTGGAATATTTTATTCAGTGGCCAACAGTTAATGCATGGAGAGACAAACGGGGTACATGGCCAAAAGTTAGAGACGCCGTTGGAGCAATTGACGGAACATCTACAGAAATATATCTCCGCTAATTGAGCCACAGGAACTGTATTATTCTGGCCATCGGCATTATCATGCCATACACAAACAGGTAGTTGTAGACAATGCCGGGTATATTTGCTACGTAGAAAGTGGGTTTCTGGGCCATCAGAATGATGCCCAACAATTTACGTTGATGCAGCAAATAGGGAGAGATGGTCCGCTGTATTTCCCGGAAGACTGTGTTCTCCTTGGAGACAAAATTTATCCAAATCGTCATCCTTTAGTTACACCATTTACAACACCTCAAATTAATTGTAAGCCAGAACATTTGAAGAGAAAGAGCAGAAAACTTAATCGAGTGATTGGTGAATACAGAATTGAAGTGGAACACTAAATTGGTGAATTGAAAAGATACAAAGTATTGAGTACATTATGGAGGCACCCAAGGCCAAAACTAACAGACATTGTGGAAACATGTGCCGCCCTTGTCAACAGACATAAAACATTGTTTAATTAAATATTCACTACAATAAAACATGCTTTGTTCTTTTCATTTTCCAAATTCCACCAGGACAGCTAGAAGCTCAACGTCTAAAAAGATGAAATGTGACTTAAAGTACATAATTTCTTTATAATAAATTAAAAAAATCCATGTCATTTGGACTCTGTAGGAAAGTTGTATCATTGTCAATGAAAGCAATAAAATCAATAATGATCTCACTTTTTTTTAATTTTTGAGACGACCCCTCACATTTTACCTGTCGTAGTCGTTCTCAACTGTAGGAGTCGAGAGATGTTGAAAAGGTCTAATAGCCTGTGATGCAAGAGCGATTACAAACTTCAACAACAAAGGCCCGACAACTGAAAAAACAAATACAATCAGTTTTATTTTGGAGAATGTAATACCACCAGAAATTAGGTACACCAACATAATCGAAAGGTAAGTATAAGAGGACATCACCGTTGAGAACTTTTGTAACTGGATTATACCATTTCAACTATACATGTAAATATATCTTGTCATTAACATTATTTGATCAACACAGAACTTTAACCTTTAGATACTATACTGAAAATTGAATTTGCAGGAGGAAAAATGCTACCTCTTGATATTTTTTTTTTAAATCAGTAAAAGAATCAGGGAGGGTTGGCATACACGTATAGTATTACTTGTGATACCAGATAGTCCTTGTACAACCTGGTACCGGTATTATTAGGAACAAATGTACTTATTTCATTTATGGAAAGATGTTGTTATACCGAAGATTTATAAGAAACTTTAGTGTGATCTCTAAACATTTAACAGAATTTATGCCAACCCCAACCAAAAAGAACAAAAAGAACAACTGTACTAAAAAATCTTGAATTATTTGATGAAACAACAGTAGAGACTTAACATCAGATTTGCAACGACATAGATTGGGTAAGTATACAACATCAGGATCAGGAACTGTATCCATGATTGGAAAACGTAAAACTTAGAAAGAAACCAAAGAAAGGAGAAATTGGAGAAATCATACAAAGTCCGTTACTCAGACAGTTTAGTGTAAACATCTGAAACTTATCAACAACATCCTATACCGAGAAGTAACAGATCTAGATATAAATGGTCAAATACTTCATCAGTCTATATCCCCAAGGGTGACTGGGGAATAGAAGTATGGTCACCATTGGTCTTCCTCCGACCGGCAGTAAAACCCTTGCTAAAGTGGGGCGTCCGTTTGGCTGTGCGGGATGTACAAATTTGCAGCCACGTCCGGTCAGAATGGGGACGTTAAATCCGATGCCTCGTGTAAAGAGAGTGCCACGCTCTTTGCACGTTAAGAACCCTTGCAACAACTCTTTGAGGGGTCCGTAGGTGACCTGTTGCAAGGCTAAATTGCTGCTCCTATCCAATATACCCCCAATTTCCCGTGGCAGTCTAAATTTCTCTGACCTTAATCCCGGACGCCCCTATTACAGAACCTACCTATTGTATTTATTGTTAATTTGTTCTCGTCCTGAATATGCATGAAATATTTGCCACTGGACGTTAAGCAACCGACAATCAATCAATCAATCATCAGTCTATACTACCATTTTGTAAAATAATAGAGCCCGCGCCACAATCAATAATAATGGTTCAATTATAACAACACTTGTATTTGTTGTCCTTGTAGCATTTATCATTGAAATAGTTCAAATTATGTTGGATAACTATTTATTATTAACTACATTTATAACAAAAAGATTATTTACTGGCTCATGGCGGGCGGAAGTGTTTTATTTGAAAACTTAATTTGTTATAGGGGTTGACACAAAACACATAATCATACATATAAATTAGGCCTATACCGCTGAACTGATGTTTTTGTTGCAAAAATCTTAACTTTACACCTTTGCTTTGTGTGGGACACCTGGGAAAATTCCCGGAACGTTCGATTTATAATAGTTCAGAAGTTCAGCACCGTAAAATTTTATGGAGTTCGCTATTTATTTTCTCCAAAAACTGGGTCATCGTTTCTCACCTGACATTTAATGATTTCTTTTGGATATTTTGCATCAAAGAAAAGATAAGAATTAGTATATATGCAAACATTTCTAGCCGTCAGTGACATTGGGTCTCAGTGGACTAGTGAAATAACCTGTCTGGCTGTCAGATTTAACAGTGACCTGGTGTCGGCAAGGTCTTTGAATGCTTTTTCATATGTTTTAAGTCGGATTTAAATAATGAGAACTGGAACCTTACGTTAGGAAATGTTTTTTGGACGAACGGACAAACCCGCAGACTGACTCTAGGTATAATAAAAACATATTTACACAATAAGTCACATTCTATCTATGTTTGACGTTCTTTTTGAAGATAAATCATTTTGTCTACTCCAGTGACTGCACTGTTCTAATTTGCTTGGCTCTGAAACTCCTAATGAGTTTAGATAATGATTAATTTGTTTCATATATAGTTGTTTTTCTTAAATTAAGTAAAAATGGTTAAGTGATTATTGTACATCTAACCAGTTAATTCACACGGGTTTACTCTACCAGATTGCATGTTTATTCACCCAAACCCCTAATCTTTTTATAGTTAAATTTACCAAGCAGGAAAAGGGAAATCATCTACATAATGACATATTGCAATTTTGTCTGAATTAATTGAAGTTTAAAATTATTATCTCTCATCTGACATGTCTTCTTTTGAAAGTTCTCTAATATTAGGATAGTTTGGAATGCATTTCACAGAACTAAATCTGATGAATTACAAGGCATAGTTTGAGCTTCTTCATGAGTACTGTCACGAGACTATGACTCCATACTGGGAGAGTTAAACAGATAAGCTCCTGCTTCTGATGCATTCTTTTCTTTTGAATGTCTTTTCTCTGAAAAAAAGAATAAATTTATTGACACAACAGCATATTTTACTGAAAGTAGAATACGGAAACATCAGGATAAAATTATCAATACTCCTCTCCTTTCTCTCTTATGTATCTACATTTTTTTCCAGCTTTTTTGTTTGTGAATGCAAGAGCGTCCACACCAGCCTTGTGTTATAATAACATATAGCTGATGATCAGGGTTTTAGTTATATAAAATATTTGTATTAACCCTGTAAAAAATACATTGTGTATAAAAAAAATAATATAACATCTACACACGCTTAAAACACATGTCATATGTCTATCTCTAGATTCGTCTTACGTGACAAAGTAACACTACGACTATTGAAGTTATATTTTTACATAGCGGATGTGGTCGAGTGGTCTAGAGCGCTGGACATGAGGCTAAGCGATTGGTGCTGTAGTGTATCAAAGGTGTGAGTTCAAATCTCGTTGAGGGACAAAAATTTGTCAGCATAAAAATCGAATTCTAACACTATTAGGTTTAATTTTCAGACATATATATATATATATAGTATAGTGTTAGCCCTGTATAACCACGTGTTATCCGATGGAGAATGTCTGTCATAAAGTTGCCACATGTTTAGACGTGTATATATATATAATTCGTCTCAAATTTAGCCCAACAATGTTAGATCTTCGAATTTGCGCTAGCATATTTTTGTTCTTCCCTCAGCGGGATTCGAACCCTTGCGTCTGTGACATCGTGGCAACACCGCCTGCACCGTGTCCAGCGCCCTAGACCACTCGAACACCTAGGCTACATAAAATATAGCTTTCGGTGGTCGATGTAATGCCTTTCCTCATCGGCTTTATCTAGGGTTGTAACACAGTACATGATGTATAGTGGCAGGTAGATGTTGTACTTTTCAGATCAGCTTATTTGTCTGTCGTAAAGGATGATAATGTTAATTACCATGCCGCTACATTAAATTTTAAGTTTATTATACACGACTAAACATGTGACAACTTTATGACAAACATTCTCCATCGGATAACACGTGGTTATACAGGGCTAACACCATATATATAGGGAAGAACAAAAAATTTGCGAAAGCAAATTTACAGATCTAACATTGTTGGGTTGATGTTTAGACGAGTTGTATATATATATATATATATAATTCGTCTCAAAATTATAATTATTTTATATATATATAAAACAAAGAAAAGACGGCCCAAACAAATAAAATTCCGTTTGTTGACAGTTTTCATCCTGACCTGACAAATCTTTCATCTATTGTCCACAAACACAGGCGTCTTATTGAAAATAATCCTTCCTTAAGATTTTTCCATCACCTTCCGTCATGGCTTACCGCCGACCCAAAAACCTCAAAGATATTCTAGTTACATCTAAAGTATCTAAACAAGAGACATCGAAAATAAGAGATTATAAACCATGCGGAAGAGGCAACTGTAAGTGCTGCAAAGTCGCCAACATTGAAACCCAATTCGTCAACACAGTCACAAAAAATAAATACAACATATTTATAACATCCAATTGCAAAACGCAAAATTGTATTTATGTTCTAACGTGTGGAACTTGCAAGGTGTAATATGTTGGTAAAACAGAAACACCATTCAACATCCGACTGAATTACCATCGGTCATTTTATACAAAAGAAAGAAACTGCCCAATCACAAGACATCTTTGAAGAGAAGGGCATGATTTTGAAAACGTCACATTTCAAATCATTGAGAAAAACCAAAATTGGGACACGCAAGGGAGACAAAAGAGAGAGAGATTTTGGATGCACCAGTTACGGACTCTTGAACCTGATGGACTCAATGAGAGAGAGACGAGAAAAGATTTAAAAACAAATCAAAACAATAATCTTGAAATTCATACAATTTATACAACATCAATAAATAAGTTAAACTTTTATTCCAACTGTGTGTAGTTTAAGCTACAAAATATTTTTGTCATGTATCCGATTTCACCTGGATATATGCACACGCCTGATGAAGCTAGTTTGTCTAGCGAAATATTGCGTATATCTATTTAAAATCTAATAGAACTTTTTTAATGTATCAATTAGCGTGTTTAAGTTATATTCTTAGACATTTATATATATATCAATAATAATGGTTCAATTATAACAACACTTGTATTTGTTGTCCTTGTAGCATTTATCATTGAAATAGTTCAAATTGTGTGGGATAACTATTTATATTATAGTTATATATAGCTGATGATCAGAGTTTTGTTATAAATATATATATATATGTATATACAAATATGTTTTATGTTTTATGTTAATAAAAAGTTGATGTTTTCTAACTATATTTAAGTAGTATTTATACATACTAATTCATAAATATATTATTTAAACAACTCCGTATTTATTTTAACACATGCATATTTCACGGAATTTTCTATGGCTTCCGATCATCAGCCGCCCAGCCATAATTTTAAACATTATGATACTCTTTCGTCCTTAAAATTCAGCATCTAACAAGAGCATCAAGCAACATCTTATACCGAGAAGTAACAGATAGAAGCCAAATACCTCATCAGCCACATAATTTGAAAGATTTGATGGAATAACTATTAAAGGTTGATAAATCGGACGTAACGCATGGATTAAAGCCAACGTCTACTTATTCTAACCCACCGAGAGTACCTTACTATTTGGACAAGGAAAAGTTAGGAAAAGAAGAAATAACATATGATTTGTGGAGATACGAGCTAGTATGTCTATAAACGACAAAACCCACAATTCGCATTATTCCACATGCAGACTCATGGTGTAGTAGAGGAGAAGGAATCTGGCATGCGAAAAACATGAAGGTGATGATATATCCGCATGAAGTTTAAGATTGGAAAATGTATTAAAAAAAGTCATACAGACAGAGAAATGTAAAAGATCAGATGCAGATGAAATGTTACATAATATGGGTTGGAAAGGTCTGCACCATACTTAAGCTTCAAAAGCTATAAGCCACTATGAGAATTGTCTTGCGTAGGATAGAGAACTACCTACATTTAAGACCACCACAGGAACATCATCATGATGGTGATGAAGATGATGTCATTACATCAAGATTAGATAAACTTGAAACTAGAATGCAACAACATCACCATAACCATTACCCAGGACAAAGTAGAGGTAGAGGTTACAGAGGAAACTTCAAAGACAACCATTACATGAGAGACAGCAACCTGCATAGGAGAGACAGCAACCTGTATATGTACTGTAGGCAATATGATCAAGAGGGACAATTTGTCAGAGGATATTCCAACAAATCTTCTCAGTCGCAGCATTACCGAAGTACAGGCTACTTGGCTGGTGATACCCTCGGGGACTAACAGTACACCAGCAGAGGTATCGCCCCAGTAGTAGTAACAATATAAACGGTACCAATTTTACTGCACCAGATGCGCATTTCGACAATTAATGTCTCTTCAGTGTTGCTCGAGGCCAAATATTTCAAAAATCTAAAACCTAATACAAACGTTAAAGAGCTGATCGACCAAAAGGACCTAAAGTATAGCCAAAACCGGACAAGGAATCGGAGCTTTTCATGAGGGAGATATATTCCTTAATTTGAAATTATTTTAAAAATTTTATAACAGTACATTTCATAAAGAAAGCTATTTCAATACCACCAAATTCCAAAATATGCATTACTAGTTTCATCGACAAACTAAAGCCATACCGTACCATCTAACATCAGCCATGGTTCAACCAACATTTTAGTCCATCATTCCACATCGCTTGGATATTACGCCATCCTAAGTCAGTTATTATGATGAAATCAGCAAAAGAATAGATGTGAACATCAGCAACATAACAACTAGGATTTTTACTATTCCACCTAAGTGCGATTGCCGACTAACAACCAGTTTATATTCCTGACCAACCTGATTTATCTGATACAGTTCTCACTATACCACTTTTGAATCAAGTAAAGATTGATGTAAATAACTTGTCATGTTATGAGTTTGAGAGAAGAAAGAACAGTATAACATTAAACAACGACATCTTTTCCTTTTAAACAGAGAGATGAAGACGCATACCGCCATCCATGTATTGGAAAGTAAAGGATCATTTTCACCAGTAATTGAGAGCAGGGATTATTAGAAAGTCGCACAACCGATTTTCATTGAACGAAGTATTCGTCAAGAATAAGGATGGCTCTCTACGAACGCGTATTGATTTATGTCAACTTAACAACCATACGAAAAAAGATACTTATACTTTGCCCCGTATAGAGGACATTATTGATCACTCAGGTGGAAATTTGTGCTGAAAAGTGGTTACCATCATATGGAAATATTTGAAGAACATATAGAAAGAACAACATTTGCTAAATGTCCGCTTGGCTTGTTTGAGTTCAACCACATGCCATTCGGTTTGACAAATTCACCAGTTACTAATCAACGCCACATTCAAGAATGCCTCAGCAACTACCATATGAACATTTGTTGTATCTTCATTGATGTGTCGTCATTTTTGCCAAATCCTTCGAAGAACATATTCAGCGACTGCAGTTAGTATTTGACAGAACCCGGGAAGCTAACCCGAAGTTACTACCTGGGAAATTTTCCTTCCTCATGCCACGAGTAAGGTATATGTTGTCCAAATAGTATCCAAAATTGTTATAGAAATAAGGGATTTCAACTCGGTGAAACATTACTAATCAAGTACTCGTTGGTTGTATCGATTGATACTTGAATACTCGCTCGGGATTATGTCTACAAAAAGAAAACACAATTATACATATTTTACATTTTGTGGGTCGTTGTCTAACGGGCGAAACCTCATCTACATAAGTATCTAGGACAAGTTATCATATACCATAATTAAGAGCTTATTTACTTCAATTATTAATTAAGAAAACAACAATCTAATCGATTTAATTTAATAAATACCTATAAAAATATGATAACAAAGTCAAACCATATCAAACCACAGTATAAGATAATCGTAAAGAAAACACATTTAATTATTTACAAAGACGTTTTGATTTGAAGTCACGGATGTATTAAACAATTGACTGAGGGTCACCACGCGGTGCAACGAATTTTAACTATTTCAGAGGAGAGTCGGGTCTGCAACTTTGTAACTAACAGTCCTGCTGACGAAAATATTTGCTCTGAAGAGGCGAAATATCTACGACATTTTTAGCTCAATGTGTAAGTCTAGGAAAGATACTTTCGTTTTTAGTGTATAGTGTTTTTTTTTTGGAGGCATTTCAAATGACAATTAAGCACAAACATTCGAAACGAAATGTATTTAATTTTCCGAAATCAATTTCATGTAATGAAGGCAGCAATATTCTAACTGGAAGCCGAATAGTTGAGTATCATTTTGATAGTCGATACGCGGGTACTACCGTGCAACAACCGAGTATACGAGTACTCGTTGACATCCCTTATAGAAACAGACCCGGTGAAAATTGAAAAAGTGATGTCTTGCCTTACTCCAACTACACCATTGGAATTTGGACGGTTTATAGGATTTACTACGGTAACCGTAGATTTATTAGGAACTTCAGTCAGATGGCAGGATCCTTGACTGATCTTATGCCAGCACCAAAACCAAAGTCTGGAAAGAAACAAAATAACATCCTTGGACGAATATACAATGGAGAAACAGCTTTCAACCAGCTTAAGCAGAATAAAGCTTCAGCACCTGTACTTGTATATTACCCAGATTACCATAGACCTTTTGAGCTACACACAGATTGAAGCGGTTAAGGTTTAGGAAAAGTGCTGTATCAAGAGCAAGTAGACAAGCTCAGAGTTATTGCGTATGCCAGCAGAGTAAAAGTATCCTGCCCACAAAATGGATTTCCTCGCAAAATTGGCCATTACTGATAAGTTCCAAATTGTGAAATCATTACCTCCAATTCCTGTGCCTAGACGTTCAACACGTATTCGTCTATCTCCGTTTCCAATTGATCAATGGAAAACCCCTTTTTGAAATTGATTGAAATTTTAATAAAATGTTTTGGACTGTGAAAGACAGGTTAACATGGTTAAGTTAGATTTTTGTTGTTTCACTTTGGCTGTTTCAGAGTAATATTACTTGTTTGTTAAAAAAAAACTCAAAATTTTTTGGTTTCCGGATGATTAATGGTCAACCCCTTTTTGAAATTACAGTCAAACCTGGGTAAACTGGACCCTGAATAAGCCGGTTTCCTGTCCATTCCGGCCGAAAATTGAAGTCCCATTTTTTCCCCTTCAAAGTGTTTGTAAAAATACCCTCTGTAAACCGGACCCTGTGTATTCCGAATTCCGGTCTAATTATGTACTCCGAATACTCTTAATTACATTAATTATTACCTGTAAAAACCTATTGATCGATATACAATCAAAACATAATTGTTTATACAAGATGTTTTTTAGGATCAGCAAGGTGTTAAACCGTGAACTTACAGTAGTGAGCTGTTTTTATTGAAACACTATTAAGTTTTAATTAAAATAAACTAAAAGAAACGCCGAATATATCGGATAGAACTCACGTTGTAACATTGATAATTTTTTCAAATCGCGGAGTAAGAAATTTACATCGCGTTTCCGAAATGCTGGGTTCCCTGTTGTAAACCCCGAATCCGGTGACCCTAATAATTTAGAATATAGCAAAGTGCTCTCGACCAATGAAAGTGTAGAATTTGGTGTTTCTTAATTGTGAAGAATGAATGTAAACATGTTCTTAGTAAGGGATTATCATATTGTTTAGGCCTATTCACAGTTCAAAACAAAGGATTTTATATAAATGAGTCACAACTGCCCGAAGCACATTTATCAAATTGATAGGATTATTAATTGAAAGTTGAATTTTGAAAGAAACAAAAAAATCAAATTAACTTTAAAGTTTACTTGTGCAGTAATTGGTATCGTTTATGTTATTATGTGAATATTTAGATTTCGAAATTTCAAAAAAAAAAAGCATTATCAAAGCAATGTGAAAGAAGAAAAATAAAAAAAACCTTCTAAAACTAAAGGAGTAGGCGCGGTAAGACCCCTTTTTGGCCCCAAAATATAGCGTTTTTACAAAGTTGTTAAATTGTAAAATATTACTTAGTTATTGGAAAGTAGAATACTTTTGTTACATGAATATGGGCTGTTTTGATAATACAATGATATTTAAATATATGTTGTATTTAACGATAATACACAACATATATAAATGTTGAGGGTGAACACGAATGTGGCCAGTTCCATTTTAAACAAAAACCGTCTGAAAAGTGAGTTTAATGGCATATTTGATGGATTTTTCTTATATAAGCTTGAATTTGAGCGTTTATAACGACCAAGTCAGTCCAAATCTTTTACAAGAACTAATTGAATCGAATGAGGTAGACAAAAGAGTGTTTAAAAAATGTCAAAAATCTTTCATCAGACGTACTTCAAATTTTAGGCCGAAATTAGCCCTTACCGGACCTTCTCCTTTAACCTAAATCTTTAACTAATACGCTTACCAAAAATCAGATTACTGTATCCGCAGTTAGTAGGAATAGTCATTTCCAATATACCGTTACATACATGAAATCGAATTACAAATGTAACTTTTGGATTTCTTTAAAAAAAAAAATATTTTTGTTAAATTTTAGTTAATTAAGTAGTATTTGATGTAAAAAGCTGGAATACCATTGGTTGTGGAATGCAATTTAGTTGTAACTTTGATTTTGAATTTATTAAATTGAACTGTAAATAAACAAAAATAATTCCTCATTAAATTATTACATAATTTACACTCATACTCACAATTACGAAAATTTCTACGATTTCATTGTATCAACTAAAGTCTAAAACACAATTTATTTGAATTTCCCAAACTAAAAGTAAGTCCTCACATCACTAAGACTAATATATAAATGAAATACCTACAAAGGGAGTCATCCATTAATTATAAACATTGCACTGACAATGAAACAAATTCTTGAATAAAACCAATCAAGAGATCATTTGAGCCTTGAGCACTTTACAATATTCTAAGTTTGTAACGCTCGTACTTAATCATGAAGAAAGGGGTTATCATTCTATTACATATACGAAGAAGACCCGGATGACGACATTCCATTGTCGAGTTTATGGGTATCGTACATTGTTTCGATCATAATGAAATTTCGTTTGATAAAATTCTTGCTTTTGAATCGGCTTTACCAACCTAGGAAATGAACGATGGAAGTAAACATGGTAAAAAGAAACTTTCGTTGCACAATTCAAACAACACGAGGATTCTGATGCAAATGAAAACAAATTCAAATTGAAAGTGAAACTCACGAGTCGGAGACTGGTGCCGAGGCGATTTGACATACGAGGATATGTAAAAAAATTTAAATATATTTTTTTTTTGGACTCGAGGGACAACCAATTTCTGAAATTTCTAAAGCCAATGAAAACGATGTCTCAAAACACGATCGGGCGTAGTTAAGTGGTGAAAAGGCGGGATACACTTGTGATGTTCATGTCACAATAATTTCACACAAATCATGACGTAACTTTTAATAAATAGATTATTACGGTATATGTTTTTATTAGTTTACAATTAACATTGAGACACAATTTTTACATGCAAAATAACTGACGTCATAATTCAATAACTTCCAGTCAATACGGACACCTGAATAAACCGACCCACTGTCAAAACCGGCCCTTTTTCATAGTCCCATAGCCGGGCGGTTTATACAGGTTTTACTGTAATGGATTTTTTTCTAAAAGATATACAACGGTTCTATAGACAACCACCAATTTATTAATTCAAGAACGTAATAAATAAGACGGCTAAAATAATTCATATATAGCAGAATATGATTTCAAAACAAAGGTTGCTTGCAAAGATGGTACATGTTTCTAATTTATACAACATTAGGTGTCTGTTATAAACTTGTTGTTGGAGACCAAGGGTACAAAAAACTGTACCAGCAGTTCTCTACTGATTAAAATACATATTTTTCTATTACAAATTTTCTTTAGAATAGTTTTCAAGGCTATCATATTGCTTTGTTTTGATGATAACTTCCTTCTATAAATATAGAATAATAAGTTTCTTTTGTCATCTTTAATGGTTTTTCGTAGGAATACCGAATAAAACAAAATCAATGTTTAAAATTAGTTCTATTTCTATTTTTAAAATATCAAGGAGTTAAGGTCTGCCCATAATTTTGATATATATGGACGGACTATATCTTTTATTGTTTTGACCCCTCCACATTTAAAACTGCACTTATTTGTATCTTTCACTACACGTATTAATTTGAAGAGGTTTTTATAATTGAAGGCAACACTGGGATTTTTCTCTCTCAAAATCATTGCGACATATCTTATATTCTTTTAAATACTTTTTATTGCGGAAATTTAACCTTGATATATAAGGAAAGGATATTGTAGACATTTTTAAAGTTATCAAAAGCCATGAACTATTTTAATGAAATGCTTTGGACCACTAATTAAAATTATGTTCGATTTTCGTCGATTTTTCAAAGTTTGATGATACAACAGATACAGTTAAGTGTGAATCATATCTTGCCTTACATCAAGAAAATGACAATGAGGGTCAATTGAGAACAACACTTTACGACAAAAGAGATGATTTAAGCTTCCAAAAAAGAACTTTCCATTTCTATGTAGCAACATTCAAGGAGCGCCTGCATATGGATTATATATCTTCCAGTAGATACGATATTCAAGAGCTTGCATTGCCTAATCATGATTTTCATGATAGAGGGTTGCTCATACAAAGAAGCTATTATACAACGAGTTTCAAGTTGAGATCATCCCTTCGAAAATTTAACAGACCCCATCACGAGCTGATTGACTGTTATGGAATATCTGTTTCAGAGATGACGACGGATATGTTCCAATTGTCATAACCACAATCCGTCCTCTTTTCCTAGAATGTGACTTACCGAATTAGACTTATCACCGGTTTTGTATTTACATGAACAACGCATGTAGAGAAGATTCTGCTTACTCTACCATATAACCTGACATCACCCCTAATTTTGTTTTAAAGGGGTTCGTGTTGGTCTTGCTTTAGTATAAGTGTTGTTTGTTGTGCTTTTTAATTTTTCAATGTATGTGTTATTCTGGTAATAATCTTGTCTATTATTTGTCATGAAAAACGTTTCAATTTCAAAGTTTCACACTCGATCAAGTGTCGGTATCAGAAGATTTACATGACTGATGGTTGACGAATTTAGTGATTTCTTACAGTTAGTAAGAACCGATTTTCAATCCCCTATTTGTAATGCCTTACCTTGATATTACTTATCAACATATTTATAGTAATACGACGGTTATCACATGTGGAGCATGATCTGCTAGCCCTTGTAAAGCACCTGCGATCACCCCCGGTTTTTTGGTTGAGCTCCTTTTGGTCAGCCTTAAGTTGTCTATGTATGTTGTGTTTTGTGTACTATTTTTTTTGTTAGGTCTGTTTCTATGGTCATCATCGCAATCCACTATTTTCTTCATATATATATATGAACTGCGACGGATAGAAATCGACCTTATGCAAGTGCACGTATACATATACATGTTTAAGACTTTGATTGATTTTGGAACATTCAAATACGAAATAAAAGATGAATGTTGGTTTTTTTTTTGTAGGGTTCTTATATCAACTCAAGTTTCAAACAGTTACAGCCTTTGCATAGAAATTTTTCAACTCGAAATAAGTTAACAGATGTATTGATATTCATTTGCATAAGGTTAATTTCTATTCGACGCAGCTCATGTATTACATTAAATGTCAACAAAGAATATTTGAGGGCAAACAGAAAACAGAAAAATGTTACACAAATTCACTGCCTTTGGATTATGGCAACCATATTACAACATCAATAAAATGTCACAGTATGCTGCTATAGAAACAAAACCATGATCTTTCATTTGTAACAGGCGGGGTTATACATGTATGTGATCACCTCTCTAGTTTGATAAATGGATCTAATATATTATTTCAAACAAACTGGCCATAGAAATTTTAAAAAAAGAAAGGATAAAGTAGTACATTGAATTTCGTGTTTGAATTTAAATGGTCTTAAACAGTTTTAATATTTGAGTTAAACAATCCATAATATAAAGTTAAAAAGCAATTATGGAATTTATGGTACGATATACTGTGTAATTCTAACATAATTACGATATAGTTTGTGTTCATGTAATTAAAGCCTTGTATAGCTACTTCAGGGAAAAAAATCAATTTCACTAAAATTTACTTTCCATAACAAAATAATTACCAGGAGACCTTCACCTCAAATGGTAATATAACACTTTTTGATTGGATGCTATTTTAAGGAACTTATTGAAGGATATTTATTTAGTAACAAATAGGCATTTCCCAAAATTGACTATCAAAGAGAGATAACTCTTGTTCATTTTTATTACTTACTGTCAAAAGTTTGATTAAAATAAACTATAGTCTGTTTCTCAAATCAGTATCTGAAAAAAACCCACCAAACCTCATTAAGTTGACTGAAAGGAACAATTGAATAAATTGTGATTACAAAATAAATTTTTGTTTAAAATTCAATGTTTCACTTTAAAAAACAGTTTTTGCTACAAATGAAATGAAATTGGCCACATTCAAGAGGGTCTGGATGGGGTAGCTTTATTTCTGTATTCTTAATTTTTGAGGTCATGTTTCTCTATTCTTTATATTTTTTGTTCATTATTCTAAATTCTTTATATTTTAGCAACCCATTATTTTCTATTCTTTTTTAGGCCCTATTTTTCTGTAGATTTGGTACGTTATCCTCTATTCTGTAAACTCCATCCAGACCCTCATACAAGGACCACCATGAATATTTGCTCAATGTGGACATGACCTATATACATAATTTTTAAACAATTTACTTTTGGTCAAGGGGTGTGGTCAATGTTTTCCAGAAGGATATAGACCTTACAAATGCCTAAAAAAACAGGCAACCTGGATAAAAACAAAAATATCACCCTTTATAGGCTTTCAATATTGTTAAAACAAACAACAGGCAACAACGGTGTTTAGTTTATCTACCTTTGCATAGTTAAGACCATAAATATGGTTTTTTACATATGGTATAACACATTTTGATTTTAAGGGGTCAATTTGAGTCCTTCATGGACATACTCCTTTACAAGTTTTTCATTGTATTTTTTAAATAAAAGAAACTAAAATTATTTCATTTTATTAATATTCAAGAACACTTACGTTATCTTTAAAGTCCCTTCACTTAGGTCATTTTTCAGTTCCTTAACAGTGAGGTCATACTTTTCGAGGTTAGAATTCTCAATCTGGCCCTCTAATTCATTCCAATATATTACCTGTTAAAAGAAAGAAATTCTTATTTAAGATTTTGTGAAAGCAGATTCAAAGTCTTATTTCAAGACACACAGTATTAGTAAACAAATACATTTTCTCAAATCATGATTTTTTTTTTAAAAGCAGCTAAAAGCAACATAATAATTTAGTAGCACAAATCAGCAACATAAAGTTACACGAAGCAACATAAAGTAACACATAGAAACATAATGCAACACGATGCAACATAAACTTACACAATGCAGCATGAATAAAACAACGAAACAAAGCCACAACTAAAGCTATGTAAGCATTATTAAACAGGGATATAAAACTAGTTCTTTGTTACATTTAAGGGAGCAGACTGAAGTAGTAATTCTTTATGGCAGCCGTATCAGTACTTTGATTACAATGAATTAGTTTTTGCTAATTGACACATACTGAAAGGGTCAATGTTTGTGGCAGCTTTCTATTTTTCTTGTTACAGTTTACATGCTAAAATATTTAATAGCTAGTACAAACGGGGAAAACAGCCTTGGAATTTATTTTTTAATACTAAATGATTGCAGTTCCATATACATGCATCTATCTACATATGCATTAGAAATACCACCTGTAAGTGTGGTTGATCCTTTGAGATTGTTAGTCCCATGTGTGAAATATTGTTTTGGTTTCAGCAGTATGGTACGTTGGTTAAAGTATCTAAGATATTGTGTTCCTATCATTACGTGTGAAGGGATTGGGTGTGATGATGTGTTGTAATCCTACACCTTGCAATAAAAAACATTTGTGAATTTATGCTTCAACACTGATCAAGGAAGGTATTTTGTTCACCCCAATAAGGTGACAGGAATGAGATATTTATTAAATAACTATTTACCCAAGGTGACAATGTAAGTACAACATTAAAACAAATGTGAAGCAGTGAGTTTATAGCCAGAAAAAGTTCTTAAAATTTTGTTGACCCTACTAGTTTTTCTACGTGCCGCATAATGCACAATTTTCCCTTGGTATGATGTTAATTTTGACCCCTCATCCCAAGTATGGATTATTTACTTTTGGTTAAACCAGCATGGTGGTTTAGATATCAAGTCATGTTGTGTTGGTTCAGATGCAGATGTAGACTGATGATGTTTTAGAACGGATGATGATGATGGCGACTGAGGATTTATTGAAATTGCTGTAGGTGGTCATTGAAATTACTGTTGAAGAAGCTGGTAATGGTGATGATGGGTTGTCATGTTTAGTTGATATGCAATTCTAATGCAATAATGGTGTATCAGTGGTTCTGATTGAATGACAATAAGCGTAAAATCTCTATCTCCCTGTCTGTAACTAAGGAAGCCGACGTTTTGAATTCCGGTATGTATTGGCATGTAATTTCTCCAATAATAAGCAAAAAAAAAAACTCACATTTTGCACCTATAAATCTTCTTTTTATCAAAAATTATTACAATTTGAGGCGGACAAGAAGCAAGAAAACGCCCAGTGTTTACGTCTGACGCCGGAAGCATACCTATGACGTCACCTAGTTTAGGCGTCAAATAAGATCACATCATTTCGCGGAATTTTCGTCTAATGAAAATTTTACACTGAAATCATGACTAAAATTGAATGATTTTTTTATTTTGCATTAGAATAGAGATAACTGTATTGTATTTGAAGCTTTGCGGACGTCCATCGGTAGTTATACTGTCGCAAATATCCGTTTACCTGTCTCCGCTACGCGTCGCCAGGGAAACTCAATTTGCGACAGTAAAACTACCGATGGACGTCCGCAAAGCTTTAAATACAATACAGTTATCTCTAAATTCACATTAATATTTACATCTACTTCCATTGAAACTATGGCATCCTCAAGATTTGTATTTTTTTTCTCTTCTTTCATTAAATTTATCAAATTTTTCTGCAATTGTGGTATACCTAAATTTCGCTTAAAGAGGGTCTTGTCACAAACTTGGTTTTGTACATCTTTACGGAATAAAATTTGTCTTTTTTTAAAGCGTTTTAATTATCTTTTTTATATTGTAACGATTGAATATAGCTGTTCATTTCTAATTCATTTTTCCATTTCCCTCCCATTTTATCTATTTGGTTTATTAAATCTTTATAAATGATGATCAAATTTTTTCAATTTAGCCCCTTTTTCTTCAATCCTCTGTTTAAGAGTTTCTCTTCTTTCCTGCTCTATTTCGATCTCTTCTGCTATTGATTTTTCTTTTAGAATTTCTGCATCTTTCCTATACTGTGCCACAATTTTACCTTTGTCTTCCTCATATTTTTCGCCTAGCCATTCCATTGTTTTGTTGTTTTTCATCATTAATTTTGTGTTAATTGTAGTCAGACTAATGTTTGTTGAGATGGTCTTTTGTCGGTCAAGTTGTCTCATCATCCTCTCAAAGGCAATGTTATTAGACGGACAAGAAAATGACTCTTTAATTTTTTTCTCAGACGGACAGTAGTATTTTCCTCCCGGAAGATAATTGATGATTTTTTTTTTGCATTTATTTATTGACAATGCCATTTGTTCAAGACTTTCAATAACTGTGGAATATGCAACCAGTGGTTTTAAAACTGCCATATTAAATTGCGAAATTTGGGTAGTATAACCTGGAAACATTATATATGAAGTGTCTAAAAGTAGAGCTGGCTTTTTTACAATCTTTTCTAATTCCTTCACCAAAGTGTTGTAAATAGTTGTCATTTCCAGTGCAGATTTATATTGAGATGCCAAAGAAAAATTAGGAGCGGTAGTTTTTAAGTAGATGATTCCAATTGATTGTATGATTGCTGTAACTACGTCATTCTCAAATAGTTGGAGAATAGATGTAAGCATAAAATTCGGTTTATTTTTGGAAGAATTAATATACGCTGAAAGAAGATCTTTAAGGCAAAAAGTACCACAAGCATTATAAAACAGAGTATTGAAACGATTGCCAACAAGTCTAATATAGGGATATGTCCTATATTATTTCTCCGTAAAAAAGTTCGTCAATAAAGGGGTTCTCCAACTTTGTCACTATGAAATAATTTATAAACACAGCGAATCAAATTATGTATATATATTGTTGCGGAATAAATTCTTGAATTTTACATCCTTCTTTTTTTCTATTTCCTTCGCAACCTTTTCAACCTCATCTGCGAATTGTAATAAAGGGTGTACAGAGACTGAAACTCATTTTTTCAAACTTGTTTTATTTCAGCTCTGTTGCGCTCCTGTCTGTCATACAATTGGCTAATTTGCCGACAAATTCATTAGTATTGGTTACATCATTTACCATATCTAAGGTAGCTTTTACATATCTGTCTGCAGTCCCACTTGATATCTGTTTTAATCCTGCAAAGCATAGGTTTGGTGATTCTCATATAATAATTATATTATGTGTTCGCCCTGTCTTGTCAGGAATATGCATGAAATATTTGTCACTGGCTGTTTTGGTTTTCATTTCCTTCCCATATTTTTAATTAATTTTATATACCTCTGTTCATAGTTGACAACTAAATTATACGACAAAAGAGATATCAATTTTTCAAATGTGAACTTTACATTTCTGTATAATTCAAATCTTTTGTATTCTATTTGAGGCACAAAAAATAGAATTAAGTTTCCTGCCTAATTATGTTTTCTTACACATTCCACGGACATTTTCAGTTTAGCATTATTCAATTTTTTTTTTATTTAGCACTGTGAGAGCCAAGAACATTTGCCCATATATGGTCAGGTGTATTACTTAAACATTTGATTTCAGGATTATATTATTAATTTGTATTGTTTGACTAATCAGGAATAGTCACATGTTAAACTATATTTTCAAAGGTCGATTGAAAACGGCGGATAGAAAAGTGATATTGCACGGTTATTTTTAGAATATCTAAAAACCGATATACTTTGTGACGTCATCTAATGAATTTCATGATATTGTTAAAAAGTTTTTAAAAAGTGGTTATTTATGATCGATTTTTGAAAAAATAATCTTCAAATACATAAAATGTACACAAAAAAAAAAACAACATAAAAATATTATGTTGTTTTTGGCCAAAGACAATATGATATCTATAAAATTCCAACAAAATTAAATGATCGAAAAAAGAGAATATAATGCACTGACGATTTTGATACAAATATGGTTAGAAATTAATAATAAAACAATTGTAGCCTTAGTATGAGGTCAATATACTTCTTTCAGTTCAATATATCCTTGTATCGACCTCATACAAAAAAGGCTATAATTGTATAATATAAGTAATTATGGCATTTGAAAATTTTACACCAAATCTTTCCAATCACTTGAATAAGTAATTTTAAAAGTGAGAAGACTAATCAATAAATTAGTGATAATAAAATCACTTCTTAAAGTAGTACCCCTGACTGATATAGTCTTTTGTAAAATATTTCTAACCAATCATTTTCTGCATGGAGACGGACACAGGTAAATAATTTTTTGGGCCTCATATATTGCTATTGTTGTTTGTCTTTTCTTCGTTTTTATTTTTGATCTAGGCAATGTAGAATTTGGATTTTATGGCAGATTAACATTTTTTTAGGTAATATTGTTCACAACTTCTATAGACAACAGGTGATCTAGAGCTTGACATATTGCATAGATATATGTCATTTGTTGAAGACTATGTTATCCTTCAGTCTTTTGGTTATTTTTTATTGTCCGGTTGCTGTCTCATGGATATTTACCCTGGAGAAACAAGTTGTTAATTTCTATGTCATTTGGTATCTTATAAAGAGTTGTCTTATGGGCAATCTGGCAATCATACCACATCTTCTTATTTTCATATGAACTAAAAGTAATATCAATTACCTAAAGTGGATTCTCCTGCACTGCCACTTATTTTTGCACCATAAAAAAGTCTCCCTTGTTTTGTTGTTGCATCTTTCATTAAAGTTAAACTGTCTGAATTTTGAATTGCCTCTTCAAATTGCTTATTACAAATTGCTTTGTCCTCACGTCAAATGATATGAATCGAAGCAACTGAGGGCAGAGTGTCTATTTCGTGTCCATTAAAAATTTTGCATATACTGCCAATGATATCTGAAATATTTTGCATTGGCACATTTTTAGAAATGCATGCCAATACACATTCCCTAATTTTATGGGCGAATGGATTTCCGCTAGTTTTTTCTTTTAATACTGATGATACAGGTTGATCTGTTGCATCCTTTTGGTTGATTTTGATCACTTCATTCTGCCAGTAACTTATTTCTTTCTTCAATTCTATGGTGTCTAGCCTTGTCAAGTTGCACTGAGAGCCTATGTTGGTTTTGGGTAATGTTTTGATTTCATCCGTTTGCATACACTTGGCTTTAGATTTTGGCCTCTTGTTCAAAACTTTAATAAAATCGATTTCTTTCTTTAAATTTGTTATTTTAATATTTTTGCGTTTGACCTTTTTCTTCTCTTTTGCCAATTGTGAATATAGTACAGATACTTTTTTCTTCAGGGAGATGATTTTATGTTGTTGATTGTCCAAATTTGTGCTTAAAGATCCTGTTTTTGGTTTTATATTAAATCTCTCTGGAATTCGGAATAGTTGTGTTTCAAATACATCTGCTTCTTCATATCTTCGTGATGTTTTTAATTTTCTTAGATTGGCTATTACTGATTTTATTCTTTTAGTAAACTTGTTGAATGTATTTCATCTTCATTCTTATTAAAAAAAGAGCATACCCATCTATGCTTGATACGCTGACTGCCAGCTCTAAAATGTTTTTTACTTTTGTAAAATAATTTTATCAAGTATTTGTTTGTTAAAGTTTCCATGTGAAATGAAAGAGGAAGAAAGTGATCCATTATGTGCAATTTAATTACCCCAGTTAAAAAGTGTGCTGTAAACAAGACACATTTTGTCAATTCTAATCATAAAATAAAAACATCCCTAATAAATCTTACCCACACCTAAAACACAGTTAGTTAGTCCCACCAAAATTTCATTTTCATGAAAGGGACTGTACTCTAAAATTAAATTTTTTAAAAGCATTTCAGGATTCCTAAAAGTAAATTTCTAGCAAAACATCATAAGTGTTGGAATATCCAGTACCACTCAAATAAGTTTTGCTTATCAAATCAATGTTCAACATGTTAAAGAATTTAAAAAATTCATATTCTAGTGAAAACCAAATTAGCTTTTAACCCAAATAGTGGTATTGGTAATATTTTTCAATAACAAATTTCAAAAGCATGTGATTTTTATTAAAGCTTTTTGAATAATTCCTCACCTTACAAATAAGTTTGATTCCTTTTATTTAAATTATTCTGGTCTTATTAGAAGTCAATTTCATTATTAAACTTCACATGCTCATTTGCCATATTATGTTTTCTTCATTGGTAACTAACAGTCTGTATTATATCCAGGAGTTTGCAATTCAAAATTTACTAGTATAACATCATAAATTTAGAACAAACTGTTTGACTGGTAAAAGTTTTCAACATATGAAGATATTTATGAATACATGTATTTTGACTGACATAAAATTTTCAAATACATGTATGTAAATAATGGTTCATAACAACTATTTCAAATAAAGAGCTGTTATTAAAGTAGGAAAATTGCAAGTAGCTATTTCTTGATAAAACCCAGAGTACAGTAAAAATAAAATATGAATCCACATGTATGTGACGTTATTACCATGATAGTGGAACTCTGTTGCATAGAAGACAAATAGGATGTAAACAAGAGTCCAGACATGAACAGAAATTTATTAATTCAATTAACTCATACATGCAATTACAGAAAAAAAAATCAAAATTAAATCCTTTGCAAAATGTACTCATTAGTTGTGAATTTGAAATTCATTGCATATCTCTTTGCCTGTATTTTGCCAAACAAAACTTTTTAAAACATATTACATCTGTCATAAAAATGAAATGAACACATAATATCGCACCGCTTTACTTCATTTTCTTGCATTTGATAAGGGAAACAGAATGGGAGGAACAATCTGTATCAATATCTTCATCTTGTTCACATACCAAACCCTAAAAACGAAGAATTCCACCTTCAAAATCAGTTGGCCACTAAGTCTCGGCATCACTGAAACTTGGTTCATCTGATGCTAAAGGCAATCCATATACAAAACCAGCTGGTGCCTGAGTTTCAGCATCACTAAAACTTGTTTCAAATAATTTTAGAGATGGTAAGCCATCAACCACAGCTGGTAACTGAGTTTCAGCATCACTGAAACTTAATACACCTGCTGCTGAAGGTATTTCATCCTTAAAATATATTGAAGGCTGAGTTTCAGCATCGCTGAAACCTGCATCAACTAATTTTGGATATGGTATACCAAAATAATCATTTGAGCACTGAGTTTCAGCATTACCAAAACTAAAACCACCTGATTCTGAAAGGGGTTGGTTGAATATGTGTTCGCCATCAGACAAACATTGGCTATCCAAATCATCATAACTCTTAGCTTGGAGATATTTGATGACTCCGTTAACCAATGTTTATCTAAATTTAATTCCTCATCAACTGAGAACGACTTGCTTTCAACAAATATTGAAGCAAAAGATTCATTCTGTTGTTGAGGAACTTCAGTCTTCTTGGAATCAAAGATCATCCAACTTTCACTATCACTAAAATGTGATGGTGAAGTAGGAACAGCCTGTGATTGCCATGAAAGTTCAATTGAATCTGAAAACCTGTTGCGTAATGCAAACAGGGAATCAGATGCATCAATTGTACTAGGTGCCGGTTTAGTACCTGCTCTTCTTCTACAATTACAACAGTCACAGTCTCCAGGATAAGTAAAAACATAAGAAAACTCCTCAGAAATATTATTATCTGGAAGTACATCACAGTATTCTCCAAAGAGAAACCTATACATAATGACATCACGAGCATTTGTAAAAAAAGGAATCACTTCTGTCCAAAATTGACATCTTGCCATTGTCTGTAAAAACAGAGTGAAGTAACTTCTTATAAGAGAATTCACCTTTACTCATGTTTTTAAACAGTTTCAACATGGAATTAAAAACTATGCGTTCAAAGAACATTTTGGTCACCTTGCACCAAACCTAAAAGTCAATTAGCAGCCAAAGTTTTCTATCAACAGTCACCAGATGAAATATTTTTTGGTGATTGAATGTTATGAATTCATATATATGTAAAAAAAAAATGAACAGAAGTCATAGTTTAGTATATTTGCATGCATTGGTTCAATAATTCATTTTATTTTTTTGATAAAGGGACATAACTCCATTTATACAGCATTATTCCATTGCATACTAGTTTCTCTTATCTATCTGTAAGTCGTTGTATAATTCTATAATTAAATTTTGATAACTAAAGGTACTTACCTTAACAATGAGGTTAAATATAAATTTTCTGTATATATATATATATATATATATGGTCTTTCAAACTTGATTTTCTGTGAAACAAATAAAGTATATATTCATTTATCAATTAGAATTCATGTTTGTAGTCTAAAGAAAACAAGTTGATTAATTATCTGAAAAGGTACATAAAGAACAATCAATTAGAATTCATGTTTGTTGCTTAATTCAATTTTAATAAATATAAATCTTTGAATATGTATGGATTTGTTTGTTTGATAAAGGGACATAACTCAATGCACTATTTCTTTGTACGTGAAGATGGATTCTTCATGTATGGCTCCAAATCAAATAAAGCAGTAATGCATTGCATACTAGTTTCACTCATATATCAGTAAGTCATTGTATAGTTCTATAATTAAAATATTGAAAATTAAAGGTACTAAACTCAACAGTGAGGCTAAATATAATTTACTGTGTATGATATTTATAAGAGGCACTGCCAGAGAAAACCAGACAGAACTTGAAAACCTTGTTCAACAAGATTTTTTTGAATAAACACCATTTTGCTTTGTTTGCACCTTGTTTTGTTGTGAAATGTCATTTTTTAACAGTCATATTGAGTTTCCATGTTTAGAAAATTGATTTCGATTTTACAGTAAATTTGACTGCTTATATAGTGAAATACGGGTATTAATTTCTCAACAAAACAGCCTACAATAGAACAATTAATACATATTCTAAAAGATGACCATGAATACAACAGGAAATGATAATAACATCTCTGGTATCTGTTGATATGTAAATGTTCTAATGCGGTAAACTGTCTGGAAACAGTAGTTTATTTTCAACTTTTTGGTGTTTAGCCATACCAAGAGTGATGCTCTTCAATTTAAAGACCGATAAAGGTTGTGATGATTTTATGGAAAATGAACTTCTGTTGTATATTTTTGTACATATTTGAACATTTTGTTACGATTTAGCAAAAGTATATTACTTTGTGGTGTTGGGAAACTTATTTCCTTCACCAGGATATTGTAGCATGTACAGGTGATGATCAATTCCTAGAAACAGTTACAAATTATGTATAATACAGGATTATTTACATTTACCAGACTGAAAATATAGCATTAATTACCGGAAATATGGTAACATTGTGTCCGAGGATATTCATATAGTGACAATTCATAAGGATTCAACAATAATCTACACTGACAAAAGACAACAGTGCCAGTGGTTCATCTGATAGAGGTGGCAAATACAGGATAGGTAAAGGTAAAGGTATATCAGGGATTAATAGCCATACGTGAGGAGTTTTTGATGATTCAGTGGGAAATCATACAGTTTAAACCCATCTAAAACAGTGCATAGTATATCATGGACACCAAAAAAAGATCTAAATGCCATTATTCTGTACATCTGGAAAACTGGAAAGGCGAATCACTTGAAGCAGATGATAGAAATAAAAGAATTCTTTGCAACAGTTATACCAGTTGGGACAGGTAATAGTTATAATTTGTAATGAGCTGTAAAGTGGGTTCCTGTCAATGGAAATTATGGAAGTTTGAAATTATTTCTGGGATAAATTGATACAAATAGACATCACTCAAAGCATTTAGAATATGTAATGAATTTTACTAAACATACTTTACAAATGTCTTTTAAATGGAATCAAAATCAAATTCTTGTGAGAAGTTTCCAAGCATATTGTTGTTTGATGCCGCTTTATTTTGATAAAAAATACTAGATATCATTTACCGATGTCAATGTTTTCCTTACTGACAATCATAATGTCATTCTATGATTTCGTTAATATATTCCTCCATATACATAACAGACCATACATGTATGATCATGTCACATTGTTGATGTACATTGTACATGTAAGCAACTATACATTTGTAAATCATCGTACACATATACATTGCCATAGGGCCTTCAGCAATAAATAAAACCCATACTGTAAAGTAAGCTAAATTATATAAAAGGCATTGACATGGACAAAATGTTAAACGATTCAGGTAGAAAAACACCGTCATGACAGTTTAAGAGAAGTGTATTTTTGCATTTTGAACACCCAATATTGTTTTGGGTATTTTCTGTTTGACAGCCTGTATTTTCATGTCCATACCAGACAAAGGACCAGAAAATATTGTGATTTTTACAAATACTTCTTTTCACACAAACTTTTCCTGAAAACATTGTATAAAAAATGAGGCTGAAATCATATGATTTTTATTTGATCACTTGATGGATAAACATGATAAATGTCAAAGTTTTCTGGTTCCTGAATAGATATAACTCATCATATTCATCATGTTCATAGGAATTGAAATTCTTCTTTGAACCAAATTTTGGGGATACATGTGACATTTTTTTATGTCCCTTTTTGCTATATATATAACAAATAAATTCAGATTGTTGCCATTGAGATATGTGATACACAATTTATATAGCCCCATTTTAACTATTGGAAATTAAATCTGAGGAAGATACTGATTAAATACATGTACATACATTTGTCAGGATAGTCATACATGTTTATGACACAAACAGTAAGCTTAATTTGTTAAAAAGCAGGAACAAATTATTTCTTTTTAAGTTATGAGAGTCAATTTAAATTTTTATCTGTAAATTTGATTGCTACATGTACATGTACCTACATTTAACATGACCTTATGTCATCTGATCATGAGCATGATGAGAGACACATTGTAAATTTGTTATTGCATATTTTAAGAAATACAGCTTGAAAATCAAATCTATCGATATTTAGATTCTTAATCCACTTCTGAGAGGGGATCTTTCAGGACGGCAATATATGTGTATGTTAAATTTGTTGTTTATTGTCCTTCATGTCCTTAGCAACTAAATCTAGACATATGACATTAGTGTTTCAAACTTCTTACATTTAGTACAAAACAGCAAAAACTGCCAAAATAGCCTCATTTTGAGACCTTGTCATTAATATTTTGATACACGTATGAGCATGATGAGCATATAAGGTCAAATACATAAAGTTAAACATGTTTATGAAATCACAATTAAACTTTCTGCACTAAAGTGTTCCTTTTATATATTAACCTGTCCATTTATCAATAAAATTAACATAATTTTGAAAAGCTTGAATAAGTTTTTTTGCAATTTTACAAATGTAGGGGTCAAATAATACCTCCTCCTTTTCATTCATTTTAATGCTACATAAATATGTGAATATCAAAAAGGTAGAAAAATTTCACATACAAATGACATATAAACATTGAAACAGGAATTCGAAAGATGAATATAATGCTATGAAAATGAATGATGCTCAAGATTCATTGTATGAGTTATGCCCCTATAACAATAAGTGCTGACAGAAAATTTGAAATTTAAGTCAATCAATCCTTTCAGGGCTCTATATCAAGGCTTTTTGAACTTGTCCCTATAAGACAAAATATATCAGAAAGACAAGTCATAAATGAGGGAAGTTCAGCATATCATACATGAATATATACTGTAACCCAGTAACAGATACAAATGTACATGTATTAAAAAAATGCGAAAATATATTAAATAGGAAATCTAAAATGTTTCTTTCATATGCCACATGATCAAGAATTTAATAGGTACATATGTAATGTAGTCATGGTAGTAAGATGCTAATAGATCATAATATATTTTCCATGAGTTCTTAAGATAAGAAAATAATTAATTTGATTTTAAATACAATTTTCCAAATTCAAAATCCAAGATTACCTTATAATCTGTTATTTCTTTTAAACAGGTAAAAGATACATCAGATGACACTGACTTAAAGGAGGCTATCAGAGAAATGAATCAACTTGATGTTGAAGTTAACCTACTGGATAGGAAAATGAAATGTTAGAATCTCTTAAAGGTACATGTACATCTTATTAAGATAAAGTACCATATAAGAAAAAGTATGTGGAATCTTAAATCCAGTATACTAGACATTTCATCAGTACATACATAATGCAAATCAGAATAAGAAAACACAAGAAGAAAACTGTTAAACATTATGAGGGCCAGTTTAATTTTTTTTTCTTATTTCTACATCATTACATGTATGTAATTCATGTCAGAATAAAAAAAAAACACAGATAGCATATACAAAAACATGAATGAGACCATGTACTCCAGACATGCCAGAAGGGTTTCAATCTCCTACTACAAATGTATATGAAATCCTGAATGTGAAATCCTCATAAAAATTATATTAAACTTCAAGTATGTGTACTGTAGTCATGTTATACATAAAATTTGAATTCATCTTATTTAATATCATTGAAAACGTCTTCCAGCAAAATACTGATGTATACATGTATAGCTTGACATTTCTTTTATTTCAGGTGACTGATCAAGATGAAAAACACACATGAAACTGTAACCAGTTTAGGACCCTCAAAGTGACCAACAGAACATTTCACTATCTTTAAGTTTTGTTTTGTACATATATTTGACTTTTTGGGATATTTCGGCAGTTACTTCATTGTTTGATAGAGGACAATGTTAAAACTGTCAATTTCATTGTTTATGGATTTTTTAAAAGCTTATTGGGTGTCTGAAAGAAAATATTTTGAATTTTTGTGAAAACATTTATAGATTTATAGGCTAATATTTATGTGTCATGTATGTTAAGAAAGGGTTTATATTTTATAAATTAAAAAGTTGTATATTTGTTGATAAAAATTCCAAATTATTACAGAGTATCGAAAATGGGAACAATTTGAATAAAAAATCTTGTTAAAAAAAATGTCAAAAGCTGTTTTTTTTTCAAAATTATGATGTAAATATTTCTGTGTTCTTCAGAAATATGTGCACCAAACAAAATTTAACTAATTATAAATATCAATTTGGTATGTCCTTGGTAATTGTTTTGCAGTACATACTTTTGTTTGTTCTAAATTTATTGGTTGAATAAACTAATTGTTATGTTATTCACACTGAAACCAAGTATTTGTCACGTTTTATGTTGCCCAGTTATCCAACTTATAAAATAAGGAGATCAGGCCTTGCGGTCATAAAACTTTCGAGCACGATTTTCGTACTCAGACTCAGAAATCAACCAATCAAAATACTGGATTTGGGGTTTCGAGCACAAATGTTGTACTCCGAGCACTGAGTATAGTTTTATGACCGAGAGCCCTGATATGATTGCCAATGAGAGAGCTACATTATCTACCACAGTTCTCTTTATGCCATATTCACAACAACAATAACTTCTTACAGTGAATCAGCATCATTGTGACATATGGCAATAATCCTCTGTTGTCATATTCTGACTTTTATACAGACCAAGTGATGAAGATAAACAGTGGTTCTGTTTCTAAAGGTTTAGAAGAAACTGCTTAGGCACAAAATAAAAATAAAAAGATTTAAACCGTTGTCGTGACGTCAGCCTATTCATTTACTGTGGATTCGTTTTCAAGAATCAACATTTCCTAAATCTGTTGCTGAAATGGACTCACCACATTATATTCAATTGCTTCCTTTGTGTGCCTAATGTTAACAACAGTAGGTCACTGTACGGCCTTCAATAATAAACACAATCCATCTGCATAGTATGATTTGGCCAAGAGTAAGGGCTTGATTATTTGTAGATTTTGTCACCATCAAGTACATCATATATGACAAAATTGTAAACAATAGTATATACTAATGTATTAGTGTGGCAGTTTTAACTTTTGCACTGTTCATTGGCTTGAATGCGTTAAAGGCTTGGGCAATTATTCTAATTTCAACCACAAGTGAAAGTCATCAAAATCAATTATAAAAAATTAACAAATCTACCAGAAGTTAAAAAAAAAGGTATGCATTAGACATATATATCTTGTCAAAAATTTGTGTTTCAAAATTCCTCCTCATTGTGCCTAATTCAGTATTATAGATACAATGAATAAGCGTTGATTCTTGAAAAAGAAACCATGAGCCCGGAGGGTTGATGTCTTTTCAAAATTAAAGTCTTTTCTTAATTAGAAGGTATTGTAAGTGAGTATAAAGAACCCTGTTATCATGTTCAACGATGCATTAATAAATCAAAGTTCACAATTAATTGGTTAGAGAAATACAAATATAACATAACACGTCTGTCTTTAAATTATTATGCATCTGAATATTATCCGTAATTTGCAAAATAAGACATACTCGAACTTATTTTAAGTATATAAGTATGTTACCGTAATTTCTAGCAAGAAACCTAATTCTAGACACATCACAATTTACTCGCATAGGTATTTGCGAATAAACATTTGTAAAGATATGTAGTAAAACAGATGAAATCATTCTATATTTATAAAACAAAAATGGCCAAATTGAATGTAATCATTTTTTTTTCAAATACGTGAATTGACCAATAAGAATCCAAAAATAAACGGAAAACCCGCTTTTATTACAAAAATATCCACAATAACATACAAAATAAGAAAAACGGAAAAACTAAAGAATAGGGACAACAAAGAGAAAACAGAGATTCGAACCTAAACCGACAAGTCTCTACTTCTAACTTGACTCTATAACGCATGGATCTTAACCTCACGGCTACCAACTTATACTATACGATTGTCTATTATGTATATATAAAGGTACACACCATGTGTGTCCGTTGTACCGATGTGTATCATATGTTCATTTATATATATAAAATAGACATCTAAAATGCAACTCATTGGTAGCCGCGAGGTTTCGTCGATGTGTTGATGTCAGTCACACATAACAGATTTCAAGGAGGAGTTCGATTCCCAGTGAAGGTATATAAGAATTACAAAAGTTAAAGGTAAGTTTTTAAATTAATTCCATTAGTGAACAGAAGTCAGCAAATTAGCCAATTCAAACTTAATGAAATTAGTCACACAAAGGAAACAATTGAATATAATTTGATGAGTTCATTTCAGCGACAGATTTTGGAAGCGTTGATTCTAGAAGAATCTACGGTAAATGAATAGGCTGACGTAACGGCAATGGTTTAATATGAATTAGTAAATGTACTTATTTATAAATACCAACAAAGTTTATATCAATCTGTCTATTAATTTGGTAAAAACTAGTTAATAAATGAACACAATGGTGTCAGTCCTCTAACTAAAGTTGCCCTTGGCAAAATGATCTGAAATTTTCCACTCACCCTCACCATGGACAAGATCTATGGTGATGCCAGATGGCAGTTCAGAATATATTTGGTTTAGGGATGAGAATCTTATCAGTTTTTGATACAATTAATGAGATGAAGGGGAGGGCATGAACCCCAAGAGATAAAATTCGAAAAAAAAACTTTTAACAATATATGGTATAAAGGGAGCGGTGCATGTCACAGAGGACTAAACTATGATGAACCAGAAAGGTCTTGTCAAGGTAATTAAGACTATGCATGGTTTAGGATGGAGAGCTGTACCATTTGAGATATTTAATGATTTACTTTAAGGGGTTCCTGCGGGGCATGATCTGAAGGTACACATTTTTAGTTGCATTGAAAAGGTCTTGTCGTGGCAATCAAGAGAATACTGTTTATTCAGAAATGTTTGCAATGTTTTTATTATTGCGAAAATTACAACAAGGTAGGTGAAGCAAAATTAAAACATCATAAATTGTGAAAGCATTATTTGTATGAAGCATTTTATGAAATTGCAATAATTCAACTCGTATGTGTGTGGATTGTCAAACAATCACAATAATTTCTGAATTTAAAGTATATGATTTTGAAGTGGACATATAAAACTCAATTATATACTTTTAAGGATAAATGTCAAGGTCAGAGGTCATTTTCTATGGAACGCAACACATTGTCTTGAGGTGCTGCACCCATGTGCCAAATATCAAAAGCTTATGTCACAGGGTAAACAGGTCGTGTTCCCGACACAAAAGTGTAAAAATCGTCTTTATACTTTGAGGTCAAAGGTCAAAGTACAGCCAGAATCTTATTGTAAGTATCTGTCATTGACTTATGACCTACTGGCCAATTAAATGAGAATCTTCTTACATTTTCTAATTAAATACTATTATGGTGAAAATAATCAACAGAAGCAAACTGAAAATGAACACTGTACATAGTAATGGTTGCTATGGCAACCAAATGAAAAAAGTGAAGACGAGACTTCACCTTTTTTGCTTTTTTTTTTTATTAAAAAAAAAACCATCACTTAAACCTGTTAAATACAATAAAAATTCAAAGTAATTTGTATTTTGCAATTTAATTCATGTAATACCATTTCGGTTTGCAAAAGCATAGTTTTCTCATTTTGTACAATTTTCTCTATTTTTGCAATTGTTTACCTTATTTTATGGAAAAATTAAAAGAGATACCAAAAATTTTATTTTCATAATTTTTACACCAACATAGTACTAGACTTCCATATAGGTAGTTCATTCATAAGTGTTGTTTTCTTCTGATGATGGATAATTGAAACTGTTATAAATTGGCTTTTTCCCCACATATTTCATTGAAAATTCGCCGTTTGAGCTCTTATATTGAATCTCATAAAAAAAAATGTCAAATTCACAAAAAATTGTAAATTTTTTTATATATTCCCATTCAGTATGTTATACTGATTGGGTAAAATATATTTTCGACCAAATTTATTTTTTTTCGTTGAACACTCCTGCCTGGTGCTCTCTGGAATTGCCTCATAATTATTTGGTCTTCTAAATTTGATTCTCTGTAAAACAAATAAGTTATATATACATTTTCAATAAGAATTTGTGTTTGTTGACTGAAGAAAATAAGCTGTTCAATTATCTGAAAAAGTACATAAAGAACAATAACTCTTCATTTTGAGAGTGGCATCTGCAAAAAGTCATTATTAACAAATCATGTTCATCTTTAACCTAATTTACTGAATGTATTCAACAAGTGTGTATACAAATTCAAATGTTACTTGCTTCAGTCAAAAAATATATCTTTGAATATGCACAGATCTTTGTTTGATAAAGGGACATGACTTCATGTACTATTATTTTCTGTGTGAATAAGGATTCTTCATGTATGGCTTTAAATAAAATACAGCAGTATTCCATTGCATACTAGTTTCTCTTATCTACCCAAAAGTTGTTGTACATGCATAATTCTATAGTTAAATTATTGAATTCAAAAGGTACTTACCTTACCAGTGAGGTTAAATATAAATTTTCTGCATATGGTTTTTCAAACTTATTTTCTGTAAAACAAAAAAAGTATATATAAATAAGAAGATGTGGTATGAGTGCCAATGAGACAACTCTCCATCCAAGTTACAATGTATAAAAAGTTAACAATTATAGGTCGAAGTACGGCCTTCAACACGGAGCCTTGGCTCACACCGAACAGCAAGCTATAAAGGGCCCCAAAATGTCTAGTGTAAAACAATTCAAACAGGAAAACCACCGGTCTAATCTATCTATACATTTTTCAATAATTTGTGTTTGCTGACTAAAGAAAATAAGTTAATTATCTGAAAAAGTACCTAAAGAACAATGACTCTTCCTTTTTAGTCTGACATTTGCAATTAGTCATTATTTATAAATAAAGTGGATATATATTGTATTGCACAAGATTTGGTGCTGGAATCTGTTTCTCTTATGATTTTTAGACGATATGCAGACAATCTTAACCCTTCTTTTCGAACGGCGTGCAAAGAGATGTGTTCTTTCTATGTGACGTCATCATACATCGTCGCCTTTTTTTGTAAGAAATTCAGAGGAAAGCAACAAAATTTGATGTCAAAATCAAATTTTGACCAAAGAATAACTGAGATCAAACGATCCACATGTTGACTAAATAAAAATATTCAACAGGTCAGGAAAATGATTAATCGAGTAAGAATTAGAGAAAGGGACATAACTCCATGTACTATTATTTTGTGAGTGATACAGTAGTATTCCATTGCATGCTAGTGTTTCTCTTATCTATCTGTAAATCGTTGCATAATTCTATAATTAAAATATCGAAAACAAAAGGTACTTACCTTAAAGGTGAGGTCAAATATTACTTTTTCTTAATAATATACATGTAGTGTATGGTCTTGTAAACTGGATTCTCTGTAAAAACAAATAAAGTATATATTCATTCATCAATAAGAATTCTTGTTTATATGGGAAAACACAGAAATAATTTGGACCAAAAAGCAAAAAAGGAAGTGCACAATGGCAATACATCAATAATATTCTGAGAAATGCATTCAATTAGTTTAATACAAATGTGTATGTGTTGTTAAATGTGATGTGCTGAAAAAGAATTCCCTTTTGTATGATTAGAATACAGAAAGATTTGCAATAAGTGTTTTACCATTCAGTAGTTGTCATTTGTTGCATTATACATGTATAGTACATTAGGTTGTCATTTGTTGCAGTATACATGTACATGTATCAATATTTGTTTTTGGTTTTTGTTTATCAGAAAAATCAGATCATTAGTTTTTTTGCATATGAATTGTTTGACATTTGTCATTTTGGGGCCTTTTATTGCTTGCTTACGGGTTTTGCTCATTTTTGGAGGCCGTACGGTGACCAATAGTTGCTAACTTTGACATCATTTGGTCTCTGGTGGAAAGTTATTTCATTGGCAATCTATTTTTATATTATGGATAACAAGATGAGATATGATCTCTTATCATTGATTAGGTAAACTGTTATTGTTTTGTTCTCTACTATCAGTCTTTTTTCTCACATTGTGTATAATTTGTGTATTCTTATAGCATTTCGTGGTGCTTTTGCCAAAAAGTATTCAGTAAATCTTTGAATAATCATGTCATTATCGAGAAGTTTCTTAAAGTTATAAAGTTAGTTTTATATGCCCAAGCCTTTGGAACATTGATCATGTAGCTTCTAGATGAATTTTCAAACAATTATGACAATTGATCATGGCTTTGAATTGTAATCATGATAATTATTGATATTGATCCTTGATTTTTGAAACTTGTGACCCTCAGGCAAAGCTTACAATTAGGTTACTGATATCTACAAAGTAACAGAAAGGATTGTAATCAGAGATTGAAAGTGGGATTGTATGGAAACGGTTTATATTAAATCATATCTTCATTAATCAATTAACTCATTATGACAACTAAAAGTGTCACAGCTAGTTGTGAAATACTACCCCCCCCTTTTTTTTTTACATCAAAGTTATATGAAAGTTTGATAACATGATTTCATCATTGAATGATACTTTTAATGAAAACCTTTTGGGCAACCTTTATCATTCTTATAAAAAAATATGTATTTAAAAAATTACTGTAAATCTAGGGAACCGAACTTTCATTCTCATATTAAACTTTTTTTTCACATGCAAACACACCATTTTTTGGTCAAAAGTATTACGCCTAAGGATAAGTGGTCTCTTAATATACGAAATTTTTGTTACAATTTTTGAACTTTTAAAAACTTTCGCAAAACGCAACTTAAAATTGCACTTTTCTCAAATAACATGCATCAATACTGAATTTTACCTGTAACAGTCTCCGGGACAAGTTTGCAATTCCGCTGAGTGCAAAAGTTGTCACCTTAATTTTGGAGTTAAGTCAAAATGAAATTGATAACTTGGTTGGTATTGGTTCCTGATATTTGTCCTAAAATTTTTGGCTCTAGCACCACTGTTGAAAAAGTTATGCCCTTTTTCAACAATTTCCTCAGAGGAAAAGTAGTTTTCCTCAAGGGAAATCAAATTTCCCTAAAGGAAAAACATTTTTCCTCAAGGGAAATTGTTTTTTCCTCAAGGGAAAAAGATTTCCCTTAGGGAATTTGCTGCATAAATATTTCCTTTGAGGAAATTCTATTTCCTTTGAGGAAATTCTATTTCCTCTGAGGAAATTTGTGACTTAAAATTTTCCTCTGAGGAAATTTGGGGCTTCAAATTTTCCTTTGAGGAAATACTTTTTCCTGTGAGGAAATTTGCAGCTTCAAATTTTCCTTTAAGGAAATTTTTCAACTACAATTTCCTTTGAGGAAATGTTTGACAAACACTTTTCCTTGAGGAAAATTCAAGACCCCAAATTTCCTCTAAGGAAAACATTGTTCTCCAAATTTCCTCTGAGGAAATTTCTGTACATTAAATTTCCCAAAGGAAATTGTTTTCCCTATTTTACTCATTGAAAATTTCTCACTATACAAACAGTTTGAACATAATTTTACACGACTAAATAAATGATACAAATGATATTTAAAACTTTAATAAATTTTTGACTCAAAATTATCATGACATACAAAAACAATACAGTCTGACTGTTTAGGTCTAGGTATTGTTATACTTTATATATATGACTTTAACTTTGATTTATAAAATATTTTTTGTAGCAAAGTATTCTGTTTTCTTTGTTATTGTTTCAATGCAATACATAAGACTAGTAAGCAACCAATCTGAATGTAAAACCATTTGTGGTGTTCTTACGAATGCTTTCACAATTGCAGATTAAATAATAAAATAAACACTTTTTTTGTTAATTTAAATTTTCTTCTGTTTCAGCTGCTGTGTACAGTTATTCAATCCACTACATAAGAGTTCAGTACATAAATTATTCCATTCATTAAACATTTTCCTTCAATTCTTAGAGAAAACATTTTGCAATTTGTTCTTCAAAGATCTTCTTCGGTATAGTTGATATGAGGGAGCGATGTAAATGAGTGGATAAAGCTTGTGTTCCTTTCAACAACAAAATACTAATTTTTCTACATTTCTCCTTCTTTCCACGAATATATATAATATGTTGTTGCATTTATACAATTGTGTTTTGTGCATCTATGATAGAACTTAATTCTGTTTATAGCCATTATCATTTGATTATGATGAAATTTCCTATTTCATTTTGCAGGAAAGCACACATTCCATTTCACATTAATCCAATTAATCCAATTGGCGCACCATGTAGATAAATATCAACTTTTAGTTTCATCTTCAGTATTGACCTATTGATCATGAAAACCAAGATGTCTGACCTATAAATACACAAAATAAATAAATAAAATGTTATAAATGGAGAGAGAAACAGCAATAAAAAAGCTTATTTTGTCATGTTTATGAACATTTTAAGAATATTTCCTTTCTTATTTGTGAGTTCTCTTAATTCAGTGCTTTTTGTCTATGGTTTTTATATTAGTTGATTTTGTGCATTTTATCAGTCTTTTCAGTTGAGGCAATTGCAACTGTTATTTTACAGTTTGTTCTTTATATGTTGAGCTGTTAAACCAGTCCAAAGTTAGAGTAGGGTTGAGTGCTCACAAACCTGTTTTTATTACATGTATAAGTTGTTATTGATTTTAACTAGCTGTCAGTAACTGTGAAAACTAACAGATCTTTGTGTCTTTTCGATTAAGGGAAATGTATAAATTTCCTGCTTAGTCCGGTCGGTGTTTTTTTTTTTGCAGGAAATTTATGTCATTTGTTGTCTGGTGAAGATTTGTCTTATTGGCAATCATGCCACATCTTCTTATTTTTATATAACCTTGCCATATTCTTATTGTGCCTGTCCCAAGTTTCGAGCCTGTAGCTTAGTCTGACACTAAAATTTAGTGGTTGTTGTTATTTCATATCTGCCATATTTATTTTTTGTACTTTGTTTTGTTATAAACTAGGCAATTAGTTTTACAGTTGGGATTGTTTAAATTTTTCATCTGAGGGCCTTTTATCATGTTTATAGCTGACTACCTTTACTATAGGGTATGGATTTTCTCATTATTGAAGGCTGTCACTGGCCTATAATTGCTTTCTTACAGACATGATCAAAAGTTTTCATATTTAATATACCACATCTTTTTATTTTTATAATAATCATCTTTCAAGGCAATAACTTTTATAAAACAGTCAGGGTACTACTTATTCAAGTAATTTTTATTTACTTGAAGAAGTAAAAAAAAATATACACATATAAGTAAATTTGTAGGATACTTATACAAGTGAATTTTATTTACTTGTATAGGTAAAAAAATTGTCTTAGTTATGTCCCTTAGACATTCAGAATTTTTTACTTGTATAAGTAAAAAAGTCATCCTTTCTTCCTTTCTTGAATTCTTAAGATTTCTTTGCTCTAATAGAATTTTAAATTGTGTACCCTTTGCAGATGTCTTTACTAATCATTTAAGTGTAATTTCATGGACAATGAAAATCCCATTTGTCTGTTATCTTCATAACACTGCTCATTTACAAGCCCCAAAGGAGCAATTTTTGAAGGCCTTGCACAAATATACAAGATCTTTGCTCAATCAGTTTCTTTGTTGAATTAATGAGATGAAACATTGAACTTTAATAAAAAAATTTGAGCAAACCTGGGAAAAATCATTAAAGGCATGATTTTACATCTCAAAACTTGAGGATTTTTGTGGATTGTAAGAAAAATTTACTTATACAAGTAAATTTTGAGAAAATTAAGGAGATTATTCAAACATTATTTATTTACTTATATGTGTATATTTTTTTACTTCTTCAAGTAAATAAAATTAACTTGTACAAGTAGTACCCTGACTGTAAAAGTGGCCTTACCATTTAAGTTTAGTTGACTTCTGCAAATTTTAAATTGCCTATCATTTCTGCAGTTTATAATTTCTCTGTATCTTCTTTAGTTCTTGTCCTACACATAAAAAGAGTAAAAAATATTATTCAATGACATCTTGCATCAATAATTATTTTGCTGTTTAATGTATATTAATGTGTGTTTAATAAAAAGCTGTACCATGAGTGCCTTATAAGCTTGTTGCCCTTTTAGCTGGTCTTTAGCTTTAAATGAATTTTAATGATCAACTTGAAACACTGTGAGCACTGCGCAAATATTGGATGGAGAGTTGTCTCATTGGCACTCATACCACATCTTCCTATATATAGTTACATAACTGTAGAACAGTAAAAGTAACACTACCAAAATTTGAACTTGATCTGATTTAGTGGTAAAAGTATTGTCTTAAAGTTTAATAAAATTTGGTTGAGGCAAACTTAAGCTAGAGGACGGAAACTAAAATTCATCAATTTTTCCATTTGTAAAGGACATAACTCTAGAACAGTAAAAGTGACACCACCAAAATTCAAACTTGATCTGTACTTTGTGGTAATAAGCATTGTGTGCAAGTGTCATAACATTTGGTTGAGGCAAACTAAAGTTAGGAACAGGAAACCAAAAATTCAGCAATTTTTCCAATTGTAAAGGGTCATAACTCTAGAACAGTAACACTGACACCACCAAAATTCACACTTGATCTGAGTATTGTGGTAATAAGCTTTTGTAAAAGTTTTATAACATTTGGTTGAGGCAAACTATAGTTAGAGAACAAAAACCAACTTTGGGACAGACAGACAGACAGACAGACGGTCAAGGGTTAAACTTAATGGCCCTTCCACTATGGGTCATAAAAATGAAAAGCGAGTTTATGTCAATATATAAAACAATTCACCAAAGTTTCATAAAAATTGGTGAAAGCGTTCTTGAGTTACTATCCAAAGACTAGTCTTAAATCAGAATTTTATAAAAAATTGAAAGAGAAATTCATGATTATGTTAATATATAAAAACAATTCACCAAGTTTCATGAAAATTGCATTATTGAGTAATAGTCACAATACTGGAAAATCCCCCCGTTTTATGATTAAATCCTTGACTTGGAATTGTTAAATCTAAAATCTTTACAAATTGAAAAGGAGCTTATATCAATAGATAATTCACCAAAGTATTATCAACATTTTGTGATTAATGTATTTTAATCACACTGATAAAATTCCAAGACTATCGGAGTTTCTCGCTGCATTGAAGACCCATTGGTGGCCTTCGGCTGTTGTCTGCTCTATGGTCGGGTTGTTGTCTCTTTGACACATTCCCCATTTCCATTCTCAATTTTATATGGTTTGCTTGAATTAAAATTTCACATATGTTTTTGTCTATTCTCTTATTATTTAACATTACAAAGATAAGACAATGAGAAACTGATAATGCCAAGGCAAAACATAAGATGCAGAAAAAAACAAAACAACACTAAGATTAAAAAACTTAAGACTAAGCAACACCAACATCACCAAAAACTAGTGTTGAATTCATGTGCTCAGTCAGTCAGTGAAAGTTAGCAGAAACTGATCCACTATATTAATTCTTAAATACCTAAAATCATAGAGTACTAAACATAATTTTAAATACTTGATTAAAATTTTGTCATATATCATGTATAGCAGAGAGACCTCTTATTTTCTTAAATTACAATTATATAAATCATCTCGCATCTTTGTGCATTTCTAAAATTGGCAATATTAATAAATGCATGCAATAATTTCTGAAATTTTCAGTATATAGGCTTTTTGCACCGCATTTTGCGCCTGTCCCAAGTCAGGAGCCTATGGCCTTTGTTAGTTTTGTAATGTATGATTTTTAATTTTAGTTTCTTTTATATATTTCAGAGTTTAGTATGATGTCCATTATCATTGAACTAGTATACATTTTTGTTTAGGGGCCAGCTGAAGCACGCCTCCATGTGCGGGATTTTCTTGCCGCAGTGAAGACCCATGGGTGAACTTAGGCTGTTATCTGCTCTTTGGTCGGGTTGTTGTCTCTTTAACACATTCCCCATTTCCAATCTCAATTATATTTGGAATATTCTATTATAAATGTTAGGCTTCATGTTGATTTGTTTTACATTTGTCATTTCGAGGCCTTCTATTATTTTTACAGCTTTCTATACATGTTCTATATAGTGTGAATTTTGCTCATTGTTGATGGTCCTACGGTTATCTATAGCTTAGCGAAGCAACATCACAACTGTTTGTGGAGACCACGGACTATTCACATGATTCATCTTTCCGACTTTCGGATCATTTGTTGATTTTTCATGAATATGTGCCATTCCAATATAAAATATGTATTAAAAAACCTTTACAGGATAGTTACTCATTTGGGGAAATATTGATATGGTGGATTTTCCCCACCATCGACATCGTTGTCTACATCTACATCTACATCAACCTATGACTCGAAAAAGGTGCTTTGACCCATCACTCAAGTATAAATTTTAGTTGTCCTGCGGAAGAAACGATTTTGGCGCATTATATAACAAAAAGATCATATCTGTGGTGACATGTTAGTGTGTGTGCATACCAATATTTGAATTTTCTGAGTCTTCTTTTGAATAACTTTTCATTTTTTGGGAAAGACGGCTTCAAGCCGTCAATCCCCTATGTGGTTGACCAGACTGACATCCCCTCACGTCATTCATTTTGTTTTTGTAGTGTGGCAAACACCCCCAAAAAATCTTACTGAGATTGATAATAAGGAGACACACAGATGAATAGATTGACTTTAAACACTTTTTAACACATTTCCCTTCTGTTTCTCGCGAAATTATCGTATCTTCAGCTCTCCCTTACACTATTTACGTTTCTTTTACAATCCGGAAAAATCAGAATGACGAGATATTCTAAATATATCCAACCTATATTATAGTGACGTCATTGTTGGAATGCCACACTAGTCACTACGTAGAACCAGGGATATCCTTTACTGATTATTTAAATCATTCTCAGAGTTCGTGTACTAATTTAAAATTGGTATTTGTTCAATTTGAACATAATTATGTTTGCTGTAAATGTTTGAAACATCAACATGCAATGCTTTAATTTGTAGGTCAACTGGTAACTTTCACAGTAAACAATGGCCGTGGGATACATGAGATTGGGAGAGAAACGACAGTTTTCATTTTTCTGTAAAATTCTGTTTTGAGAATCTTCCTCCAATACAGGAGCACCTCAATTGATGAGTAATAATCCACTAAAATAAAAGTTAATGTATCAGAACACTTAAAATGTGACATTTAGTATATGATTACAACATAATCATTGTAATGGTAAAAAAAAAATAATTAAAATGTTGCATTTTGTAGTTTAAACCTATTTATTCATGAAATTTACAAATATATCAAATTGTAGGATCTGAAACAAGCTTCACACAGTTTACATCAATCATATTGGTTTTATTAGTACCTGTATCCCTGTGATGAGAGTTGTAACTGGGAACTTTATCAATGGAAATTTAAAACTGAATAGATTTTTCAGTCCTCACTTTCTTGAGAAAAAAAAATAAAAATCTTAGAGTACTGTCACAAAAAAAGGAAAATGGCCCTAGCCTGCAGTTTAGTGGTACACAATTAAAATTTCAAAAAATATTGTAGTAGTTGTTAAATGATAGAAGTCAGTTGAATTTTCGATAATTAACTTTCAACTTTAATCGAATGTTTTGATTTAGAAGATGCAGATCTCTTCCATTGGTCCAAATTGAATCCTTTACTAAGGAAAACGAAATTACATTACACAACAATTGATTTCAATATTGTCAACCTTTCTACATATTCTAGGTGTTCTTTTTTTCATTCTTTATATGAAGACTATCAAAAGATACCCCCCAAAAAAAAAAAGAAACAATGGCTGTCTTTCCCTCAGAGCTCTTCAGCTCTTTGATTGGTACAATACTGACGTCGAGTGCTGTTGTTGTGCTGTATATTTTTACAAAAGCGACCAAGTAATGCAGGGAAGGAAACTTACTTAAAAGACCACATTGAGCCGCGACTGATAGAGACATAAATATTTTACTATGCAGTCGGTATAATACTATCCTGATATACATGTATATACTTTTAGACTCATTTCACACAAAAAACGTACAAGTGAAAATACTCGTTAAGGCATGAAACATTTTAGATCACTTATAAAATTTAGTAGTCATAACTTAAATTACGACCATATATTTAATCGAAAGATGATAATTTGTCAAATGAAGCCCTGGTCACAGCTTCGGGGGCACTTCATATATACAAGGTGATAGGACGTGCCGCTGGAATAGGTTACTTTTTCCAGCTTGAAAATATGGGAATAGGTGGGGAAAACCAAGGATTTGTATAGATGAGGTTGATAAAGTTCCAATTACTTGTATATGAAAAGCCCTGTCATTTATTCATAGCCGAAAGTCTCGCCGAAGGTAAACATTACACACAGAATCTTAGCCTAAAATATTCCACTTTTCCAACACACCCCACCGAAACCTAACCAATATGTGAAAAGGTTACAATTTTACCTACGCAATATATGAAAAGGTATACATTTTTAAGATCTAAATTATATGAAAAGGGTGGGGTAACAGTAGTCCTATAATATATGACTTCGGAGTTTCATATCATTTACATTCAACGTTTTTTATCGGATATTTTTTTTTACTATCAATGTTGAAACCCGAACAGAACCCCAGCGACACCCCTATCAATTAAGTATTGAAGTGCCCCCGCCGGAGGTTCACAGTCATAAACCCGGTAATGCCTTTTTGCACGCGTTATAAAACAGTTAAAAGTGCCGGGATCTTACAGAGCTTTCACGAGCTTATTTTATCGTATCTATGTCTGTTACTGTGAATTTATTATATATTTATAAAAAAAAAAGCTAATGCTAATTTCTATTCTTTTAATATGAAGCCCCTCCCCCTTTCCTCCTCCAGCTTATCTGATTAATTTACGATCACTCTAACTAACTAAAGAAAGTAAGTTAGTCACTGTCGCTTATACCAGGTATTTTAAATTCTGGTTGATAGTTGTCTCATCACCAATCATACTACATCCTCGACTACATCTCCTTATTTTTTTTACAAGAACGCTATATTTAGATGCGGTATAGTGATGAATGTGTAAACATGCAGCATGCTTGTAAATAAATGTCCTTATTTTTTTTACAAGAACGCTATATTTAGATGCGGTATAGTGATGAATGTGTAAACATGCAGCATGCTTGTAAATAAATGTCCTTATTTTTTTTACAAGAATGCTATATTTAGATGCGGTATAGTGATGAATGTGTAAACATGCAGCATGCTTGTAAATAAATGTCCTTATTTTTTTACACGAACGCTATATTTAGATGCGGTATAGTGATGAATGTAAACATGCAGCATGCTTGTAAATAAATGTTAAGATGCAGCACAAAAGATACATAATGTATCAAACTCGCGTCAACGCCATGTCAAAACTAAAAAAAAAAAACAAACGACCAAATGACAAATAGTTTATCAAACAAAACAACCATAGCATACAAAAATATATAATTTGTAAAGATTTGCATGCAACTAGGCCTATAGCTCTATGTTCTTATAGATCTCATAACCTTACGATTAAAAGTCAGATTATGTGTGTGTAAGTTTATTAGAAATTCAACGAGACACGTCCTAATCAGGTAAAATCCAAAATACCAATTTACTAATTCAGATCTACTGCCTGTTGTATATTGCTTACTTTGATTGTATATTGCCAAACCCCAACATCGTGTGAATAGATTATGTTTGGTACGGGATGGCGGCTTCGAAGCGGAGACAAAAGACCCAGAAAATGAAAGTGTAGAATTTGATGTTGAGAATTTTTTTTAAAAGAACTAGATTCATATCTCAGAATTTGAACATAGCATCTCGTTTTCTTTAGATAAATTGTTAGCTATAACTGGCTATAATAATTACCTCATTATAGGTATTCGCAAAACATGAAGTTAATGATCAATGGATATGAAAACACTTCACAAAGTATAAATATTGGTAAACGGACAGCAAGTCATACTATTAGGACAATTATAGTTCGAATAAATTAGTTTGTTGAAAGGTTATAAGAGAAAATCTGGACGAAATTATTTTTATTAAATAGATTTATTTTACAGTAAAGGCTTCATATTTTTTAATCAGTTAATTGTAAAAGAAAGGGACATTTTTAGGGTGCGTCTAAACACTGCTAAGGAGTCCTTAGTGCACTAAGGACTTATGATATGCCACTAAGGACAAGATGGGGTGCTATTACCTTTAATGTCTTTTCATATTATAGTAGATATTGATATTTAATGCATAAATTTCAAATTTTATAGAAAATAATCATAAATAAATGAGTTATTCAACATTGTGTAGACACGTGCCTGTTTTTCTTTGATATGCCGAAAATCAATGAACCGTTAGACACGTGTCAAATTACATAACTGATTACACGGGAATCCTGCTATCTGTTGTGTTTAATCGACAAAATTGGAAAAGTTGGATACTAATAAATGAATTGTTTTTCAGATTATATTTCAGTGATCAAGTTTGTTGTTAAAATTTTATTCATGTTTTTTTTTTTTTTTTTTTTCAGATTCTCAAGAGTATTTTGTAATTATTTCTTGTAAATAATAGATTTGCTTCCAGAGCAATTTATCTAAATTTATTTTCATATATGAAGACGTTAAGCAATGTATTACTAGTCAAAACGAAATCAATAAGATAATAAATCTTTACTACATGCAACCACACTAATTTCATATATGAACTGTTTGGGCAGAGATTATCTTATGCGTTTGTTATGGTTCATTTTCAAAATTTTTATCATATGAAGAAAACGTTTGAGCAATATATTTCTGGACAAAACGAATTCAATATGATAATAAATTTTACTACGTGCAACCAATATAAGAAAGGAGATGTGGTATGATTGGCGATGAGACAACTCTTCACAAAAGACCAAATGACACAGAAATTAATAACTATAAGTCACCGTACGGCATTCAACAATGAGTAAAGCACATACAACATAGTCATTATTTCATACAATATCTTAAACAGACAATTTGGTTAAAAAATAGAAATCGGATTTCCTTCTGACATACTTGTTCTTCTTAAAGAAAAATAAATTTAAATAAATTATATTTGAAAATATTTCTGTTGAGTTTGTTTCAAGGATTTGTATAGTAATATACTATACAAATCCTTGTTTTTTCATTTTTGTCGAGCCTTCGACTTTAGTCGAAAAAGCGAGACATAGCGATCCTACATTCCGTCGGCGGCGTCCACAAATATTCACTCTGTGGTTAAAGTTTTTGAAATTTTAATAACTTTCTTAAACTATCCTGGATTTCTACCAAACTTGGACAGAAGCTTGTTTATGATCATAAGATAGTATCCAGAAGTAAATTTTGTAAAAATAAAATTCCTGTTTTTCCGTATTTTACTTGTAAATGGACTTAGTTTTTCTGCCGGGAAACATTACATTCACTCTGTGGTTAAAGTTTTTAAAATTTTAATAACTTTCTTAAACTATCCTGGATTTGTACCAAACTTGGACAGAAGCTTATTTATGATCATTAAATAGTATCCAGAGATAAATTTGTTAAACAAAAATTTCTTTTTTTTCCGTATTTTACTTATAAATGGACTTAGTTTTTCTGCCAGGAAACAATACATTCACTCTGTGGTTAAAGTTTTTAAAATTTTAATAACTTTCTTAAACTATCCTGGATTTGTACCAAACTTGGACAGAAGCTTGTTTATGATCAAAAGCTAGTATCTAGAAGGAAATTTTGTTAAAATTTTGTACCTGTTTATCCGTATTTTACTTATAAATGGACTTAGTTTTTCTTCCAGTTAACATTAAATACAGTCTGCAGTTAAACATTTTAAAACATTTATTAGATTCATAAACTATCCTGGATTTATACCGATTTTTGACAGAAGCTTCTTACAATCAAAAGATAGTATCTAAAGGAATATTTTTATTGATTTTTTTCCTCATTTTTGTTGAGCCTGCGATTAACAGCAAAAGTAGGCGAGACACTGGGTTCCGCGGAACCCTTACAAATTTTACACGTGGTAGATTTAGGTATAAAGTATTCAAATTATCTTGTATTACAAAAATGATTATTTTCACATCATGAAAAGCATATTTTCAAGGCATTCGTACGAAGCATAACCCTTTTATGTCAAAATTATATCTATAGCTCTAAATTAACACATACGGGATAATTTTCGTAAATAATGTGCTAAAAACTGTGGAACATTTTAAATAAAACATTTGTCTCCTTTATATATTTGAAAATGAAACTTCAAAGTTCGATAATGATATTTAAACTTTATACTTTTAGAAAAAAAACAAATGTCGAACAATTACAAAAATAGGTACGGTATGAAGCCTTTGTAAACAGCTATCAAACTGGTTGAAAACTAGTGGTTTTGAATAACCCCAAGGACGTCACATGATTTTTTTCAATTCAATCGTAATTCGTACTAAGTATGAAGCAGTAATAGAAAGTGAAGAAGCAAACACCAGGTTTTGATAGTTTTTTTTTTCAGAATTTACTCATAAATTTTAATGAAACACGCATCTTTGTCCGAATTAAAATTAAAACAAAAACTTAGAAAATATATCCATTCCTTTTGTCTTGGTATCTCTAAATATTACTTCCATGCTCTTACATAAACATTTAACAAGTTGATCACACTCTTAACTTCTTAGTTGGCGCACATCAAAGTCGTGCACAAATGGCAAACAACTTTGTCGAGAAAGAATAAATAAATAAAATTATTTGTCCTTTTAATCATTGCAAATAAGAACAACATATTTTATTATAAATTATTAAGCATTAATCTTTTCGATACAATTGTTAATTACTTAAAATAAAAGATTATGATTGTTTATTCAGTTGTTGTTATATGGCACGTGTCAATCGGTTCACTGATTTTCGGCATATCAAAGAAAATGGGCACGTGCTTAAACAATGCTTAATAACTCGTTTATTTGTGTTTATTTTTCTATAAAATTTTAAATTTATGCATTAAATATCAATCTCTAACTTAATATGGAAAAATAATACATGTAACAGCACCCTATCCAGTCCTTAGTGGCATAGTATACGTCCTTAGTGCACTAAGGACTCCTTAGCAGTGTTTAGACGTACCGCATTTTTACACCATGGAGCCAGTAAATTAACAAACTACTATGGCGGATTTTTTTCTAAAATACAATCATTAATCATTATTAATATTTAAGAATAACTTTTGTCTACAAATTCGTTTCTATAATTCATGGTTCAAGAAAAAAAATTTTGATGTTTTTGAAAATGAGTCTGTAAATAGTTTCCAAAGGCATAAAATATCTAAAAACTGAACTGTGAATTTTCAATCGTTACGTTTTGTTGTACGTTTTAGTGTTAATCCCAGCAAAGACAAATTTGGTGATAAAAATCGATGTGTTGGTCTTTCGTAAAATTAAAAAAAAAGAAAACACGTCACAATGTAATCTTATAAAAGGGGGGATGGAAGAAATTCAATATTGATGCTTCAAGAGACAAGTGAACGTGGGAGATATTCATTCCCTATTGTAAAATACTGAGTTTTGGTTGATTAATGTCCAGTGGAAAATATTTAATGTATGCTCAGGACGAAAACAAATTAACAAAATTAACAATAAATACGATAGGTACAGGTCTTGTTATTGAGACCGGCCGTGATACGGTCGGAAAATTTTCGACTACCACTGAAAAGGAGGGACAGAAAATGGCCTAATACCAGGCTACTTACGGTCCACTCGAAGAGTTGTTGCAAGGGTTCTTCGTGTGGAAAAGTATTGCACTCTCGAGCTAGGTATCCGATTCAACGTCCCCATTCGGACGTGGCTGAGCACAGCCCAATGGACGTCCCTCTATACTGCTACGTAAGGTTTTATTGCCGGTCAGAAAAGACCTGTAACGACGCTTTTCTATAGTTACTCTAGTTCGCTAACGAATTCGCTTCTTGTTCCATTGAATATAAAGGAAACAGTTACCTAAAATATATATTTTTTCTTGAACTACTATAAATAAAGTGATTTAGTTAAAATGTATTCTTTAAAGATCAATAATGATTAATTAATTGCTAAGAAAACAATTACTTGAAATGGCAGGTACATAAATGGCTTCATGGCTAATAAACAATTTCCTAAACTGAAAAAAAAATTAATAAATATAATTCTTTTAGAACGTTTTTCTTATATATTTGAACAATTTTAAACAAATTATCCTTGACTAGTTGTCCACTTACCAAAATGTATGGCCAATTTCCCTTTATTTGTTTCGTTATTTGGTTCATATGTTCAGTTTTAATAAATTGATGAATTTAATAATTTATTAATATTCTTAATCCTTGTTAATATATTTACTGCGGTAGAAAAGAAAGTTAATTTTCTCATCTGGACTTTAATCTATATATCCGTTCTCTATTTTGGGATTAAAAAAATATCTCTAAAACGTTTTAATTTGGTTACACGTTCAGCAATAAGTGATACAAATATGGTATATTACCAATGATAAGGTCATATATGTGAGGCTGTTCAAAATTTTGTTCTTTATAGGTACATGTATCAGATCGATTTTTTTTAAATTGTCCTATATAAATAGTTAAAGTTATCTCAGGTCTAGTTATCTAGTATGAAATATGTCCACTGGAAATAAGACCTTTAAAACACAAATCCCCGTTTACTCAATGCGAAGTTTATTTGCTAGTGTTTTTTTTTTTTTTAAACTTCTTTTTAATGATTTTATTATATTATCTTTTTTTGAAAGTTTTGAGTGATTGAACATGAAATGGACACCGATGCTAAAAAGAAAATTTGTTTAATGTCATCAGTTGCAATATATACTAAGTATTACACGTGGACAGGATGTTCCCCAGAAGATTAAGGTATTCAAAATAAGTTGTACACACCCCAAGGGGACACGCTACTGTCATATGGAAAATTACTGGGTCACCTGTAAAATGGTAATCAGCCATGCAACTAATCAGTTAACTGACCCATGCCACTACAATTTAAAAAGTTTGTCGTTAGATAAAATGAAATATTCATTTTGATTAATAGTTTAAGAACTATAAGGATTTATCATAATTATGAAGTGAAATAATTCAACCAAATCGGATTATTTCCAAAAAGATTATATTTTTTTTACCTAATCCGGGGAAAATATAAAATTGTATTTATAAAGGGTCCCATCAAGAATTTTTATAGAAATCATTGGTCTCATGAAATGGATCTCACACAGACATTCATAATCAAGATTTATACATTTATTGATTCTATGGTTTTTGAAAATCAGGAGGAAATATAACAAATATTTAGTTTTGATATTAAATTAAATTTACCTTTCCTCGCTATAATTCATTTCAACCAGTTTTGTTTTGTTTTGTTATTAAATTTAAAATTGTTTTCATGCGCGCACTCCAAAATGTGACAGGATAGTCAACACGTTGACGGTGACCGCTTACTGGAAGAAGAAGACGTAACATGAATTTTTATTGAGGGATTTTTAAAGGGTTTGTCCGTACAACGTGTTTTTCATTGGTATTTCACATGACTTATTGTTTTCGCGCTTCGCCTTGAAGCTCATTATTCAGAGTGATTCAGACAAGATGATGAAAATAACGTGCAAGGTACTTTTTTTCGATCATCGTGAAGTGGCAATTTTAATTCCCATTCGTCCTTGCACTCTCCCCCTTTTCAGTAATAGTATATTTATAATTCCTCGTCATTTTACCACCCTATCTGGGATATCCGTTATGCTAACAGTAACCCGGGACTTGATATACATGCATGCAATATCAGGGGCGGATCTAGCGAGGATAAAGGGGGTTCCAACTATATGTCTCCATTCAAATGCATTGATCGTTCACAAAAAGGGGAGTCCAACCCCCGGATCCCATCCTCCTTCGACCCGCCACTGAATATAAATATAATTTTTATTTAAAAGTCCTCAGAGGGTCCACTTCCTATATATACAAGGTGACAGGGCGTGCCGCTGGAATAAGTCATCTTTTCAAGCTTGAAAATATGTGAATAGGTCGGGAAACTATCAGAAATATACGATAAGGACAAAAAAGTTCCCACAACTTCGTCTGTCATCTTACTTGGTGTTCTCGGCTGTGTTTTATCAACAACTTTTATCTCTTTTGGCACTTTTGTATTCCCCTGTTACATTACACACCAAACGAAACACACAAAAAATATGGGAAAAGGTAACATTTTTACCCGTACGCAATATATCATATGAAAAGGTATACATTTTTGAAATTTAAATTATATGAAAAGGGTGGGGTAACAGAAACACCGCGGCACCCCCTGTCAATTAAGTATTGAAGTGCCCCCGGGGATTGATTACATACATTGTATATACATGTTTACCTTCAGGAGCACCTGTTTTGTGATATATACAGCTATAATCAAGGATTTAATCACTATACAAATCCAATGCTATAATTAACCGTAAATAACTGCGAGATAATGAACAATGCGCAAGTTGACAATTGTCTCTTCTCTGCTAAATAATGTACTTGCAATTCACATTCAGATTCATTTGTGAGACCACCGACACTAATAATATTACCTCAAAGTTAGAGGTTCTCCGTTACTGGGAACTTCATATCGGATCCGATCAATTTATTGGTTCCATTCCCCTATTATTAGCGATCCATTTGCAGTGAACGATGAAAATCTAAAGAAGGTATTCTCATTACTGTTGATTTTGCATGATATATATAGTATATGTCACCTCACTTCTCCTTCCTACGGCGTCACAGAAAAAAATAAAATTCGGAAACAGAAAATAAATAATTCACTGATTGAGATTGGGCTGATGGATTGTCATGGATTGTCAATTTTTTATTTTCAGTTTTGTTTATCCTTTATCATATCTTATGCCAGGTTATTTATTTTAGCACTTACAAGGCAAGGGTATTCCTTTAAAATTCTCCCCCTTTTTTCACCACTAACAAATCAACTTGCCAGACGGCGTCACAGAAAACTTTCAAAATGGCCTTGCCAGATGTCATAATTATTTGGACAACTACATGACCTTAAAACATATTCATATAAATATTTGGTATCATTTGTGTGACAACTCTTCACCAGTGACCTGCGATAACCTAAAGCAGGTGAGACATTTCAGCATGAGAAATCTTGTTGGTCCAGCCCAGGGCCTACTAATTACCAAAAAAGAAACACATTTGTATTTCCTCTAGCTTATGTGTATGCATTTTCATATTATGTAAAAATGTGTTACTAAAATTGAGAATGGAAATGGGGAATTTGCCAAAGAGACAACAACCCGACCATAGAGCAGACAACAGCCGAAGGCCACCAATGGGTCTTCAATGCAGAGAGAAACTCCCGCACCCGGAGGAGTCCTTCAGCTGGCCTATATAAATTTGACTTTTGAAGAATTAAAATAAATCTGAGACAGCAAATGAGTATTCAGCTGCTTTACATTAAAATATATACATGTGGCATACAAAATTATATACAAGGGAGCTACCATTTGATTTTTATGGGGTGCTAAGATGAAAATTTTGTCCTGCTTTTTTTTTAGTTGTAATCTCTGTCCTGCCTTTTTATTTTTTACTCTATTCGGTCCTGCCTTTTTTTTTTACTAGTTTATCCTGAATTTTTTTACACAAATTGTCATCCTGCCTTTTTTTTTTTACCAAGTTGCTCATCCTGCCTTTTTTTTTACTCAAAACTCCTGTCCTGCCTGTTTTTTTTTCAAATTTCATCCTAGCCTCCCCATAAAAATCAAATGGTAGCTCCCTAAACAGAGGCGGATTTAGAGGGGCCCCTTTTCTGGGAAAAATTTGGTTGATTATATAAAGAATCACTGAAGCATGACCGGAGCGGGCCCCCTCTTAGGCAGTCAGTGGGCCCCCACTTATGAAAATTTCTGGATCCGCCACTGTATAAAGCCATTTAAAAAGCAATATTTTGCAATATTTAAATTATGTAGGCCCAAATCTTGATAGTTGAAATTGTAAGCCTTAAACGTTAAAAAATTAACACCCAAAGTTCAAACATAAGAATGACCATATAGTCTTTAATGTATACATGTATGCTATTGCCATGAAACTAGGTAAACTGTCTTATAATTCCCTAATCTTAGTTCATGCCAAGTTTGATTAAACTAATAGTCAATTATTTCTTCTCTATAAGGTCTTTAGTGTGGATAGTGTATAACTTACAAATTATTTGCATACTCCTTCCAAATTTATTTCTTTAAATATTATGGATAAAATAGTAAGTTGGGGATGAAATTACATTGAAAAAATATGTGGCAATTGAATTTTTTTTAGGTAAACATGGTAAAGTAGTAATTTGGTATAGTTTAAAAAGGTCAATATTAGTTGTCTGAAGTTGTCAAACTAAATTATAGACCCTCTAAACATAAAATTGTCCATATTTTGAGTTATAGCTTATTGACTTTCTATAATGTTGATATGTCTACATAAAGATCAGAACTTGGTATCTTTTAATTCAATTTTGTACAAAAGGTATTAGTTACATATTTCTTTGGCAAAACTCATAACCCTAATATAAACAAGCCATTAAGTGATTATTATACCAAACAAAACAAATTTCTAAAAGTCGATCTGCATGCACTACTAGGAAAATATAGTCACGTAAACATGCACAATATGAACTATCAGGGTTGTTTTGCCTGTGTGGTATTTGTCAATTTTTTATTACTGTAATCACGACCAGGAATCCTTGTGTAAAACTCCTGTGCATATAATAAAAGCTAGCTACCATAAACCAAAGCAATCCCAGATTATGAAGATGTCGTGATGACAAACCCTTACCATTCCTTTTGTTTTAGTTCTTGAAACTGTCACATATATTTTACTTTTTCTTTTTAGCTCACAGAGCTTTTGTCATCACTTGGCGTTCGTCGTTGTCGTCTGTCTGGTGTAAGCTATTTCAAACATCTCTGAAACCGCTGAACCAATTCCTATCAAACTTAAGCTGAATGATCCTTAGAGGATCTTAAATAAAGTTTGTATTTTATTTTCTGTTTCGTCAAAAAATATGGCCGCCATGGCTAAAAATAGAACATAGTGGTAAAATGCAGTTTTTGGCTTGTATCTGATAAACCAAAGAATTTAGAGCAAATCTATCATGGGGGTTAAAGTGATAATTAGGTGAAGTTCTATCAACCCTGAAATTTTCAGATGAATCTAGTAACCAATTGTTGGGTTGCTGCCACTAAATTGGTAATTTTAAGGAAATTTTTCTGTTTTTGGTTATTATCTTGAATATTATTGATAATAAAGATAAACTGTAAACAGCAAAACTGTTCAGCAAATTAAGATCTACAATAAGTTTATATGACCAAAATTGTCAATTGACCCCTGAAGGAGTAATTGCACTTTAAGGACAATTTTACACAATTTGTTTATCATGTTTTCTTAATTTAAAAAAATCTTCTCCGCTGAAACTACTGAACCAATTCCAACCAAATTTAAGCTGAATGATCCTTCATTGTCCTTAGTGCATCTAGGATAAAGTTTGTGTTTAATTTTCTGTTTCGCCAAAAAACATGGCCACCATGGCTTAAAATAGAACATAGGGTAAAATGCAGTTTTATATCTCAAATACTAAAGCATTTCATGCATTTAGAGCAAATCTGATGTGAGTTTAAATTGTTCATTAGGTCAAGTTCTATCAGCCATGAAATTTTCAGATGAATCTAACAACCCATTGTCGGGTTGATGGCACTAGATTGGTAATTTTAAGGAAATTTTGCAGTTTTATGGCCCCGAAACAAAGCTGTCGGTGCCATATAGTTTTACCCTTGTCCGTCATTCCGTCATTCCATCATTCCGCAAAAACCATTATACGGATTTTTTTGTAAACGCCTTCAGATATTAGGCTGATTTTGGTATGCGAGTTAACCATGATGAGTTACAGATCAAGTTTAAGTTTCGTTCCGCTCCGCTAATTTTGACCTAAATTACGGGCTTTGGACTTTGATAAATTGTTGAAAATCACAGTTATAAGGACTTTTAATTTTTTCTATAATCCTTCAGATTTTGAGGTGAGTTTTGACATGTGAGACTACCATCATGTTTGTGTCCACATGTGTTGTTGAAATTGCAGATTTTCAATTTTTGAGACGGGACCATTCATGTCGTTTCGACACATCTAGTTGGTTATTATCTTGAATATTATTAATGATAAAGATAAACTATAAACAGTAAACATGTTTAGCAAAGTAAAATCTACAAATAAGTTTAATATGACCAAATTTGTCAATTGACCCTTAAGGAGTTATTGCCGTTTAAAGACATTTTTCAAAAATTTGTTCATCTAGTTTGCTTACTGTAAAAAATCTTCTCCTTTGAAACAGCTGAATGAGTTTCAGAGTATATAGTATAAATTATGTATTTTATTTTCAAGAAACATAGCCACCATGACTAAAAATAGGGGTAAAATGCCTTTTTTTGCTTATGAAGAAAATATGACAGATACAAAGAACATTTAAATGGAATTTTTAAGACACTCATTAATATATATTGAAAGCAAAAATAATCATAAATGAAAGATTTAAGCAAAAAATTACAGGTGAGCGATTCAGGCTCTTAATTGAGAGCCTCTTGTTTTAATTGCTTCTGTAAGTAATACAGTCAAGGATATAACTCTATAGGATTATTACAGAAAAATAACATACATTTGTTATTGTGGACTAAAAAATCAAAGAACTGTGATAACATATGTATGTTACATGTTTCAGAGGGACAATATACATCATTAGTTTTGTTAAAATGTATACAAGTTTTATTGATATTATCATTGTCTTTCTGTATACTAAAATTATAGAAAGAATTAACAGTTCATAGTTTGCCAATCAGAGGTAAACTAAAGCTTGTAACTTTTCTATCGAAAAAAATCAAATAAAAGACAAAGAAATAATGATCAGAGTCATGAAAGTATCTGTAATTACACAAACATGTGTTATTTTCTGTAATAACCCTTTAGAGTTATATCCCTGACTGTAATATATTAATTTGAATTTATGACAACAGACACGTGCAGATTATACTGTTAACAATATTTCAGAGTTTAACCTTGTTAAGTGCACAAATCATAAAAGAATAGTTAATCACGTCATTGTTGTCCAATGAAAATTAGTATGAACATGATGAAAAGTATGGGAATGTTTGTTTGACCAGGGTTATAGTCTTTGCAACTGTTGACTGGCAAATAGTCTGTGAAATGAAATAGCACAAATATTTCATTCTTTTTTATACGCCCGTCAGTTTTTGACGGGTCATATTATGGTATACAAATGTCCGGTGTCCGTCCATCTGTCCATCTGTCTGTCCGGCATAAACATGTCGCACCGTAACTTGAGAACGACTTATCCAAATTTCATGAAACTTAACATAGTTGTTTCTTAGGATGGTCAAACGATCTGTATACTTTTGGTGAAAATAAGATTAAAACTTTTGAGTTACGGGACTTAGTAACTAAAACAGGTGTATGATTTTTTCACATGTCGCGCCTTATCTCAAAAACAATTTATGATTATTGCTTAAAACTTGACACACTTCTTAGTTATATTAATCTTAAGATCTGTATACTTTTTGGTGATGATTCAAATTTAATTTTAGAGATATTGAGTATTTTGTTAAAAAGGGGAGGGTTTTCACATGTCGCACCGTATCTCAAAACAGTTTATGATTATTACTTACAATTTTACACACTTCTTAGTTATATTAATCTAAAGATCTGTATACTTTTGGTTTTGATTCAAAATTTTATTTTAGAGATATTGAGTTTTGTAAAAAAGGGGCTTTTCGCATGTCAGGCCGTATGTCAGAAACTATTTATGATTATTGCATCAAAATTCACACACAAGACGAAGGGCGTATCATGCGCTCATGGCGCAGCTGTTTATTATAGTATTGTGTATAGAAAACACATAATGATGTATAATAATAGTTATAGTCATTAAATGATAGTTTTCACCCTTTTTATGTCTAGGGCAAGATATATAGAAGATAAAGAAAAATATAAACAGTTACAGTAGAAATAATTGGCAAAACAAGATAAACAGAAGACAACAAGGCCTAAATGGTAAGACCACTGCTATATAATAAAAGTGATTGCCCTTGAATGGTGACTATTATAAAAATAAGAAGATGTGGTATGGTAAATAAGTGATCTATCCACCAGAGTTCAATGAAGTGGATGCAAGCAATTAAAGCCCAATGACGGCCTTCGATCATGAGAAAACCCATACCTTATCAATCGGCCATTAAAGACCCCAACTTGAAAAGATTTAAACAATCCAAATTAATTCAATGCCCATAACAATTAATAAAAAAAATGTCTGTGAGCACTCAATCTTACTATAATCTAGGACAGTGGTTCAAATAGCACAACATATGAACAAACTAAAAACTGTTGCATTGAGTGGCTCAACTAAAAATATCACTGCAAGGCACTAAAACAACTAATGTTAAATCGCGGACACAAAGCACTGAAATAAGAGAACTTATAAGTAAGAATATCAAATGAAAGTTTATTAAAATGTTCATATTAAACATGATAAAATAAGCTTATTTTATATTGCTGTTTTTTTCTCCATTTATAAATTTTATTTTTTTTATTTTTTGTTTTTATAGGTCAGACATCTTGGTTTTCATGATCATCAACAGGTCAGTGCTGAAGAGGAAACTTCAAGTTAATACTTTTCAACATTGTGTGCTAATTGGATTAATGTGAAATGAAATGTGTGCTTTCCTGGAAAAAGAAATAGGAGATTTCTACAAAATGGCTATAAACAAAATGGAGTACTTACTATCATAGATGCACAAGAAAACAATTACTAAATGCAACAACCTACATATTCACTGAAGGATTAGGAGAAATGTAGAAAAAATTTGTTGTCGAAATAAACAACTGCTTTATCCATTCATGTACATGGCTCCGTCATATCAAATATACAGAGGTAGATGTTAGAAGAACAGATTGCAAAATGTGTTCTCTACCAATTGAAGGAAGATGTCTGGTGGATGGAATTATTTATACACTGAACTGTTATGCAGGGATTGAATAACTGTACACAGCAGCTGAAACAGAAGACAAAATTAAATTAACATGAAAAGTGTTTATTAGTCCCCTATCGACGAAGTCGAAGGGACTTTAGGTTTGCACTCCATCCGTCTGTCTGTCCGTCTGTCCGTCTGTCCATCCGTCAGTCCGGCAAATCAGTTTTCCACACTTTTTTCTTCATGCTTGAAGATATTGATTTGATAATTGATATATTGTTTTATCATGACAAGTTACAGCTCAAGTTTGAATTGTGTTCCGGTATGATGATTTTGTGCTGAGTTTTGGTCCTTGGACTTGGAAAATTCACTAAAATAATCAGTTTTCCGCATTTGTTTTTGTGATTCTTGAAGTTATTGATTTGATAATTTGTATATAGTTTTATCAGTACAAGGTACAACTCAAGTTTCAATTTTGTTCTAGTCTGATGATTTGTTGCACAGTTATGGTCCTTGGACTTAAAAAATTCACTGTCATGACTGTAATAATCAGTTTTCCACACTTTTTTTCGTCATGCTTGAATATATTGACTTTATATTTGTTATATAGTTTACACCATGACAAGATATAGATCAAGTTAGCATTTTGTTCCAGTAAAATGAATTCTTAACCGGTAGGGGACTATACTCTCAGAATGCTTGTTTTATTTAATCTGCAAATATGAGCACAATAATAATAACATCACAAAGGGTATGATATTCATAGCGTTTTGCTTATTATTGTATTGTCTTAAACAGCCAGACTATTGTTTTTGTATGTTACTCATTAGTGAAAATTTTATTAAAGTTTTAATTATCTTTTGTATCACTTATTCATACTAGGATAAATTAAATTCATACTGTTTGAACTGTTATGAAATTTCCATAGAGGAAAAATAGGGAAAAACATTTCCTTGGGGGAAATTTGATGTACAGAAATTTCCTTAGAGGAAATTTGGAGAACAATGTTTTCCTTAGAGGAAATGTGTAGTCTTGAATTTTCCTCAAGGAAAAGTGTTTGTCAAAATTTCCTCAAAGGAAATTGTAGTTGACAAAATTTCCTCACAGGAAGAAGTATTTCCTCAAAGGAAAATTTGAAGCCACAAATTTCCTCAGAGGAAATAGAATTTCCTGAAGGAAAATTTGAAGCCGCAAATTTCCTCAGAGGAAAAGAATTTCCTCAAAGGAAAATTTGAAGCCGCAAATTTCCTCAGAGGAAATAGAATTTTCTCAAAGGAAATATTTATGCAGCAAATTCCTAAGGAAATCTTTTTCCTTGAGGAAAATGTTTTCCTTTAGGAAATTTGATTTCCTTGAGGAAAACTACTTTTCCTCTGAGGAAATTGTTGAAAAAGGGGCATAACTTTTTCAACAGTGGTGCTAGAGCCAAAAAATTTAGGACAAATATCAGGAACCAATACCAACCAAGTTATCAACTTCATTTTGACTTAACTCCAAAATTAAGGTGACAACTTTTGCACTCAGCGGAATTGCAAACTTGTCCCGGAGACTGTTCTGTATTTATAAATAATTGTTTGATATTCTCTGTATTCAATCCTCTCAAGTCAAAATATGTTGTACAATAAATGATATTCAAATTTCCAACCGTCATGACCTAAGCAATTTTAGAGTAATTTTTTATCGGGAGTTAAATCCGCTGCATTTTTATGCACCTGTCCTAAGTCAGGATCCTGTTGTTCAGTGGTTGTCGTTTGTTGGTGTGGTTCATAGGTGTTTCTCGTTTTTTATATAGATTAGACCGTTTGTTTTTCCTGTTTGAATTTTTTTACACTAGTCATTTTGGGGCCCTTTATAGCTTGCTGTTCGGTGTGAGCCAAGGCTCCGTGTTGAAGGCCGTACTTTGACCTATAATTGTTTACTTTTTATACATTGTGGCTTGGATGGAGAGTTGTCTCATTAGCACTCATACAACATCTTCTAATTTATATTATCTATTCTATTTGATGCTCTCTACAAAAGGAGATAGATTTCTGAAGTAGCTACCTTTTACAAAGAATTTCAAGTCAGTTTTTGACGTCATAAAATTGCAGGAAATAAATGCATTATTCTTTGTCTGTAATTTTATATTAGAATGTATAATTACTTCGAGTAATTACATTCTTTAGTAAGCAATCAACAATCAAATTTAGATATTATATTTTAAAACGGTAATCAATCGAAATAAATTTTATAAAAGAACAGAGTTCTAATGTCCCCCGCGTTGCACATATTTTATATTTCCAAGGGACATAACTCTTTTTAAAAAAGTCGATCGTCCACCATTATAGAACTTGTCCGAGATATTGCTGATATTAACCTATAGTATAAGTTTTATAAAATCTGGCAAGAATTGTACCCGTGAGAGCGCTAACGAGGCCATTTTCCATAAATTTAATATTTCCAAGGGCATAACTCTTTAAAAAAAGTCGATCGTCCACCATTATAGAACTTGTCCGAGATATTGCTGATATTAACCTATAGTATAAGTTTTATAAAAATCTGGCAAGAATTGTACCCGTGAGAGCGCTAACGAGGCCATTTTCCATAAATTTAATATTTCCAAGGCATAACTCTTTAAAAAGTCGATCGTCCACCATTATAGAACTTGTCCGAGATATTGCTGATATTAATCTATAGTATAAGTTTTATAAAAATCTGGCAAGAATTGTACCCGTGAGAGCGCTAACGAGGCCATTTTCCATAAATTTAATATTTCCAAGGGGCATAACTCTTTTAAAAAAGTCGATCGTCCACCATTATAGAACTTGTCCGAAATATTGCTGATATTAACCTATAGTATAAGTTTTATAAAAATCTGGCAAGAATTGTACCTGTGAGAGCGCTAACAAAACCGGACGCACGGACGGACGGACGCCCGGTATTTCCATGTCCTCCGCAACGCGTTACGCGGGAAAAAAAATTATAAGGTAGAATATTATCATGAATGCAACTCCCAATTTCTAGCGTTCAAAGCTGTATAATTATAACTATCGAAAAACACTAATGTCTTACTCTGATGTTAATTGGTGATACTGGAATAGCTGATAGATTTTTTTAGACCTCGCCAATTTTTACTTTTATTACATTTTCTGAACAAATATAAGTGAAAAGGAGGACTTTCTAATATTTTTTTTCATCGGCAGAAAATAGGTATCTAATATATTGTCAATATGATGATCAAAGAAAACTGGAATACTGATATTCAAATTGAATGTCTGAATTAACTTCAAAAATAAAAACGTATTTTGGATTGAAGAATCAAACTAAATGATTGCGTACTTCTTCTTTCAAAACCTATGATCTACGTTCTGATAACGCAGATAATATCTGAACAAACATGACTGTATAAACTTAAGACGATGGACGCAAAAAGAGGAAAATGAATGTACATCAAACGCAAGAGAAAGGTTAATAATCTCTAGTTATATTGCAGGGAAATGTATTTTCGAAAAGCTATCCTGATGCATTAAATAAAATTTATTTTTTATATTAAATTGTGTAGAAATATTAAGTACAGCAATTAATTTCTTAATTTATGTTGCTAGCACGAGCGACACCTCTATAATTGACCTTTTTCTCTAGCCCCGATTTCGTGCTAAACATCAGCCGAGATGAACTTTTATAATATACAGAGAAAAAAGTAAACAAAAGAGTTCCGTTTAGGCTGACTTACTTTCCTCAATTTGACAAATAATCACACCTTATCTACGAAAATGTGAATGAAATCGAAAAACATCTTAAACATACTTGTTTTTCCTAGGCCCAATAGCTTTCAAGACTTGTTGTTGTGAGCCAATTGTCCTCTTAACCAAACTTGTTTTAGCAGGCTCTTGCCAGGGTTGCGGGAACAAACGATGTCTGACTTGCAAGCAAATACTTCATATCTATCCTTACAACAGTCACTCCACTGGTACGAAATACACAACAGTATGTTGGTGAGTCAGAACGGCCATTTCACAAACGTATGAACAACCATAGTAGTGACAATTAATGTCAGCAAACCTTCCTCTCAGTAGACGTTTGAGATCCCCTGACCACACTTAGGCAGATCTCAATCGAGTGACTATAACCATCATTGACCACAACACTGCATGGTCAAAGGAAGAGAAAATCACTCGGGATAAGAAAATTAAAAATGTTAGCACCAATTGGGATCAATTAAAATGTGTACAGGGTTAAACAGCGCAGCTGAATGTGTTAGATGCATAAATACGCAGCAACCGTTGTGAATTATAAAACTTTGAGATTTTAGTATTACCGATATACAAGCGTAGTTTAGTTTTTAGTTTGTATTACGTTCAAGATTATTTTATGAAAATCAGAATAGATTGATAAGATTAATTTTACATCATACTGATGAAGGATGTCTGTTATCCGAGATATATATAATATATAGACGGACAAAGTTTTGCAGCAAATAAAACCGAAGGTATCAACTGGAAATGTTATCGATATAACATATGTTTATATTTACGATATATATTTATGTTTATTGATATGCATAATCAGACCTGCATAATATTTTGGTTTCAAAGGAACTAGGGAAAGTAGCGCAAATGATTTACGATGTGTGCATTTTATTCAAACTTTGATATTCAAATTTCGAATTTTGAGCCCGTGTGTTCAGAAAAGGTAATTGACCATGATAAAATTGAGAATGGAAATGGGGAATGTGTCAAAGAGACAACAACCGGACCAAAGAGCAGAAAACAGCTCTTTTTCTGTTTTTCTAATGTGAGCCGTGGATATTTATTAAGCAAACGCATATGAATTAGGTCTATCAACATACAATAATATGATATTCCAGAGATCAAATTCAAAACAGGATTTTTTAAACGAGAGATGATGTTTACAAGAAAGCAATCGAACTAAGAGTTCTTAATGATAGAACTTATTGAAGAAGACTCTATCAGGTGTAAAACTTGCGTCTGATCCATTTCTCATTTCGAACATCAAAATATGTTTAAACTAATGGAAGAGTTGAAATCATTTGTTCGAACTTTATATGGAAACTATTTTGACTTGGTTTAAATTTACGATACATTACATCCCGCCTTAATTCACCAAATTCAACGCATCATCGTATCACTACTGATCACGAAAAATACATAGGAAGCAACTTGTAGGACAGGAACTAAATACTTTTCAACAGTCTCTATATTAGTACTTTACACGAAAATGTACGTGTAGTTTTTCTTTTAGTTTTCTGTGTTGTTTTGGTCTTTTGTTGTTATTTTATTTCATTTTGCAAGGATTTGTATATCGACCTCATTTACCCATTTTTGGAAAAGCTTCGTACTTAATTTCAATCCTTCAAATTTGTTTCTATTTCAGGGTTGAACAATTTACCTGAACTGAAAGCTTATGTATATGGTAATGTCCTAGAACTATATAAAATAAGATAATGTGGTATGATTGCCAATAAGACAACTATCCTACCATAGATCAAATGACGTAAATATTAGCAACTATAGGTCGCCGTACGGTCTTCACCAACTAGCAAAACCATACTGCATAGCAAGTTAAAAAAAGTCCCCGACATAACAGAATGTAAAACAATTCAAATAAAAAACTTACGGCCTTATGTATGTACAAAACAACAAACGAAATACGAATCTGATGTATAAAACAAATCATAACCACTAAATTACAAGCTTGTGCCATCCTGCCTGGAGACAGATAAATACAGAATGCGGCGGGAATAAATATGGCCGCGGTCGCCCGAACCTCCCTAAGTAGCACTCCACAGTTAGGAAATACAATTAAAATTCAACCACATAATGATTAATATTCTTCTATTCCAGGCTTTCTAATAAATTAATGTTTACTGTTTGTGTCGAACATATGTATGTAATCAGAATCTTCCATAGATTTAATTTGCAACAGTTAAATATATTTTTTTTTTATTTTGTGCCCATGGCAAAATTCTGCATTTATTTACTATGAAATATTGCAAAAGGGGCATGAGAATGTCATATGTTCCCCAAAAATTTGGTTCAAAGTAAAATTTTAATCCCTGTGAGTGAGACCTTTTTCTGAAACTATTGACATTAATCTATCAAATATTCAAATAATAATTGGGTGTCTTTCGTCTAACATCTAACTGTGGATTGCTACCCTAGTCATATATCAATTTGCTAAGGGAGTCTCATTTACTAAACTTAATCATCGGTACAAGGACATCATTCGTAAATATAAATCAACATGCAGACATCTTATACGTTCAGGTATTTCACATCCAATCTGTTATGGTAATATTCTATACAAAGCACAAACATTTCGTCATTCACCTCAAAAGCTAACCAAACCTTTAAACAGACTTATTCAGAAGGGATATAGTTACGATACTGTTGTCAGGTCATTAAAGATGGCATATTTTGGAATTAATATTGATTTACTTATAGGGTCTTTGCATCGGAAATAAACACATTTATTCTAAAACCAGTTGTTGGCATGATGCGGGTTATGTTTTTCTCATATATTTTATGATGGTATGATACTAAACCCCTAACGGGAGGGATTGTGCTTGATTTTAATACGATGAAGACATATTATTTCAATCAGTTTAATTGAGGTCTGGAGCTGGCATGTCATTAACTGCTAGTAATCCTTTGTTAATTTATGTATCATTGTCATTTTGCTTAGTTTCTTCTTTTATCTATTCTGACATCGGACTCGGACTTCTTTTAAACTGAGTTTTACTGTGCGTATTGCTGTGTGTTTGTTTATTCTACATTGGCTAGAGGTATAGGGGAGGGTTGAGATCTCACAAAACAGTTTAACCCCACCGCATTTTTTCGCCTGTCCCAAGTCAGGAGCCTCTGGCCTTTGTTAGTCTTTTTTTAATTTTAGTTCATTTATATGTTTCGGAGTTTAGTGTGACGTCCATTTTCACTGAACTAGTACACATTTTTGTTTAGGGGCCAGCTGAAGCCCGCCTCCGGGTGCGGGATTTTCTCGCTGTGTTGAAGACCCATTGGTGGCCTTGGGCTGTTTTCTGCTCTTTGGTCGGGTTGTTGTCTCTTTGACACATTCCCCATTTCCATTCTCAATTTTATCTCATTATGGTTACGAATATCCGCATTTTAACATGAGAACCGCGACTGAAGTTTCTATGATGTAGGTATTGTCTTACTTTTTGATATTTCAGAACATTATAAAATCACAAAACCCCTTTGTTATGTTACACGAGCAATCCATTCATAAGAAAAGCAATTTCAAATAAAATATAATCATCAGACAATTTGTTTGACGTATGGACCATTGTTTATTTTCATTATTATTCAAAAGGTCAAATTTATATAAGAAAGTGAAATTCGATAATTTAAATGGTTATAAAAAACCTCAATTATTTTTAATATGAAACTTTATGAGTTAAATTACAATTACGGAATCCAGCAAAAGACAGACAGCGTTTTCACACGTATAATTGTTCTATAATCATGGCCTCGAACATTACCACAAACAAATTTTGTGTCAATGATTACATATTCTTTTATGATAACCGATAATAATTTCAATAATGCATACCTTTTCATTATCGATAGTTTAGATTATATATCTCGATGTATGATTACTTGTAGATATTAACGTAAAAAGTATGTATCTATCGGAAAGAACCACAATCCTTACAAAAAAGTAAATAAAATCGTAATAGTATTGTCACATTAAAGTTACCAAATCGACTTTATAATCCCTTTATCAGTAATGTCTGCATCTATTTTCTAAGGTATCATTATTAAACATTTATAGCCTTCCATCTATATTAGGAAAGTTTAACCCTTGCTCTTTAAACACTAAAAAGTATAAGAATAAACAAACCTTCTCTTTAAATTTTACTTAAATAATAAGAAACATTTTCTAAGATTAACTTTTTAAATTTACAAAACATACAACTTTCTTTTCGCTTATACCTACGTTTATAGACGTACTATATATTTTACTTTTGTTATTATTATAAGATTGTAATTCAATATGATCACTATAAGTAAATTATGACTAAATACGTTTGAAAATAACTGACGATTTTACAAAATTATATCGCTCTTGACACTTCTGAATAAGCCATGGTTTATAAGTTTTGATTTTCTGCTTTTGGATATTATATAGAGCAGCTATACATCAAAAAGTGTTCTAATTAAGGAATTCAATAACGTGGCAGTACAACAAAGGTTGTTATATATCAAATTGTTCGTTTTGATGTAAGGAATATGAAAACCAGTCCTGCCGGATCGAAAAATGTACAATCTGAAATTTAGGGCAAAAACTGTAATTTAAATGAACAAGTGCTGAAAACTGCATGCATATATATACCTGGAAAAATCATCATAAAAAAAATATTTTTAGACCGAATTTCATGATTCGCATATAAAAATGTTCGTTTAAAAATATGCTAGCTAAGTAAAATAACATTTTTTGGATCTCGATTCTTTTATGTACTTTTTGGGACAAAAATGATTTTTTTGCTAAAAAAAAAAAGGAGAAAATCGGAAACTAAAAAAATTAAATTCCTGCATTAATCTTCAGGCTCTAAATTTAGTAATTGCTGTTTCTGTCAATAAAGACTATAAATCAAATTTGCATACCTATTTATATGTACTAGGTTTCATATTCATAGTGTAATATTAGGTCAATGTCATAATAATTTTATTAAAATAAAAACCCCAAAAACCATGAAATTTAACAAAACATTATATTTGTAAAAGTTGCCAAATATTTGTGTTTCAACTCAGTTGTCAAATTCATTATCAGTACTAAGTAATTGCATCGCTTCAATTGTCATTGGGTGTTACAGGTTGTTTCATCCGCGATATCTGCAGATGCCCCACAACTACAAGTGGCTGAACAAGCTTGTTCATTTTCGAGACAAGTGCAGCTTTCTGAACAATTATGTTCATCACATTCACAAATCAAATTGTTCAAAAGTTCCGGTGCTGCTGCAGGTTGGCTCATCAACCTTGGCATAATAGTGTCAGTTTCAAGATCTCTTCCATATCCATACATAATAGGATTAACTTGCTCATTGCATTGCATTGCAGTATTTGCACTATGCCAGATCTTCAACTGATGGATACAGCGCAACACATGTTTGAAACTGTTTTCTGTTGGGGGAAGTTTTTTGGCAGGTACGCTTTTGTTAGCCTTTTCACAACGCAAACTGTCAAGTGAAAAAACAGTCCTTTTTACCATAAAGACCACCTACAAATGACATACAATGCTTAAATTGATCTGAAGTTAGATCTGAGGAACCAAATGTTGCAAGACTATTATAAGAACCGGCTCTTTGTTTTAGCAGTCGAAAATAAGCTGACTTCTTTCCATGACCAAAAAAACGAGCTTGTCAGACAGTACACTGAAGAAGAATACGTTTTTGTGAAGGTGTTAGTTCCTTAATTTTATCATCAACTGAAATGTATCGTACTAAACTAGCATGCTTACCTACTCTACCTGTCAGAAAGTACACATTTTCAGCTGCTATTGATTGTCTGTGGTGTATAAGAAGCACCAGAACATCTGTATCAGGACTGGAGATAACTCTTTTGTTAGTTGGTTGACTGACTAACTGAATAGATAGCATGCAATACAATACGGGTATCGGCTTCTTCTTGTTTTGACCTGAGCTCTGCAATATTCGTTACTGATACATGTGTGACTTTTACAGTGTTGTGTCCACTTCCACCGCTGATCAGTAAGATGTATTCCTTTTGCAAACGAATGTTATTTTTGGAATGTAATTCAGCAAGGTTTGCTTTATTTTCTCCATGTCATAAAAATTGCTTCCAATTTGAGGGAATTCTGATTTCAGGTCTTACCCGGTGTACTGAACTTACGATTCCAGCAGTTCGTTTTTCCCGTGTCTGTTCTTTGATACTTTCCTCCAGATATCTTTCAAATACTATATGTAATTGCTTAACAGGACGATCATTATTGGAATGCCGACTATGAGAAAAAATATAGTCAAAAAACCAGTTGGCCATGTCTTCAAAGGTTGTAGGTACCACTGTCCTTGAAGGTGGATTCAGCATCTGTATGACCGCATGCCCATCATATATCAGTGCATTACATCTATCTATAGACGTCATCTTCTCCGACTGATAAACCCCCTCAAGACACTCCATAAATTGTGACGCATGCCGTCATCTTCCCATCATCTGTAAACATGCTTAAAGGCACTAGTGCGTTTTCGAAAGACATCACTCTAGAAAGTGGTACTTTCTTTCTTGGGTTAACTGCAAGCAAACGCAAGTACATTATCTCACCGTCCATTATAACAGAGGATTTTTTTCATTTTTACCTTCTTCATTTCGGTCAAAGTTTTCACTGTAGATTTAGGTAAACTATCATAAAGACTCTTCCGCTGCGTATTCATAAGATCAGTATCAAGCAATCTTTCTTTTACAAACTTTTTCATCATAGCTAAACCAGTTTCAAGGGCATTACTAAGACTGGTCTCAATACATTTTGGAGCCACAGAACCTGTTGCTATATTTACTATTACTAGATGTTCAGGAGCATCGGATATATCAAATGGATCAATGAATGCTAAATCGAAAATTTCACATAATTCCATCGTATCTGACAAGCATCCCCAGCTTCATGATGGATCTTGATCTTGTCTCCAGACTGACTGGTGACATTTCTGAATCTGATACTGTACTGCAATGTTAGTGGTCTTGCCATAAACCACCTAGTAAGCGTATGACCTTTCATTGTCAAACCAATTATACCACCATTACTTTTCAGGGCTTTGTTTTCTGTTGTCTCAATGGTTTAATCATCCACACCGAATTAAAACGGCCAGAAGTCAACTTTGCTGCAAACTTACCATTACAGAAATGTTTAGAAACATTCTCTGGAAAAGCTCAACTTTCATTGCCTGGAAGATTTTCCAAATACCGTTCCTTGTAGAACTAATTAAGATTTTAATTGGTTGCAGTACTTTAGTTAGAAAATCATCCAAAAATTTGAATGATGGAAATATGGCTTTATATCGATCAACCAAGGGCTGCAGCTTGTCTTCAATGTCGGTCTGTAGCAGAGACAGGAAATGATCTACATCAGTTGATTCCAGAACTGCAGTTTCAAATTGTTGTATGATTAGTTGTAGGTCTGATGGGATTTGCTGTTGTGATCTTCTATACCAAAGGAAAAAATGGTAAAACAATCTGGCGTGTAAGGCTCGGTCAACAAGCTTTAAACCACGCATAGCTCTGTCAAAATCCTTACCAGAAAGCATCGAGTTAACCGTTCCCGCGGCAAATACACCTGATTCACACAGCATCTGCCAAAGTCCTGCATCATCATACAAATACCCAATATCTGAAAAAACTGACATTAATAAATGCATTCCATCTTCACAAGGAATGACACCTTTAAGTTCATCTGGTCTCGCCCATGTAATTTCCAATGCTTTGGTCACCAATCCCATATAAAAAAAATACAGGAATGCAGTCTTGGCCAAGTAAATTGGCCGTGGACTTCAAAAGTTTCAAAGTAGTATATACCGTAGATAAGTCAGAGGGATTAGCCATTTAGATTGGATTGAAAGCTACTCTAGACAAATAATTAGATTCTAGAGAATCTGCTAAAACAGCGTGAAATGGTCCCCATGACGGCAAACAGTTTGCATCTAGTGCATGAAAAACTCCACTCCTGCAAATATTGTAAATTATCTCTTTCTTTCTTGCATTTTCCAGTTCGGGTGAGTCTTGACAAAAGAAGCTCATCCATGGACACACTTGGACTGAATTGCTGTTCTGGCCTTTTCACAGGTTTCCTATAATCTAAGATGGAAGTTAAATCTCCCCTGACTACTTTCTCTTTATCGAGGGAGCGACTTGACACACGTTTTATACGACCTGCTACTAAAATGCTAGAATCTTGTGGTTGCACAAGTATACTTGTCATTGCATGGGTTGTTTGCTTACCATCAACGATTATTTCATTATGATCCCAATTATCAGCTGAAGCTACAATAAATTGCCCTCCTTCGGTTATTGGCTGTATTTTTGGAGGTAGGTATGAACCGACTGAACAGTTCGTTTGTATTGAGCTGATACTTTCAGCAGCAGATGTTATAACATGTCGTAGTTCTGTATATGCAATACTGTACCCCATGTTGTGCATACAGTCAATCAGTTTTCTGCTGCCAAATTCATTATGCAAATAAATGGCAAGACCAAGATGCTTAGGCGACATTGCAAATGTTGTCAGTGTCGTAATATCAAATACAATATAAAGTCGACGATCATTCAACTCTATTTCTGTCGCATCGATTCCCTTTCTGAATAGTTCAGCATCCGTTAACTAGCACAATGCTTTGTACAGGAGAGGATCAACAAAGTCATTCATTGCAGATAAAGACATTTCATCAAATGAATAATATTCTTCCTTCTTATAGCTTGCCTTCATCATACGACTTCGCAGAATACCAACAGCAAGATGAATTATGCTGTCATCGCTTGTTTGGCGAATGCAGATGAAGATGATGTGCCAATTTGAGCTTCTTCTGATTGCTGAATTACATTAAGCAACTGCTTAGCTTTACGAAGAGCATCACCGACAGTAATTTCTGCAGAGCACACTAAATCAGAATAAGGAGTCTGGGGAATGAATGACAATTCTGGGTATTTAGAAATTAGCTTAGCTTTTAATAATTGAGATCTGTATTGCTGAGCATTTGGACCATTGCTTTTTGCAAGACGTTCAACAAAGCGAGACAGCAAGGTAGACAGTAAATAGACCTGTTTTTGCTCCACAATGTTTGATCTTACTTCAGTCATTAACTCATTCAGTACTTCATCATATCTAGTCTGAGTTTCTGAAACATTTTTAGTAGCTGCTTCAATACTTTTGAGGTTTAAATATGATGCAATACAACTCTTTTTCCGATGATACCTTGCTTCAATTGCAACCAAGTTCCCATTGGGTACTTCACTCAAACGAAGAAGCATTGCTTCTGCCTTTCTCTCATTTGCAGCACGGTTAACTTTTGCAAAGATAGATTTTGAACTTAAGTCTATTGAGGATTCAACCATAGACCATTCTTGTTTTCTTGATCTTGAACAAAGTTTACCACATATAAAACACATGTTGTTCCAGTCAAAAGTCTACTGTCTTGAACGGCGGGATATTTGCTCATCCGTATGTTCAGCACTTGTACCAGGAGAACTTATTTTGAGAAAACGCTGAATATGCTCAGGGCTAGCATATGAAGCCCTACAGCTCTTATGGTACTTAAACGTTATCTCCTGTTCTCTTATTTGTTTTTCATACATGATCAATTGTCTACCTACAGTATCTTGCCTTGTTCTACATTCCTCAAACAAAGTATTCAGGCGATCGATATCTGGTACAGCTGCATCAGACTCACTTTTGAGGGGTTTTGAACAAAAGATACACAGTGATAAATCGAATACATCGGTTTTTTGGCGCTATTTTTTTTAGAGTCAAGTCAAAGGAAGCTTCCACCTTGAGCTTGAATCAACAATACCGTATAACAGTATGAGCGCGTTATAATAATAATCTTGATCTTTTTACATATTTTGATAAAAAAAATGTCTAAAAGATTTGAAGGTAAAAAAGCATTAAAAAGTGTATAGCCGACCATATGGACTGCAAAACTTCACGAGCTTTTAAAATTAGCCTCTCGATTTAAATAATATAAGCAAATATACTCACAATATTGTAATGAGTTGATTGTTAATTTACAAAACAATTTTGATTTAAGTCCACTTATTTAATATATCAATGAAAACTACATTTCAATATTTCATAAGAACTAACCCCCAAGGGTGACTGGGGAATAGACATCTTCTTCCTACCGGCAGTAAAACCCTTGCCAAAGTCGGGCGTCCGTTTGGCTGTGCGAGATGTACAAGTACGCAGCCACGTCCGATCAGAATAGGGACGTTAAATCCGATGCCTCGTGTAGAGAGAGTGCCACGCTCTCTGCACGTTAAGAAACCTTGTAACAACCCTTTGAGGGGTGCGTAGGTGGCCTGTTGAAAGGCAAAATTTCTGTCTCTATCCAATATACCCTCATTTTCCAGTGGCAGTCTAAATTTCCACCGACCTTCATCCCGGACGGCCTCTATTACAGGACCTACCTATTGTATTTATTGTTAATTTGTTCTCGTCCTGAACATGCATGAAACATTTGCCACTGGATGTTAAGCAACCAACAATCAATCAATCAATCATAAGAACTAAGAAAGCACTTATTAAGCTATCATAACAAAAAAATAAGGATTTTGTAGGTTTTCTTATTTATTTATTTTTATGTGAAAAGGTAGTTTTTGAAGAAGAACAAAATCTATTTCCAATCCTTTTTTACAGTTCATAATCTGATGAATTAATTTCGGTATTAAAACAAACATAATTGATACATTCAAACAGCTGAAACTTTTCAAGCTTTTTCGGCATAATTTTATGTTTAAAAAAGGAGCTGTCATGTTTGTTAATTTTGTAATCACTGAATAAGGTTATTCGCACACAAGTCCATATCTCCCAGAGAAATATTGTCCATGCTAATGATAAATTAAAACAAATTTTCTAAATTTAAGTAAAACTATTGAACTATTTTTGTAATTATTAATGTGAAATTTGAAAAGCTTGTCTTTGAAAATGATCTTTTTGACCCATAACTCTCACTTGAAATTTCAAATTTTCGTTTTTAAAAATATCTTTATATACCTTTTGATCGAAAAAGAAATTAAAATATATATAGTGGTCCTTTGTGGTAGCATATCATACATATTTTGAAGACTTTTTTTGCACCAAAAATATAGATTTTCACCATTTTTTTTTTATGTTTTAGGGACCAAAACTAGGTAAGCTTATTTTATTTGTATAGTAAAAGCTATTACAAACAATTTGGTGGAGTTTCCGCACTTTTTGACTAAAAACGTGGTTTTTGCCCAAAAGCTCTCGTTGTACACTAATCCATGCCTGGCAAGACCGATTTTCTGATACCCTCCTTCAAGACAAACATTTTGATTTGTCTTGCCAAATGTTGTATTGCCATGTCAATGATGACATTTTTAACCGGTCTCAGCTGCTCTACTAATTGTTCTTTGATTTCGATTGCCTTTTCGGCATAATTTTATGTTTAAAAAAGGAGCTGTCATGTTTGTTAATTTTGTAATCACTGAATAAGGTTATTCGCACACAAGTCCATATCTCCCAGAGAAATATTATCCATGCTAATGATAAATTAAAACAAATTTTCTAAATTTAAGTAAAACTATTGAACTATTTTTGTAACTATTAGTGCATTACAATATGATTCATCAAAATCAATATTCAATATGCAAATTTAAGGTTCCTCTCACTCAATTAAATTTGATGCGGTATCATTTTATTGCATAGCAAAATAAATTTTGAATTAAACGTTTAAGGTGCATGATCACAATATTTTGTGAAATGATATCTCAGTTAATTTCAAAACTTTTCCAAAGTTGTTTGGCTCAGCTTACAAGTAGTCAATTACATTCCTTCCTCTTGAACCACCATATGTAGAATCATTGGAGACTCCATAAAAAGTCAAATCTAAGTAGGATTGATTACTTAATCTTTGATTTTCTAGCCTTAAGTTTTTAATGAAATTTCAAAACATCTAAACATGCAACAAATGGCTGACATACAGATATGGTAATTATTTACTCTAATGCAGTTTGTCTTTGTGCCTTTGACAGTGTAAATCAAGTTATCGGCAATGTTTATTAAAAACACTATGCACTTTCATACTTGTACACACACAGAGTAACAAGTGTTTAACGATTGATACAGTTGAATTGGTTGTCTTTTTATTCGAACATAACCTTTGATTAAAAGGATGTGACCTCTTTTTTTTATCTTGATGATTAAAGTTGCGAATAGTCTTTCATTAAAAGTTTATCTGATTCAACGTAATTTAATAATTATATAATATACATAAGTATATTCTATTTATAAAAAATATGCTTTTACTCATTAAACACTGTCCAACGTTCCACCTTATTCCACTGACAACCTATTTTTTTCACCGTTTTATTCCGGTCAACATACCTCGCGCAACATTTTTATTGGATTGATTGGTAATTTATTCTTGTTATAAATGTGCATAACATTTTTACAACTAGACGTAAAGAAACAAACAATCAATCAGATTCATTTACCACCCAATATAGTTTTTAGTATTTAATTGATAATTGTCTCATTAATATCACAACAACGATTCTTTGTTGTGTAAAATTTGATTTGAAAGAGAAATTTGAAACAGAATCAAAAATCCTTTTATATAGAGAGTTTCCCCTGCAACAAGTACGAGTACAACAATAGTTTTTTGATAAAAGCGACCGATTTAGTGGATATCCGATATGAAAGGGCTCTGATGGGTACTTAATTCATAACGTTAAGTTGATTATTACATACACTTCAATAAAATAGTAAGTATGATTTGATAACGATTGATCATTTACAAAATGAACAGACAAATTTTAACTTTTCACTTCCTATTTGACAGTTCCCAGTTGCAATTGGGGAAGTAGAAAAGCGAAATGTCACGTTGGAACAATAAAATGATAACTTTGAAGTGATAAATTATAACAACAGAAGAATGTTCAATGTTATCAGACTAATGAGCAAAATACATTTTGGTTTTCCTTATACAGCAATTCCTAGTGAGATTTATGCATGTTTGGTGCTTTGCACAGAGAAAAATAGTAGTTTGACATTCACATAAAAAATAACAACTATGCATGTTATGTGAGGGATTAGTGACTCAAACATAAGCAACAAAATAATGACCAGGAATATTCAAACAAACTTGCAAAAACTTAGATTAACCTTTCAAATATGGAAAGAAATAAATGTTTTGGACAAATAAAACAGTTCCGTTAATCATAACGTAAAACACGGGAAATTGAAAAAGAGGCGGAAGATACCAAAGAAAGAATTAAAATTCTAACGTCGAAAAGAGACCATCGAAATTATGGCAAAAGAAAAAACAGCAAACGATGAAAATACTAATCTGATTAAAATCCGATGTTGTGATACACTACGCTTTAGGGTGGAGATTATCGTAGCGGAAACTAACAGCTGATTTTAATGAGATTGTGAAAATACATACGCCAACCTACAAAACACTATATAGAAGCAAAGGACTGAAAAACATAAACCCGCCAAAAACCGTGTTTGATATCAGGTGTCCCGGAAGAGTGAACATATCCTGCTCCAAACGTGGCAACCTTGCTAAGTACAGATTTGGTGTTAAGTCTTTTTCATTGCAGTCACAATGATGGAAAAGAGGACATGAAAATGGCTACAACAATTGGAACACATACATGCTCATCTGTGCAAAGATATTCTATAACGATAATAGTAGCGCCCGTAACACTTGTGAAGGGAGGGCTTCATCTTTACCACTAGGAATCTTTAGTTAAAAAGCTTCCTTGTAAGGAAATCATAATAGGTGACCCAAGCTCTGGACTATCGTATAATCTTGGAGATATATACTTCACATGCAGGCGCTGCTACATATAAATGGAAAGTTCCATATTGAATCATCTCTTTTGTCGTGAATTTTTGTTTTCAACCGATCCCCTTTGTAGATTCCTAGATGTACACGCAAGACAAGATTTCAGGCAGACTAAACTTGTTTTGTGTCTTCCTTTATTCCAAGTTCGATTGTATCGTTGAGTTTATCATAGTCACCAGACTTTGAATTATTACGTGAGATGACATAACTACATAGCGAAACGTGAAGTTTCAGGATATTGCTAGCTTGTTAGTTCCTGTATGAAGTCTCCTTCTTATTAATGAATGAACAAGTCGGCAAAAAGAGATACACAGTGAATATGGTTCCCTTAGGAATGACGATTGTCTGTTGAAAAACACGTCCTGCAAACGTAACAAATATGTTCGTCACTAAAAATAATCATAGAAAGTATAGAGAACTTTTGTTTGAATCAAAGTGTGTATTTATCAGACCCAGCAATATAACGTTGTTTGTAAGGACACTAGTGTAATTCTGGTATCCAGTACAGTAAGGGACGATCTAAATCATCATCTATAAAGGTAGTTTTAAAACTTCTTAAATTGATAATTAGATAACTTACTACTTAAAGCGTCTTTTTATTTTTTTTTTAATTTTGAACGAGCTGATTTTATAAAAAACTCAGTAAATTATATCAGTCGGTATTCGTTTTGAATACTGAGATTCATTATTACTACATTTAGAGGGAAGATAATACAAGGACCATAAACAATACTTAATTCTAAAGCATTAGATGATATGTAAGTCCAATTAACTGGACACACTATTCAAATGAATGATTAACATAAATATTTTACGATTCTTTTATTTTTCTGTTTACGTTATGGCTCGCAATAAACATATCATTTTAAATACAAAAATCAATTTTTCCAAATTTTTTGATTTACATCACGTGATTTGAATTAGACAGATTGATTAGCTTCATGGGAAATGTCTAACATTTGTAGGGACAAATAAGTCATTCACATTTGATTGGCAAGTTTACACCGCCTTTTTGTCGACTAAGTTGGTATTGATACTTAAATAAGAATACAATTTTTAGTCTCGGAAAATAAGCGCATTGTTTTTAGAATGTTGCAGACATTGTTTCTTACGAGCCTTTTTGGACAAATACTTGTGTCAGGTAAGGTATAATTATATGTGCACTTGTTTTAATAACTTGCTATTAAATTATGTTGAACATACATGTATATTTTAACACTTTTGCAATAAAAAATGAGAATATCTTTCCTCTAATAATTATATGTATACAGAACATTTGATAAGGGACTTTCCGTTTTGATTTTTCTTTGGAGTTCGGTATTTTTGTTATTTTCCATGTGAAAAAGTGTTTCATTTTATTTTGATGATATAATAAACTATAATTTTTAAAATCAATACATTATGAAAGTTGTTCATGCACAACTCGTCATCATTATTAATGTTCTAAATAAATTATGATCGACTACTTATATTTTGTAATTTTCTGCTATAACCACTTATCATTCCGCTTTATTATATAATTAGGAGATGTGGTATGATTGTCAAATGAAACAATCATTAACCAGATACCAAAAGACGGGGATGTTAACAATTACAGTTCCTTGTACGACCTTCTTGCAATGAGCCAAAAAAAAAAAAAAAAGTAAAGTAAGCTAAAAATAGGATGCGTGACAAAATTTTAAACAATTCAACAGAAAGAACAAACTGCCTAATTTTACATATTCACATTTTAAAATATTTTCGTTATTTTTTGTTCAGAAAATTCAATACATAAAAAGCTGGAACTGTCATCTAAACGTAAATTACATTAATCTTCAGGTCAAATGAAAAACATCTTTTTTACTCAATTACATTTTTATTTGATTTCGAATGAGGTTTGGGTTTGTTCAAGAATGTCCGTCATATTCGTTTATGCGACAGTTAAAATCAATATTGTTCCGTTTCGTGACTATTGATAGTTTGTTTGAAGCTAGCTAGCTTGTAAGGGAATTTTAGTCTGAAACGGTCATTTTGATCTTAACATCATTTGAAAGTCTGAACAATAAATTATAGAATGATATGTTCAGTCTTTCAATCAAGTGTCAGACTTATCGACTGCGTTACGGTTCAGTACGGTGCAATCTGACAGTTCAGTATGTTGTTGATGTGTACAAGTCTGAACATATCTTTATAGACTGTAAGCGAATATTCTGAACTGTGCTGAACTTACCGCATTGTATAAGTCTGAGAGTTAACTGAAAATGACATAATAATAAATCTAATTGTTCAGTCGTTAAAGAGCTGTTGAGATCAAAATTTGTTCACTAGGAAGGTGTCCTTAAAAACTGATAAATACACCAATAGACTTATAAGAAAGAAGCCTTTTTTATCAAGTTAATGGGTGTAATCGGTTAACTGTACATGCATGTAACTATCTTTTTTATAGATAGATCTTATCAATTGTATCCAAAGATATATATTTGGCTCGGAATAATTTACTTGACATAGGCATAGTTCGGTTGTGCTCATTCGATTCCCCTACAATTATATCCGTATTTGTGGTTACGGATTCTGTTGGATTCTGTTCGAATGTGAGTTTTCAAAACCACCAAACCGTATGCAAATAGTAGACCTTATATATTACCATGCAATGAGCGACTGGAGGAAGTAATTTTAGGAACTGTCACGGTTAGCCGTCGCCATTGACATTTGTAGTGGCACGTTGGACAAGTCTATTTTTGTTGTTCTGTTTGTTTTTTTGTGGTTTTAAGGTGGAGAGAAGCGTCAATTATACAAAAAAAAATAGATTTATAAATAGTAGTAGCTGGACAGAAACATAAATAAAAAAGCATAAACTAGACTTAATAAATAGTTTGAGACTATTTTCAACACTAAAATTATTCTCGGTTATTTATTTTTAGCAAATTACACATAAGTTTTAATTTTGAACCAGAGGATAAACATGGTTACGACTTAGTTCACGAGTGTCCTTAAGAATTATATTTTCATGAATTTCTAAAGATTTAATTTTCTCAATATAATCAAAGGAAACTTAAGGTATTAATTAACCACACAGCATTGATGTTGACAAATATTTTAACAAAATATACAGACATGTATATGGTTTTGACAAAATATCAACAAAAGTGTTGGTATCACTCTGAAAAATTAAAAAAAGTAAATTAATGAAACATAAGAATAAAATAAGTACCATTTTAAATTTCATTTTGTTTATTGACTTTATTGATTGTTTGATTTTTGTAAATACATCTTTCTGAAATTTTAAGATAGATAGAACTGTCCGGTAGACAAGCTTTACAACTGACATAATGTTAAAAATATTCTGCATCCAAGCTAGCAATTTCTTGTTTCAATCAGGAATTATGCTATGGTAGATGATTCTATGTTCCCACATAATGTATGCTCTACTGCCAAGAAAACACGAGATCATCTACTCATTCTTCGTCAGCTACATAAGTTAAATCGCTCAAAACATGTCACAACTTCAACCAGAAACAGTATGTATCGATTAAGAGACAGCAACCAACGACGCATCACGGACAGTATTCTTGGCGGTTCCCGTTAAAGGTTGTCTCAATTCTTCCTCTTTACCCAGTGTATTTTGCGAAGACACAGACATGTGGATAACAGTCATACTATGACAAAATGAAGACATCACTCGACTTATACGACGAGCCGCAGTATTACCCCCTGTTACACCACACCTAGTTGATTAGAAGATGTTTGGCTTACAACTACAGAAAACATTGGTGAAGCTGACAACGTACCCGCAACACCATTAACATTTTACGTGACAGAGTTTTTGGTTATAAGATACCTCTTTTTATGGAACCACTATTTGATCGAATGACCCCGCACAACCAACCATCTGGAAGGACGACACAACAAGATAAAGAATAGAAATGAACATGCCCAACCTAACTTCTACGAGATTATCAAACTAAACAAGAAGACAAACATTAACATAATGAACAATTATCCTTATGCAGCAGGAGCCCGTCCACCAATTGCAACAAGACGCCGATACAGAGTAACAGACACCAGACATCAGCCACTGGAAGACAGATACATGTACAAACAAGGACTCATCAAGGTGGTACACTCCTATGACATGTATGCGGCAGCATTTCAGCTTCTTCATTTCAACTATACGACTTTGTGAAATATTGTAATTATTGAATTTGAAAATATATTATTTTTTTTTTACTTCTGAAATTTATAGAAATAATATTCTATTTTTCAACTATATACATGGAGTGCTTCATATTACTTGTTTTTACACAGTGCTTTATTTGTTCCCTCTTTAAAATGACTGCATAAACTTGCTTCATAAATTTTAAAAGTATGTTTTTTGTAATAAATGGAAAATTTATCATACGTACTTGTAGGTATATTTGTATCATTACCACTGAGAAACTTTAATGCTGAATTATCAAGACACTTTCAATTTATAAATGAATGCCAATTGTTTGTTATTAGTTTATATCTTAAATGAATCCATTGCAATGCCATTAAATTATCGAAAAACATATTTGATTTATTCATTATTTATTTATTCACACAAATACAAATGGAACTACACAATGACAAATACTTGAATATATAGAAATCACAGATAACCTTTTTGTATATGTAAGAGAATGATAATCCCTTTCGTCATGATTAAGAACGAGCGTTAGCGAGTACTTATCAAGAAGAAAGGAATTATCATTCTCTTACAAACTTAGAATATTGTAAAGTGCTCAAGGTTTAAATGATCTCTTGATTGGTTGTATTTAAGAATTAGTTTCATTGTCAGTGCAATGTTTGTAATTAATGCACGACTTCCTTTTTAGGCATGATTTCATTTATGGATTAGTTGTAGTTATGTAAGGACTTTTTTATATAATTTTTGAAAATATAATAGTTTGTGTTTTAGACATTAGATGACACAACAGTACAATGAAATGGTAAGAAATGTTTCCTGATTGTGAGTATGAATGTAAATCATATAATATTTTAGCGAGGAATTATCTTTTTGTTTATTTCCAGTTCAAATCAATAAATTCAAAATTTGAGTTACAAATAAATTTTATTTTAGGGTCAATATTTTAGTCTAGTCCTTTACATAGTCCAAATACTACTTCATTATGTCAGGGAAATGTTCAAATACAATGCCTTTAAAATAGTTTAAAATATATTCAAAAGTTAAACGAAATTCCTTTTTTCAGAATTTTATCAAAATATTGGAAACTACTATTCTCACCCACCGCGGATCCAGTAATCTAAACTTTTGAAAGAGTAGACGCTAAAGATTTAGGTTTAATTTAATTTTTAAACTTATTTTCCTTTTTTTTTTCTTTTTTTTTTTTTGCATTGCATTGCTTTGATATTGTTTATTTTTTTTAGTAATTTGAAGTTATTAATATTCTCATAATAACGTTAACGGTACCAATGTTACTGCACCAGTAAACTTCATCTTATTTTGATTTTTTTGTTTGTTTCAAAATTCAACTTTTAGTCAGTTTTAATCACAAATTCTTTCAAGCTGGTAAATGTGCTTCGGGTCATTTGTAACTCATTTATAGAAACGCTTTGTTTTGAACTGTAAATAGGCCCAAACAATAGGATAATCCCTTACTAAGAACATGATCTCATTCATTCTTCACAATTAAGAAACACCTAAAAAAAAAAAAAAAAAAAATCCTACAATTTCATTGGTCGAGAGCACTGTGCTATATTCTAATCTATTTAAACACATCATTAATTTTAGCAACGGAGAATTATTTTCAATTATTTATCTTCATTCATCCGGACGTTTTATCCTCAGCATATTTCCATGTGCACTTTCTTAAAAAGTGTTCACCATTTGAAATATTTCTTTTGGTGGTAATGCGAGAACGAATGAGATTAAAACTTGCTAATAGTGGATTGTAAGGTGGGGTCATTCGGATTGTAGTAACAACGCGCAACAACTACTGAACAAAATGACAGATACAATCTTTACAATATGTCAAGCTGTAAATCGTCCCGATTTGATAAAAGTGGATACATTAAAATAAAAATAACTAATACTCTTAGATCTGTATACTGTGTCTCTTTTTTTGTTGTGGGGGATGTATTTGTTAGATGTTTTTCTGCTTTGTATCAACCTGATGATTTTATTCCTTTTCAACTGATTTTTATAGTTTGTTCTTGTGTTGTACTGTTACACCACTTTCCCAGCTTAGGGGAGAGTTTGGCGCCACCAGACATATTTAACATCGCCACAGTCCCCTTGTGTTTGTCCCAAGTCAGGAGCTGTAGTTCAGTGGTTGTCATTGGTTCATGTCTGTCATATTTGTTTTTTTTTGTAAATTGTTTTGTTATAAATAAGGCCGTTAGTTTTCTCAATTGAATTGTTTCATATTTTTCGTGTCGAGGCCTTTTTTAGCCGACTTTACGCGTACGGTATGGGGTTTTCTCTCATTTTTGAAGGCCGTACGGTTGTCTATAATTGCTTTGGTTTTTATTTGGGATACCATCAACCAATATGTCTGGTAGATAGTTGTAACATTGGCAATAATACTTCATCCTCATAATTACATATTATTATCTTCGGTAGTTTTCGTTTAATCGAGAGAAATTGGTCTCCTTGGTTACGTAAGGTGTGTCCCAGAATTTATGTATATGGCGACGTTACCACCTGACTTATTTATATTATAAAAATATTTCATAAAAACAAAGTGTCATTCAATTGTATAGGTTGTTTTGTGTCACATCTATAATTACAGTTTGGTTTTCGGGCATTTGTTGTCTGTTTGACAAAGTAATCTCGTTTATTTTTTTGATAGATATTCGAAAATTGTTTTCATGGTTCTAGGAATGATACACATACATGTATAAATGTATCCATTTCATTGGTCAAACAAGTGCTTTATTTTCAAGATTACTAGTACATGTATAACGATGTACATCTACGGAACTTTGCGAAAGACATTAACTTAACTAAACAAGTAAAACAAAGGCAGCATGATATTGTTTTGTGTCCGCTTATTGATAGATTTTTATTGTGTGGTAGGTAACAAGCAACACAAAATTCCTTTAATTATTAAACAAATAATCATTGATTGTTTCTATCATTTTATCCACTTTTATAGAATCAGTACGATTTACAGCTTAATTTTCTATGTTGTGTTTTGTATACTATTATTTGTCTTTTATCATTTTTCGTTTTTGTTTTTGTCAGTTTGTTTTCGACTTATGAGTTATAATATCCCTTTGGCATCTTTTGTAACATCTTGCCAATATTATATCAGTTTATTTTCGGAATTTCTATTTAAACCTAAATCCAAAGGTTTACGATCTTAGATATGCTAATTTAGATAAACAATACGTTTTTATGTTTACTGTTTGTTTAAGACAATGTTGATGGCCTCCTATGTATTATAGTTTGAAAGTGTTTGTCAATTTTCTATTAAACTAATGTAATTATAAAAATAAGAAGATGTGGTGTTTCCACGTGATAAACATTAGCCACACATTTCGACCGCAATAAATAAATCATAAAAAGATGTCTATGATTGGGTTAAATACACAGCCGACTTATGAAATATGGTATTCATTGTCTTCAGCAAATACTATGTGGCAAACAAATCGTCAACATAAAGAATTTCATCATTAGAGGTGCATTATAACGACATTATAATAATATCGTTACTAAAAGATAATTTTGTATTTGGCAGATATTTGAACATATTTTTTCAACAAACATTTATGACAATAATTAAACTTGCAAAAAATGGATATCTCATGGAAGTTAAGGGCAATACTGATCCTTCGTGAACCTACTCATTTGGCTATATTCACACACATACACAGAAAAAAGAATTCAATTGAAGAATTAGCATGCCTTAGCCTTGCTTTCATGTCTATCATAGACCGGGGAGACAACATGTTTTTATTATGAGGGAATGTATATTATTTCAATGTAAAAAAATAAGAAATACAGATAACATAAAAGCGTCTGTAGTCTTGTTAACTCGGAATACACTTTTCTTCTTCTTCTTCGTTTTTTAGAAAATTCTTACTTCAACACGAAATAGCATTTTATCAGTGGTATCTTGTACTAATTATTCATGGTTGGTTTATTGCGCCATTTGCATAATTTCCTTTACTGTAACATATGTAATGCGAACATGATTTACATTCTTTCGTCCGCAATTCCCCGACATACTTCACTTAATGACGACTCTCCTAAAACCTATAAATTAAAAATAGATGATCACAGAAGTTCCCTCGTCGTGCAGTAAGGCATTTGATGAGGAATCGTCCGTTTTGGCTGATTGTGTGGACTATATACATGTATATAAATGCGCACCCACGGCTGGTCACAATAATCCATTTGACATTTTCCGACTTTGTTTTCAATTTGAATTCTTGCAAAGGGAAATGATACCTTCATATACAAAGTTAAAGTAATTTGTTATTTTCCAAAATATTCGTGAAATATTTTTCATTTGACTTTAAGAAGACAACAATTAATCCATCATTAACACATTTTTAAGGGAAGACCAGGACCAGTGTCAGGAAATTTTGTAGATATGAACAAGATTTCAGATGCACGAGGTGTATACTAATTTGATTCGTAACTTTGTCCCACTGAAAACGCGCCGAATTCAAATATTGTACGAAAAAGAAATAAATTGTTTTGTTTCAAATTAGACTGTTTGTTTATTCGTTTGAATTGTTTCACATTTCCATGTCGGAGATTTTATAGGTGACTATACGGTGTGGGTTTTTCCAAATGTTGACGGCCTTACGGTAACCTATAATTGCTTGTATCCACGTCATTTAAACTCTGGTGGATGTTTGTTTCATTGGGAATCATACCACATCTCCTTATTTTCATATACACAGAAGAATATATGTAATAACCTTGACTACATGCATATACATGTACCAACAAAAAAAAAAAAAAAAAAAAAAAAATGTCAATAGCAAATTGGGAATATTTCGCTTTTTGTCAACCTTCTTTTGTAGACTTTACCGTGAATATGATGAGTGATCCTTAACGAATAGCCATTAACAAATATAATCTTAATGTTCTTCCATTAATTAGGAAAATTTACTTGTTCGGGTCCAGACTGGTTATTAAATGGAACAATATGTTATAAAATAGTAGTAGGCAGTTTAGACTATAAAGAGGCAATTCAAACGTGTCTTGATTTGGGCGCATACGTTATCATGCCAAAGACAGCAGTGGAGATGAAATTTGCCAAATCCCTTCGGACAATGTAAGTCACTATGTATTCAAGTATTGTTTAAAAGTAAAAATATAATGTAGCTGGAGTATTATGTAATGCGGGATAGTTATTTATTTATTTAGTTTGTGTTTTTGCTACCTAGTATCCGTTATTATAGAGTTAAAGACTTTAAGGTATTGGTTATAGTATGATACTTTATGAACATTTTGATATTCTACTGATCGGAATTTAAAACAAAACAAATTAAATATGAAATTCTAATATATATCAAAGTATAAAAAGAAACATCGGTCCCTGTTAATGTTTATGTAGTAAGAAAGAGTTCATCTATCAATTTCATTTGTATTCTAGTATATGGAAAAATCTGAATTGTTTACAAAGAATTTATCATCTAAATATCTGCTATATTAATAATTTTGTTTGAGCTTTATGAAGCTTTGTAATAAATTGGGATTAATAACATATTCAAAACGTGTGTGGTAGAAAAGAATAACAGTTACGTATATACAGATACATTAAAAGAGACAAACTGACCTTCAAAGCATCATAGTTTATTCAAGACTTCCAAAGACTTTGCAAACTCCATGCATAGTTAATAATGCTATTGACAAAGGCTTACGCACAGTATTTTATAACTAATTTCTGAAATAATTGTAAGGCATTAATATGAAAACCGAAACATGTGTAATTAAACCTTTGCTAAATGCAGATACTAAAGCTTTTTGCGTAATTTAGGTAGCCAATACATCGTAAAACCCTTGTGGTTTTAAGCATCAGCTTTTACATTCAGTTATCGAAGCGTTTTTATCTACGATCTGATTTCTGTAGATACTATATGTATAAAAAGCAAATCTTGTTATAGTTTAGAAATCGTTTTAAGTAGAAATAAATTTGGATGAATTTAATTTCAAAATGTTTGTTGCAGTTCAATGTTTCTGTTGTTCCGTTGTTTTCCTCCTATACATGTAATTGATGTGTTTCCCTCGCTTTTAGTTTGTTACCTGGATTTGTTTTTCGCTTAATCCGATCTTAATATTGGGAAAGGTTACTGATTGATACTTTAGTCTGAAAGAACATGATTTATTTATAAGTTGCTATTGCCTTTTCACTAGATTTCAGTAACTTCTAGTACCAGTGCTTTTTGTCTATTGTTTTTATGTTTGTTGTTTTTGTGCTTCATACCGATCCATTCAGTTAAGCAATTTGCAACTGATGTTTACATTTTGGTCTTATTTTGAGCTATTACACCAGGTTAGGTGAGGTTCGAGCTCTCACAAAAATGTTTAACCCCGCCACATTTTTTGCATGCATGTCCCAAGCCAGAAGCCTGTAATTCAGTGATTGTCGTTGGTTAATGTCTGTCATATGTGTTTTTCGTAAAAAGTATTGTTATAGATTAGGCTGTTAACTTTCTTGTTTGAATTGTTTGACATGTTTGAATATTTCCACGTATGTGCTTGTTTAATCCAGCCATGTGTTAATGTGATGCCAAAGGTCAAGAACTTTATTGGTCACTGTCGCAGTCGTGAGTTTCTGAACTTAATTATCCGTGTTTATCTTTAAGTCAGATATTATTTAGTTTTTAAAACGTTATTGACAAATTAACCTTCTAATTGACGATTTTATATTTCAGACATTTGTAAATCATGTTTTGATAAAGTTGTTTTCCTACATCATGTTGTCGTTTTTGTAATGATCGTGTTGATCCCATATTTATACTTACAATGTACTAAATTGTATTTTACCCATTCCAACATACATTCGTCTGTTTAGAAACAATGTGAAAAAACATAGTATTTAGAGTTTTCATTTATAGCACAATCTTTAAAAACATCACAGGAACAATGACACATTTATCTTCAAATAAATTATATATAAAGGTAATGCGAACAGACAGTTAATTGATATGTGCTTGCTTGCCGTTCTAGTATATCGTCGATGGGCTTCCGAAATGTTGTAAATGATTTTTCTGTTTGCTAAAACTGCTTTTTCACACAAACCCACTTGGCGGGAGGAAATTTCTGATATTCCAAAATACCATACAATTAGACCAACCAAAACATTTGAAATAAGACATGTGACAAAATTGCCAATCTCAATTGTTTGTCAAGTCTGCTTCCAAAACGTTGTATGAAAATTTAAAAATTGTTGTATAATGGCTTTGGGAATCAAAAACTTTTACATTTATTTATTTCTGTGAAAATAAGGTTAGTTTTTGTGTCATCCAGAAATATCCAAGTTTTTATTTCACGGCCATTTACCAAAATGTTCAAGTTTTCATACAGCATTTCGGAAGCCAACATTTCAACCAAATTTTCAAAGCCTATTTGTGAGAAATTTTTGTTGTTGAAAAATTAGTAATTTACTACATTTTTGGAAGCCCAGCCTCGATATAAGATACCAAGCATTATTTTTCATTGTGCTGCCATTTGCAATTTCTAGTACCAGTTTATAAGATTCCAGTTTACCAAAGAATATACGCATCTCTTGTTAGAATAATTTGTCAGTAAATTATTATTTATTTTAGCAATAATATAGCAGTTGAGGTATGGTTTGGATTAACAGAATTTCAATCGAATGGTATCTGGACTTGGGCGGACGGTACTGATGCATCAGGCATAGGGATTGGTAGGTAACATTTCATTCCTTCGAAATGTTAACAATACAACAATTGATGATTTTTTTTCAATCGTGATGTACAAATAGTGATATTCGCAATATATTTCTTAAATTTTTTTTATTTAAAAGAAGTCACAAACAAGAACACGTTTACGCAATTTTTATACTGTCATGTCTACGTCTATTATTCGCAATTGTCAAGTAAAACTTTTCAATTAGTCGTAAACTATATTGTTGCCTCGGGTTTGCTCAAACAGTAGGTGGACGAGCTCTGCAGTGCCTGATGTTTCTGAACATCATACAATTACTTTATTCGTTGTACGTCTATGGAATATTACCGTTGGTTCTCTTGTATCGTTTTAAATCACATATGTTAGCAGCTGATATCATATAATAAAATATTCTTATGAACTTCGCATGATGACACAGTTTCAAATATTTGGTGGTTTATCTTTGAAATAAAATGCCTTTTTAATTGACAGGAATATGGAAAATCGTTATAGACACGCATCGTATAGAATTAAAAACTATTTCTTTAGAATTTGTTTCTTTTTGCTATTTTTGGGGCAAAATTTAGTAAACAATTATAAAAGTGATGGCAAACTATGAATGAGACATTTTGTGCTTACACAAAAAGAAATGTGTTTGTGTTTTAGGGTGTGATGCAGATCCTACCGAGGACTGTGTAAGACTAAAATCTGATGGCAGATTTTGTGACATAGGATGTTCAGTGCCCCATATGACTATATGCCAACGAGATGCTGATCAAGGTAAGCATGACAACATCTGTTAATAAACAATTAATGAATAATAGATAATTAAAACAAGAAGCTCTCAAGAGCCTGAATCGTTCAACACATGTTACTTTTTCCTTTATTTGCTTATTTGTAGATCTAATTATGTGAGCTTTTAGTAAGTCTATTATGTATGATAATTTTAACAGTTTATAATTTATACATATCTCTTAACGTTTTTGAGATAAAACACATCATCTAGAGGCAATAAATCTTGTGACAATTTTGGCCATGTTGATCTACCTATAGATCTTAATTTGCTGATCTTTTTTGCTTCTTAAAGTTTCTCTAACTCTTGTAGTTTTAACGAAAATGCAAAAAATGGATAAAATCATCATAAGGGGAAATAACTTCTATTAGGAGTCGGTTGACAATTTCGGCCGTTATGACTGATTTGCCGAACATTTTGCTATTTATTATTTCTATCATAGTTTGTGATAAACTGCATATCAACCATTTTGACTTATGTAGATATTATTTTACTGGAAATATATATTGTTGCTCTCTATCTCTCTTTGTTTCTGCAGAATATTTATACAATAGGTAAATATTGGCAATAAGTACTAAAAGGAGCCAGTTGACAATTTTGGCCATGTTGACTTATTTGAAGATCTTTGTTGTATACGATTTTTCTCTATCTGTAATGGTTTCTGCACAAAAATAAGAAGGAAAGAATTGGACAAAAACATCTTTCAAGAGCAATAACTCCTATAACCGGTCAATTTACAATTTCAGGCAGGTTGAAATATTTTAGATTTTCTGTTGATGAATGGTTTGACTATAAAAAGATTCTCTCTATGAACTATGGTTTCCTAAACAGAAATACGAAAAAGGGTTGGTGGATAGTTGTCTCGTTCGCAATCATACCATATCTCCTTAATTTTATAGTTAAAGCCAATTATAACTCCTATAAGGGGTCATACTACGATTTTTGCTTGTGTGACTTGTAGACTTATAATCGTTTAAAAATTTCTCTTTCTGTTTAAGTTTACAACATAAAAACCATCAACTGCATAAGAAATTACTTTTCAGGGGCAAAACCTCCGAAATGGGTAGTCAGATTTTAAAAAATTTCCTAGGAGATAGACCTTGACCTCTTGATCAATTCTAACAATGTAAGATGTGCTCTTAATGCTTACGGTTTTTTTTTTAGATTTAAGCTGGAAACTTTGAAATCTACTAAAAACTAACATTTCAAGGGCAATAACTCTAGAAAGTGTATACCGATTTTTCTGTTAATTCCATAGATAAACCTTGACCTGTTAATAATTTTACTCAAATCAGATTTGCTGAAACTGCTTTACTTTTTGAGATGTTAGCCAAGAATGGCATTTTACCATTTTGTTCTATTTTAAGTATCAGCTGCCATGTTCGTTGATAAATCTTCCTACATAAAATTATAAACTAGATATTCGTTACCACAAATTTCTTAAAAACTTTACTGAATTCTTCCTTAGATACAAAGATTTGGTTTGGAAGTTTGGCTGTACCTTTCAAACGGGATAGCATATCCTTATTTTTATAGAGACGATTTTTACCGAGCCCGGAAATTTAGATACGATCCGGGTAAACTTATCGATCCTTAAAATAAACTTATTCTAAAAGGTTATCAATTCAACACTGTAATTAGATCGTTGAATAATATTTTCATTGGTATAAAAATTGATTTTGTTATCAGTAAATTGAAATCAAACTTACTATTGTTTTATATACATTTGCACATTCATGGCTCTACAATCTGGTGATACCTGTATCTTGGTATTGTTTTCCTCTGACTGTTAATGACGTCTTTACACTACATCCATTGAATGTTGGTTGTGTACTGATTGATATTTTAGTCCTATATGCATGATTTTTTATTAGTTGTTATTGGCTTTGACTAGCTGCCAGTAACTGCGAGTACTCTCAGATCTGTACAGTTTCTTTTTGTTGTGGGGATGTATAAATACCCTGCCACGTGTGGTCTGTGTTTTTGTTGGATGATTTTCTGCTTTGTATCGATCTGATGAATTAAGCCCTTTTCAACTAATTTATATAGTTTGTTCTTGTGTACCTGTGCCTGTCCAAAGTCAGGAGCCTGTAATTCAGTGGTTTTCGTGTGTTGCTGTATATCATTTTTTTTTTCGTTCATTGTTTTGTTCATAAATTAGGCCTTTAGTTTTCTCGTTTGTATTGTTTTACATTTGCCATTTCGGGGCTTTTATTGCAGACTATGCGGTATGGGATTTGCTCATTGCTGAAGGCCGTAATGTGACCTATAGTTGTAAAAAAAAGAATGAGGTAAAAAACTGAAATTTCATCACGGAACTTGATCACACCCCCATCATCACATTTTGTGTATAATTAAACCTGAAGTCAATAATTAGGACTCAACTATTATATAAAATAACTACCTTTTTTCGTTATAACACATACATATTTTCAATTAAGGGCATTAATATATGGTCAAAGTTTGTTTGTATATGTATGTGTAATTTCGATTTTTGGCAATTTTCCGTCATATACCACTTTGTCAGAAAAATTGTATAAAATCAACATCACTGACTGATACTTTCAGTTTAATTCCACGACATGTACGAATAGTCAATTTCATTTAAACTTGCTCCTTCAAGTTGAAAGAAAAGACAAAAATCGTAATATTTTATGTTTTGCATAATATGCAAAAAACATCGACTACACTTTTGAGTCAAATTAACTGTTAAGGGAAATCGACTTTTGTATCTGCAATAAATAAAATGTTGGATGAGACGTACGTCAACTGGAATGCAATCATTCAAAGAAATACAGACTCCTTTGACCTCGGCTGTTGACGCTGGTAACAAAAGGGCAAGATCATTTATCAATGGGCCTTTGACTAGTAGTTTCTTTGATCGTATTCCTCTGTCAATGAAAAACAATTGAGGACCTAACGAAGAAAACAAAATTAATATGTAGAACAGGAGAACATTTTAATCTTCATATCAATCCTGAACTCATGTTCCGTTGAGCATTGGTGTTAGCAAATAGTCGAGATGACGTCACCATTGAAACAGTTTTGTCATTTTCGATTGGTTCGATCCCTACAACACTTTTTTATGATGATGGAACCATGAGAAAATTATGTAAAGCCGATATTTACCATCAATTTGAGAACGAAACATCGTAGTGTCACTCTCTCTCTCTTTGTCCGGTTCGACAAATCGCATACCGTTTTGATTGAGGATGGTATGGTATTTGGTGACCTGGGGATACCTCTGTTTTTGCTGCGTTTGACAGTTTCTATCATTGCAGCCGTATGAACATGCCATGCATGCTGGTAGACAGGTGTGAAGTTGAAGCTGTAAAGGATAAATCATAGGATTAGAACATTAGAACCTTGGTTTGAAACAGGAACTGTAACCAACACCAGGGATGCAAGACGCTTTATACCTATACATGAACTATGCAATTCTTTTTGCTGCGTTTGACAGTTTCTATCATTGCAGCCGTATGAACATGCCATGCATGCTGGTAGACAGGTGTGAAGTTGAAGCTGTAAAGGATAAATCATAGGATTAGAACATTAGAACCTTGGTTTGAAACAGGAACTGTAACCAACACCAGGGATGCAAGACGCTTTATACCTATACATGAACTATGCAATTCTTTTTGCTGCGTTTGACAGTTTCTATCATTGCAGCCGTATGATCATGCCATGCATGCTGGTAGACAGGTAGGAAGTTGACGCTGTAAAGGATGAATCATAGGATTAGAACATTAGAACCTTGGTTTGAAACAGGAACTGTAACCAACACCAGGGATGCAAGACGCTTTATACCTATACATGAACTATGCAATTCTTTGAATTCAATCTGTAGTCAATGCTTGCCTGTCGTGCATGCAATTTAATGATGCGAGTCTTGATAGGCAATGTTTGTCATAGGTAAAAAACGGTTTTCAAAGTCCTGAAACAGGTGTGTAGGGATGTGTACGATTTGGTAAACCTGGAAAACTGTGATGTTGATGAATCTTTTTCAGTTGGAAGAAACCTCGTGGCCTTGGTTTATGACCCAAAAGGTAAATTCAAAAGCGTACACATGTACTTGCTTCAAGCATCTTTGCAGACACATGTTTGGATGACATCACACCTTCCTAAACTACCTCTTAGATATCGGCAAGAGTTTAGATGGATTGATAAGGATGGTTTAAAACCGGTTTTGTTCGAGGGTGAGACGTCTTCAGACTTCCTATAAAACCTTGTTTGTACTTATAAAGGCAAATCTGTGTGCTCAAAAGAATGTGTTAACTTTGATCAGAACCTATCGTGTACAGACCTATGTCCATATGAGGCAAGTTAAATGTGTGGAATTATTAATACACGTCTTTTGATGGTTGACTGAAATTATGAGGTGAAGATCAGGCTTGATTACCTTTTGAAGTCTGGTACGTTGCAAAAGGGGGGAGGGTGTTATGGGAGTAAAACCGGTCATGTAATAGCTAGACACTAACCAGAGTTAAATACTGAACAGGAGACAATGTTATGGAAGCATCAAGAATCGGTTAAACAAAAGTAGTAACGAATCGTCTTTAAGAAATAAAAGTATCCGCAAATTCAATATGACGTCATATTTGATCGTAGTGTATTATTGCTTCTGGCTTGATATCTCGCACACTACAGTTAATTTAAAAAAATATTTTGAAGTATCGCTTTTAAGACACTTGATATTCACATTTTATTGGTTGAAACTGAAGTTTTCAAGTTTTGTTCTCAACGGTTTCAAAGCAAATTGTTGGTTTACATTACTTACTATTATCACTATTCAGTCACAATCGCCCTTGACGTTTATCTAAATGACAGCTGGTTTGATATTAGTGACAGCTTTTCATGCCGATGTAAATTGATGACCAAGAAAGACTTTTGATAAGCTGTCAACACTTAAAATATCTCACACGCGTAAAAATTCCCTTTTTTTTAATAATACCCTTGATATTAGTGCTTGAAATATTTAATTAAACTCAATTGGAATTCGCACTGTATATAAAAGAAAACAACACGTTATTAATTCCATGCGTCCGAAGGATTTACCTTCATCAGGAACGTTCAAAGCCAAATATTTGAAAGCCGATGATGATGTATAAGAACCGAAACAGTTAAAGAGCTATATGACCAAAAAGTACCTTAAAAATAACCAAATTCATCCAAGGTCAACTTTGCCTGAGGGAGTTGAAACCTTAGTTTCTTTATAATTTCAAAATTTATAAACGGACAATTTTAGAAAGGTTTGTTATGAATCATGTCAGTACTATAAGTTATAAAATCAGGGAGATTCACTTGTTGTCGAGTATCGAGTTGCGAGTTACGAAAGTTGAGTTGCGAGTTACGAAAGTAGAGTTGCGAGTTACGAAAGTAGAGTTGCGAGTTACGAAGGTCGAGTTGCGAGTTACGAAGGTCGAGTTGCGAGTTACAAGTTATTTTTTGTAACAGCGGTATAGCTTATTGTAGAATAACGTCTTTCAAAATTAAAAAAAAAATCCATATTATGATCTATGCCAGGAAGTTACCATAATGCCATAGAAAGACATCTATAGAATGCTTATTTTTGCGTTGTAGTATTCAGTTATACATACATTGAACAACTCGATTATTAACTATTCGGTATATATATATGCACTCTCCGCTTGGGGTTGAATCACAAAGTTAACAAAGTTCAAAATTATTTAATTTATCACATAAAGCACATAGCATATCACATTTCTGACTAATTCATGAGATATTTTCCTAAGTTGAATGTGCAACTGTGCCTATATCACCCTAAACCTTTGCGAAAGACGAAGAGTTAGCACTTGGTATGCTAATGAATGTCCTTTATTCAAGCGTCACTGATGAGTCTTGTATAGACGAAACGCGCGTCTGGCGTAGAAAATATTATAAGCCTGGTATCTTTGATAAGTATTTACTTTAGGCCTAACACAGTGCCATATTCTGTGCGATGTCGATAATTTGCAAGTATATTTCATTTGTCTACATGATTTATTTTCTTATGCTTGATTTGTTTAGTACGGTATACATTTTGTCTTATATCTACAGTATATCCTGTTTTATTTTACAAAATGAACAATGTCGCTCTCATGAAAGAAATGTAAGCGTGCGTGACTTTGCAACATATAAGACTCTTATAAATAAGTATCACATAACTCTTTCAAATCCTGCAATCAAAATACCAGGACCCTTCCTCGTGCAGTGTATAACTAAGTTCGGGTACATGTATTCTTTGTTTATTAAATGCGAAGTAAACCTGAAAATTCTGTTTTAAAAATCAGACGACACGACCGTTTATATATACGACCGTTTCTATATAATTCTTAAGAAATTAGAGAAACATAATGTTTTTGTAACTCGCAACTCGACCTTCGTAACTCGCAACTCGACTTTCGTAACTCGCAACTCGACCTTCGTAACTCGCAACTCGACCTTCGTAACTCGACTTTCGTAACTTGCAACTCGACTTTTGTAACTAGCAACTCGGCCTTTTCAACTCGCAACTTGCAACTCGACAATAAGAAACCCTCAAAATCGGGGGAACTGTTAGTATGACCCTTTAAAATACTGTCCATAAATGAAGAAAGAAGTCGTCAGTTTTAAAAATAAAAGTAAGATAAAAAGTGGTAGAATTTATCTTATGCACTTATGATGGTCTTTAAACGGAAGCTCACGCAAACGCAGATTTTAAACTTATTCCCTCCAACCTTTATGATGGTTTTTATAGTGCACATTATTATAATCATAATGAAGCTAACCTAGAATAGACTTTGGCAATTCTACTCAAGGAAAATTTTGAACATCTGTTTATTTATTCTGTCTATCTTTCTTTTGTTAATTGTCTATCTAATATCAGGACAATATATGTGTATTCAAGTTACTGTTTGACAATTGCAAAGATACACATAATGTTAATTCGATCATAGATATGAAAAGCACAATAAAAAGCAACATAAATATCAAAGCACATAAAACTCTCACATCTTAATTATATATAATCGATTTTTATAGTCAAGTCATACACTACAAAACTGTAGCTCCTTTATCAAACAGTATATTGAACAGAAACAAGGAGCACTTGATGACATGTGTTGTGTGTTTTTCTTAAAAATTCCTCAAGCTACCTGATACTCAATCAGTTTGCCGGCATCAGTATAACTCACTTGAGATAGTTAAGACTTTTCATATATTGCATTTTAAAGTCATATGAAAAGATGTATAACAAAAATAGCGAACTCCAAGGCAAATTGAAAAACGGGAAGTCCATAAAAACTGACAAAATCAAACGCTATCAATCAACGGAACAAATGCAAAACAACTGCCATATGACTGACTTGGTACAGGCATTTTCTGAAGAAAACGGTGGGTTAAACCTAGCATTTTTTTTACATATATTTTCCATGCGTTCCAATTTATTAATTACACTTTTCCTTAACAGTTGTTAAATGATTTGGTGTATTTAATTTGTTCTTTAACTATCAATTACTACTATTTACCTCCCAATGCACGTTTGTTTACATTCTTTCATCACGGGTTTTCCCTTGTACTTGCTCTGTGCGGTGGTCGAAGTTCTAATGTAAGGTCTCCTAGCTAATGTCACTGCATACACAAAAATATCGAAAATTGGAGTACGGTAAGACAATAATTCAAAAGCAGAAAATTTTTGATAAGATAAAGTATTTACTTTTACAGAAAATCCACGTACACCTACAGTAAAACGTAGCCATTCAAGTATATAAAAATATTAAAATGTTTGTTTTTAAATTTGAAGTATCATTTGACTTTTTAAAAAATGTTACCTTCATTGCTTCATGTATGATATCATAAATCAGATCAGTCTTTGGAACTGAGTTTTCATTTTAGTTTCCATTTCCATTTTTATTTTTATTTCACAATAATAGATCATTTTAGTTATTCATTAATTTTACGTTAAAACTCCTATTTTTGCTAATAATTAAAGTGTTTAATAAACCGCTTAAAGCAGCATTTAAAAAAAAAATTTGATTGTATTCGAGGAATATTGATATTTAGTAAATATAGGCATTCCAAAACCAATAATACTATAAACCACATATACGTATCATTGCATAAGAATACACAATGTCAATTAAACATCACTCAAGAGCTGATCTCAGAGAAAACCATGCAAAATGGTCCAGAAGCAAGGTTGTCCAAATTTTATAAAATTTGGACAGTAAGTTGGTGCATGCATAGGCTTTCGAATGACAGATTATTTTTTCTCAAAAATATAAAATGGCTGTCTCACGGCGTCCATCTTGGAAATCCAGGGTTTCTTAAAATGGCCTCAAAATGACAGCAAAATGTAGGAAAATCAAAACAATTTATTTTTTTACACTGTATTAATACAAACAAACACTATATATCATTTGTAACACAAACGTAGTACAATTTCTTTTTACCTTATTTCAAACCTTAATCATATTGTCATCAAAGGGAGACAACTTTTTAAAAATGGCAATTTGCCAAAAAAATGAAAATTACCCAAATTTCGAATTTTTAAAAGTATATAACGCCTAAAATAACACTTTATTTTTCAAATTACTATTATGAATTGCTAAAACTACTACCCCATACTGCTTTCATAAAATATTGTGCCGGGGATTTGAGAAACAAAAAAAATTTTGCCACTTCAAAATTTGCTAATTTGGAAAAATTGATATTTAAAAAAAAAAAGTGGGCTCAATATCTATACCTTAATTGATCCACTGAATATGACTTATATCTTAAATGGTGCTATAATAAAGAATCATTAATGTATGTCATTAAGTTCATTTTCCTTTTAATATGATTTATTCTAAAATTATCACTAATCAAAAGGGGAAAAAAAGGGGGGGGGGGGTGAATATACATGAATTTTCTGTGTGCGACACCTTTTTCAATTTAAGAATATTTTAAGTTTTCTTGTTGTTAGAAATTAATAAAAATCATTTTGTACAGTTATCAGATTTTTTTTTCTCATAATATATGGCCTGGTTTATATTTTACAAAAACAGATAAAGAAAAAAAAACCATAGTGACACTTGAGTGAAAATTCAGATTTTGTTGAACCTTTGCAAAAGATATTCAAAATATATAGTATCTAAAAAAAAATATTTTAATCTGGCACTGACTTTGAATAAAGTTATAATTTCAGTTATTCTTGCATACATTTATCTTGACAATATACCCTTCGTTTGTGAGAACAATATATATAGATAAAAAAGGAGAAAAAATTCTGGTTATATTTCTTTTTCATGAATAATTGTGTTTAATAAAAAATTGTATTCCTTCATAATTCTATAATTAACATATTTATATAATCAACAAATGATCTAAAAAAAAGAGAAAAATATTGTTCTCACTTTCAGTGAATTAATTTGCAAATATGAATAGCAAAAAAAGTGCATATCAAGGACAAAGCCCTGTTTCGTCGTCAACATCTTAGTTTAAATAAGTCTTCTATCCAAGACTGTTTGCATACATTGTATAACACTCATATTCAGGAAATAATAAATTTTATAAATCATAAAACATACTTTTTTCTGTCACAAATTCAAGCATATAATAAAAGGAGATGTGGGGTACATTTCCACAAGACAGCATTCCAACAACACAAAATAAGCAATTTTTAAGAAACATCCAGTTTTCATTAGAACAAACAAGTTTCTACACTATACTTCAAACTCTAAATTCTCGAATTTTGGAAAAGTTATGAATTATATTCAACCAGGTCAGACTAGCAATTAAAAATCTCATATCAAAAAAAAAAAAAAATAAATAAATAAAAATGCAGAAAATTCATACTTTAATATAAAAATATCATAAAAAGTGTGCATTACATTTCATGCAACATGTGCAATGCAATATCTTTCTGTTTCAACAAATGTAATAAAACTGAAGAAAAAAAAAAACATCATTGAAATTAAAGGTGTGTAAAATTTGGTCATGCGATCATGAAAATTTTGCATTTTGTCGAGTCTGAGTGAGGGCCTTTTATAGCTGACTATACGATATGAGTTTTGGTAAATCGTTGAAGGTCCTATGATGAGAAACAATTATCTTGAACATGTCGAAATGCATCACTAAGAGGAAATAGCCATGATTAAATTGAAGCCAGATTATATTATTGGAGACCTTTCTTATCTTACATGTCTTACTGAAAAACAAATTGTTTAGACTGAGTAATCAAGTTTGTCATACAAATTTATATATATAAGAAGCTGTGGTGTTTATGATAAATTATCACCGTTTCTAGGGCAACAGTTGTAATAACAGATAAAGTCGTCCACTTTGCTTAGTGTGGTAACCCCTAATAATAGTGTAAATTAAAGACTAGTTGGTACAAGTATTTGGATACAAAATTGATTGATTGATTGTTGGTTGCTTAACTTCCAGTGGCAAATATTTCATGCATGTTCAGGACGAGTTACAAAATTGAAATATATATATGATCTATCAATGAAATTTATCATATATAACTACTACATATTTACAATGAACATGTGTGTGTTCTGCCTAGCATATCAGATCTACCCTTATTCATAATCATAACTGATGTTAAATCAAATTCCAATATATCATTTTATAAATAAAATTCTGTTAGACAGCTAGAAACACAAATATCAAAATTGTCAAAATCAAATGGGAATCTACCAATACTTTTTTGTCTTCATTGGTTGTGACTTTACAACTAGCTAAGCATGCTAACAAAAGAATGTATGGGGTTATCAAAACTTCATCTACAGTAACAATAGCAGCACTTTCTAGATATTGACAGCAGAAAAAACCTCGTTTACAATACCAACAGCATTTGCATTAAAATCATTCATCTCTAACATAGCAACAACTTCTGAGAGTTTTTCATCATCATCTACATTAACCTCCTGAAGTTCTGCTCGTGGTTTCTTTACTGCCAAAGAAGACTTAGATTTTGAAATAATGTTTGCAATATATCCTTTAATTTGAGGTGGGTTAAGCCATTCCTGTATTGTAAAAAGCTTGTGGCCATTTTCATCTGTTGCCTTCCTTAACTCTTCTGACAAAGCAATAAAATCAGGACGTGAGCCAGTTTTTTCACATGATGCACAAATTTCTTGCAAGTAAGTTTTCACTTTATCTGAAAATCGTACATTTGCTCTCTTTGATTTCAAGCCCCAACCTTTTCTTGAATTTACTGAAATTTCAACTTCATGACTTGCTTCCTGAATGACATTTTCATGGTACTTTTGCAAATCAATACATGAGGAAGAGTATATCTGTACTGCTGTATCCATAGAAGATATGGTATTTTTCCGGTAATTATGATTTCCTATGAGTAAATGACGGTCAAGGTTATTGGATGTAGCAAACACTTTATCACATGAAAAGTCAGGGCAACAGAAATATGCACTAGATGTAGAACATGTAGAAATATTCATGCTGTTTTCTGCGATAGGTTGATTCTCCTCTAAGCAAGGCTGCTGATCATGGGTATCTTCAATTCTGCTATCTGCAAATTTGTGAAGTTTGCCACTGATAGGTTGATCTTGTGAGAAAGGATCCAGAACCTGAAATTATGGAAAAATATTATTATGTGATTAATTTAAGTATGATTGATTAATTGTACAAAATAGGGTATGAATCTGCACTATTTTATTGAGTGGTAAATTCATGTATAGAGGAAAGATACAAGTCTTTCAATTTAGCATGCCAGAAATGTTTTTCATCTACTTACAAACCATTTGTTTTGTAATAGTTCATTATGACCTAGAGAAGGTGCAAAATAAACATTTGCCGACGAACAGACGACAGATAGACAACATTATCGTAATATATGATTGGAGGTATTATAATTCTTTTATTGTTCTTTAAAAAGAATTCGTAAATATCCTTCTTGAATGTAGGCATGAGATCACTTACATTTCAATTTTCCAAATAAATTCTGTTTCCAAGGGGCATAACTCCATGCATTAATAAAATAATAATGGGATCAAAATCCAAAATCTTAATACACCGAAATATGTTTAATTGTGGACCCTTTGAACCTTCATGAGGATCAACAAGATCAATTGGAAGACTAGGCTAAAAAATTAAAAATCTGAAAACACATTTAGATTCAGCATATCAAAGAACCCCAATAATTCATTTTTTCATGAAATCAACCATAGTTTAATTTTGGACCATTTGGACCAATTAAAAAACAGGGCCTTAATTCCAAAATCTTCATACACGGTAAGATTCACCTCAGAAAAAACTTTGAATTAAACTACATTGAAATTGGAAAAAAAAGCAATTTATACAAACTATCAGAAAAGTATTGTTTTTTAAAATAAATTTGAGAATGGAAATGGGGAATATGTCAAAGAGACAACAACCCGACCAAAGAGCAGACAACAGCCGAAGGCCACCAATGGGTCTTCAATGCAGCGAGAAAATCCCGCACCCGGAGGTGGTCCATTTGTGGTCCCTTATTCGGAATTTCCTTAACAGTAGGGATACAATGTAATTACACCATAAATAAACCTTGTGGTACAATTTCATTGGAGTTCACAGTCACAGACTCAAGTTATTGTCCAGAAACCAGAATTTTTTTTAGCCCCCTTTTTTGCCCATTATTACTTATCAGTTTGGGCCATATCCTGGAAAATTATTTCCAAAAATAGCTCATCAGCTCTGATTTTCAAACTCCTTTTAAACATTGTTGACATAAATTTAACCATCGGTATAAATACAAACATTTGTTTGAAAATGCCATTTGAAAGAAAATGATGATAGATCAATTGTTTTTTTTTTTTTTTTTTTTTTAAATTACTGTCTCATTGGCATATACCTCACATCTAATCTTTTTAAGTCCTATATATAATTTTTTAATAATTTTAGTTTGTGAGCTTCCGATGTTTAAATCCTTCATGTATCTTACCTCCAGTTTATATACTCTCTCTACTGAAATAGTTTCACTACACTGGGTACTGGTCTTTATAACATGTCCCTCACCAACTTTATAAGCTTTTTTTGCTATAATACCATCATTTTCAAAATTAAAGTTGTTGTAAGTGCTTATCCCTGGCATTCTGATCTTTGTTTTAGGTTCATCCTCTGCATTTACTGAAACAATACATGCTTGTGTCCCCTTTACTCCACCATAACTGTCCAGTGCTAATTTCATACTTCTTGAGTTTAAAACATCGTGACCTTCATTTGCATATTTATAAATGTGCATGCGACAAGATCCAGTCTTACTGTCACATAAATCTTTGCCTGATTGGGCCTCACTGAAGTTGTATTCTGCCACTTTGATGGAAAACTGCCCATTGTTCTGGTGAATAAAGGCAAGAAGATTTGTACAGTGGTAACAAGCTGCGTAATCACTTTTCAAAAACACCGCTTTTAGTGTTGGTCTTGTAGATTTTATGTTTGTTAACAGGTGCAGTATGATATTTGCCACAGAAAACCAACCCTGTGACCCATTCTCAAGGATATGAACATAACACTGACGATCGAACTCGTCGTTATCTGACTTAGTGACAAGACAAGATATATGCCAGCTGATACCCTTCTTACCAAAGAAATCAGATTGTGTTTCACGGAATTGATAAGGCAAGAATTTCATTGCCCAGTCTAAAATAACCAGACCTTGGTCAACATGAAGGTTTTTCAAGACATTTGTTCTAGCTTGATCTTGATGTATTGTTCTAAGAATGTGCTTTTTCCAATCAACAAGGTTCTTCTCTGAATTGTCTAATTCATATGTCAATTCTACAACAATTTGGTCTGGAATGTTTGTACTTATATCATTAAGTTTTATTCTTATCTGAGGCACACAGCTCTCAACCAATGAGCACTTCTGGCATGAACTTTCATGTGAATGTTCACAAGCAGCGGCAAATTTTGCATCAACAGGGTCACTGAGAGCAAACACTGTACAATGATCTTCACAGCCATCCAGTTTGTGTAAGTGAGTTTTGTATTCAAATTTCATAAATGTGTTTACCATATGCAAAATGTTTGTCAATTTCTTTGATTCAGGATATGAGACTCAAAAGTCTCTAATTTAGTAAGCAGTTTCAGTAAGGTATCAACTGCCCCCATTCCTAAGGCAGTAATATTATCCAGGCCTTGTAATTATTTCTGTTTGGAAGCATGACAAACATTTAAAATTCTATACAAAGAAGCCCTGCTAAAAGTATCAAATCCGCTGTCTTTGCAGTAACTCAGGTAAGTTTCAATGAGTCTAGCATTTATGACATTTCTTATGACCTTAGGAACCTTAATCTTTTCTTTAGAAGATAGTTTAAGTATTGTCTCTCCAAATCCAACAATGTTAGAATAAATTGGATTGAGAATAAATTCAACAAAGTGACTCACTTTTGGCTTTGATAATTTCATCCTATAAATTTTAGGTTGATTTAGGACAGTTCCAGGTCCACTAACAAGTGCATGTTTTCTAGCACTATCTATCTTATTGATGGTTAGTCCTGGAATCAAGGTTTGCAGCTCTGTCTTTGTGTGATTGTTTACAATTATGGAAAGAATTTGGGTTTGGGTTCTACTATCAGAAGTGTTTTGAAACGCTTCCATCACGCTAGCTGTCATGTTATCTTTTTTGATTTCTTGTGTAGAATTTATTTGTATTTTCTCCAATAAAATGTCTTCCTGGCAGGGTGCCATGATACTTAGAACAAGTTCAATACATTCCCGAGCTTTTCTTGTATAGTAGGATCTTGCACTCTTACTTGTATTTTCCCACTTTTTTGTTAACTGGCTGGTGATGGGTTCAAAAGATTCTGAAAGTATTTTCATAGCTGATTTCAATTTTTCTCTTGGTGTTTTCTGTAACTCATACCAATCCTGACTACTGTTCTGAGTATTACCTGTAATTAAAATTTCAAAATATAGGTTTATTAGGGTATCCATATTTGTAAAGTCACAACCAGTCTTGTTTTTACATTGATATATGATTGATTGATTGTTGGTGCTTTAGACCACTTATCAGCACTATTAGCTTTATGGTTGGGTCATTTTTATTGGTAGAGAAATCTGGAGTTTCTAGAGAGAACAAAGTCCATTGACCTTTGATAATACAACTAATAATCATAGACATTCAGATTTGAGTCAAAGAGGTATTTCTCATTGCTGAGCACAATATCATTAGTATGATGACTTGTAATTTCTTATATATGTATACACAAATTTGAAATGTGGGGGATAGTAATCTCATTTGTAATCATACCACATCTTCTTATTTTTTAAGTAATACACTAGTATATGAACTACTTAGATCACTCTGTCATTGCCCAAAATTTTTATATGGTTTTCTTTAATTGTTGATGTGGCCTGTAACTTGTATCTATTCACCATATAAAGAGATATTTTGTATCACTCTAAACAGAATGTGTTATGAACAAGTGAATGGAAAATGTGTTGCTTTAGTTTGCTTGAATCCTGCAATGCAATATTCAATATACAATGCACTAAGATATTTTTTTTGTCTTATCTATTAGCAATATTGAGTGTTATGCAAATATTGAATTTTGAGCATATTACTGGGTATAAGTTTAGAAGTTTTCTTGTTTGATTTTAAATAAATCAGGAATGCTTGCATATCATATAATGTTATAAAGGGACATAACTGAACATGCTAGAAGTGATGCTACACAAATTTGAACTTGATCTGAGTTTTGTGGTAACAAGTATTGTGTATGTCTCATAACACTTGGTTGAGGCTAACTGAAGTAAGAGAACGGAAACAAAAAATTTGGCAGTTTTTATGTTAATAAAGGGACATAACTCAAGAACAGTTATAGTGACGCCACCAAAATTCAAACTTGATCTGTATTATGTGGAAATAAACATTGTGTATATGTTTCATAACATTTGGTTGATGCAAACAAAAGTTAGAGAACAGAAATGAAAAATTCAACAATTTTTATGTTTATAAAGTGGCATAACTCAAATGTCCAGTGGCAAATTAATATGCATATATATTCAGGACAGGAACATGTTTATTGAATATGAATATAACTCTGCTTTGTACTAGACTAACAAGCTGAGTCTGATTTTTAACGTGCTAGTTCAAAAGGTAACAGTCAACAAAAAGACATGTCACACGACCTACACACAATATTCTAACTCCAAGCCGACCAGTCTTTACTTTTACTCCTTAATGTGGTGTGCTAATAGCGAAATGCAGCCAATACCACTTTTAATGTTTTCTATTTGACCCGACCAGGGTTCGAACCCACAACCTTCTGCACTTGAGGCAATAGGCTACCACAAGACCACTGAGCTGGTTGTCATTATAGCAAAGTCTACATTGGTAAAGAGTTGATTAAATTCAAGGTGGATAGATGTGTAATTGGCTATTTAATAACCACATCTCCTTATTTTATACATGTAATTGTTGAGTACTGTACCTGCAATACTAGAAAATTTGTCACTTTGACTTTCATCTGTATCCATACTGCATATGTTTTGGGAACTTATTTCTTGGCCTGAAATAATAAAAAATAAATGTGGATAATGTCTACATGTGGACACAGATGATGCCCCCGCTTGCATATCATATAGTTGGATATAACTGAAGAACGGTAAAAGTGACGCTACCCAAATTTGAACTTGATCTGAGTTTTGTGGTAATAAGCATTGTGTGTAAGTCTCATAACATTTGGTTGAGGCTAACTTAAGTAGAGAACGGAAACGAAAAATTCTGCAATTTTTATGTTTATAAAGGGACATAACTCAAGAATGGTAAAAGTGTCGCCACCAAATTTCATACTTAATCTGTATTATTATACGTTTCATAACATTTGGTTGAGGCAAACAAAGTTAGAAAAAGGAAACAAAAAATTTGTACTTGATCTTAGTTTTGTGGTAATGAATATTGTGTATAGGTTTCATAATGTTTGGTTGGGGCAAACTAAAGTTACAGAATGGAAACTAAAAATTTTGAAATCTTTCGATTTATAAAGGGGCATAACTCAATAATGGTTAAAGTGACACTACCCAAATTCAACTTGATCTGTGTTTTATCAGTGGAAGTCAAAATTAAACATTGCATTGTATAAAGCATTGATTGTAGTTGATTCAATTATAATCATGGACAAAGGAAGATAACTCCAATTTTTAAAATTACTTGATATTTAGAAGAAAATAAAAATTTTGCAATTTTTCCATTTATAAAGGGGCATAACTCTAGAACGGTTAAAGTGACGCCACCAAAATTCAAACTTGATCTGTGTTTTGTGGTAATAAGCATAGTGAATAAGTTTCATAACGTTTGGTTGAGGTAAACTCAAGTTAGGGAACGGAAACCAATTTTGGGACGTACGTACAAGGGTAAAACTTAATGCCCCCACCGCTACGGCGGGGGCATAAAAATACCATATTATCAACCTTATTAAGGTTCAAAACATTAAATGTGGTGTTTTTCGTGAAATTTTTATAAAACTTGATCAAATGGAAAAAAATGTTCCCTACTGTCAGCCAATTTTTGCCGTCTGATCCATAAATTAATCCAGAAAAATTTGTTTCAAATTGGCTAGGACCTTTTATGTATATATTTATTATATAAATTGTTGTGCATTACTAAATTTTTCATAATTATTACTCATTGATATAAATAAACATCTGTAAACATTAAAATGTAGCCTAATTGACAATCACTCATTTTTAAAGATGCATAACATTAATCATGGTTATGTAATCATAACTTCTTCCTGTTTTATTAGGCTCTCTTTTGTATGCTTGCATCTTTCAAAGAAAATTAAATTAGTAATGAAAAAAATTGGAAGTTCAGTGTTTCCCTATTTCTGAAGGCAGTGTTGGTACTAGTGAGAACATGTAAATTGTGTACAGAAAATGTTGCCTTATTCTACTTTTTTGAATTAGAATGTATAAACTGTTCCTAGTGTTATTTATTGTTATAAACAAATTACCATTTGAAATCTGTGAAAATGAATCTTCCTGCAATGAGTAGGTGTTGCTGCATGCTGAAAATCTCATGAACTGATCTAAAAAAAAAGATAAAGAACAAAATATTGAGCACTTTTAGTCACTACATTTATTCAGTTTGGTCTATATCTCAGAAACATTTTTACCAATTACAATATATTTGGAGTACAGAATGTAAGTAAAATTCAAACTGTTCTGTATTGTGATACTTTTAATCTTGATTGCATTTAGAAATTTGCAATTTTGAGAGTTTTGGAAACTCTCAAAATTGCAATCAAAACTGTCTATTTAAAAAATCAGGATAGGCATTTTGATTAGGATTGGGAAGGAAACACAATTTGCATAAGACAAAGTGATGACTGGATAAGCCTGATTAGTAAGTTTGAAAATGGTTATTTTCAAGATCAACCATCAGTTCACTGGCCAAGACAAGTGAAAATATTAAAGTGTTGAAGAGACCAGTGTGTAAAAATACATTTTTTTTTCAAATCATGAAAGAAAATTAGCAAACTTATCTTTGAGGAACATACTCATTTTTGGGTCAACTAAGCTAAAATGATTAAATAAACACTGATACTGACCACAAAATAATTTAAAAGATGAAATTGAGGGTGATTCATTCTTCAAGATACATATAAATTATTTCTCACTATTATCAATTATTTTATTCTTTTGTTTATCAATGAAACTATATATAAGCTAGAAACTTTATATGAGGCATACATGTATATTTTAACCTGATCCCAACTCAAGTCCCCTTTTCATTCATAAATCACCAAACCAAAAGGGATACAAGTATTATAACGACAATAAGACAGCAACCTAATGACACAAACAGAAGACATGCTGTTTTCATGTTTTTTTGTACATAAATCAGGTCAGTAGTTTCTCTGTACATTGTATTGTTTTACATATGTCCTTTCCTGGACCTTTTACATCTTTAAACTAAATACTATGTAATATGGGTTTTGCCCATTGTTGAAGGCCGTACAGTGACCTATAGTTGTTAACTTTTACCGTTACGTCATTTGGTCTTTGGTGGATAGTTGTCTGACTGGCAATCATACCACATCTTCTTATGTTTATATTCAACATTAGCTATAGACATATTCCTACCTACAGTATAGGTTTGAATATAAATATAAAATTCTGTTGCAATAATCAATAAAAAAACTAACCTATATCTCTCTGTATGAATTTTTTGCTTTCTTCAGATGTTGGTAAATGCTTTCGCCTGCATGCATTACAAATTCCTGAAAAAGATTACAAAAATTAATTTTTTTGTTGTTTATGAATATGATAAATATATATTTTTTATGTACAATATTTGTTTAAACAGGTTATAGCAATTTGTCAATTTCTACCTTCATCAGAATTAATCTAAACACCACCATATCATAGATTTTCTAATTAATACATTTGTATAATAATAATGGGGAGGAGGGACTTTTCATTCAAATAAAATTAGGGAAGCAAGCGTGTAACAAGTATGGACAAAATTTGTGGTTGGCATTGCCACTTGAAATACATGTACATACATGTAAGCAGGAATATTAAAAAGGAATATTACTTTTCAAAATATACCCCTTCACTCAATGCCAATCCCTCCTAAACCCCATGGCCAATACAAGATCATAAAGTGGTCTTCTCGTTTGTGTTATCATACACATATATATCATGTATATTGAAAATATAAAATAATTATAAACAAACATGGATGATACAAGTACACTTATATTATTTCTAAGTCAAGGCCCTGGGGCCCTGCCATAAAATTCTACACCTACATGTATTGATAAATATAGATCCATGTATGTATTCAGTTTAATTTCATCATAAAATATCAAAATAACATGTACAGTTTTAACTTTTATATATTACTTTTACTGGCTCTGATTCTGACCAATGATAATACATGTATATACTAAATGTATGTAACATGTACATGTACATGTATATTGTGATGTTTATTGTTGTAATTATCATCTATGTCAATCAATTGTAACTAATTCTTAAAAAGCCCTTTACCAGGGCCGGGTCATTTGTGAAACAATAATATTCATGTTTATTGTGTTCTGTCCAGGACATGTAAATAAATATACAACTGCAACATGTGCAATGTATCTAACTCACAACTACAAAATATACATGTAAACCCCACTTCTAAATAATAATTATGTTAGATACAGAGCTAGCCTGTAAAATTTGCAAGGATGTACTTATTACTTATATTTGACAGTATACTATTCCCAAATCACATTAAAAAAAACTTTTACATTTCAAATCTATTATGTTATAATTATGCCATCATAGGCCTAGATATTCTTTTATTGTTTGAACCTTTTATATATCATGTATATAGCAATTTAGTTTTTTTTTTTGCATTTTTAGCATGACATGAGTGTAGAGCTGTCAATTCACTTGTTACATAGATATAAGAAGATGTGGTATGAGTGCCAATGAGACAACTCTCCATCCAAGTCAAAATTTATAAAAGTAAACCATTATAGGTCAAAGTACGGTCTTCAACACGGAGCCTTGGCTCACACCGAAAAAGTAAGCTATAAAGGGCCCCAAAAATTACTAGTGTAAAACCATTCTACACTCTACATAATTAATAAAACAGCAAAAGAAGAAAGAAAATCCCCCTGGGAGGAAGTCTTTACACATGACATTCTATACTTTTTGTGTTTAGTCTATATATACATGTACATGTATATTTTGCATGCTATTTATATATAATAGAGAAATACATGTATAATACATGTGCATGTAAATTTTGCATGCATTCATATATAGAGACATACATGTACATGTATCATACATGTATACTGATGTTCATAACACGAAACTACTCATCCTTACCTGCACCAACAGGAATATACACTCCACTGTCCATCCATATTTCTTTTGCTATTTGTGCCTGGATACCTCTTTCAACTTTAGCTTGGCTATTTGTTGGATGGAATGTTGACTGGCATCTTCTTTGTTGTCTTCTCCAATAAATCCCCAGATTGTCCCTATGCTTTGGACAAATATACTTCTCTAGAGTAGAGGAATTCAGTGAAAAATTCCCATATCTATGGTGGCCGGTTAAGGCCATTTCGCGTTTTCGCGTTTTCGCCTTTCATATTCTATAGGGCGAAAACGCGAAATCGCGAAGTCGAAAACGCGAAGTCGAAAACGCGAAAACGCGAAATCGATTTCGCGTTTTCGACTTCGCGTTTTCGCGTTTTCGACTTCGCGATTTCGCGTTTTCGCGTTTTCGCGATTTCGCCTTTCGCGTTTTAACGATATACATGTTATTATAAGATAACATTTTAAATATAATTGGAGACAAGACTACAAAGTATAAGTCATTCAAATGATTGTCATATAAATTTCATATCTGTGACGTATTTTAAATATTTTCATAAATTAGACAATTTCTTCACATTCTTTGTTGACAATTACTGAACAAATTTAAAACAGATGCATTTGTATAAAATGCCTTTGAACATACAATTTGCTGGAAGTTATAGTTTGGACATTTTAAACTAAATGAAATTAATGATTATTATCGCCATGGTTACTTAAAATACATAATCATTCATTTAATGCTCTTGTTGTGAATCTAAAATTTTAATATTTAAATTAGCTTGTGTGAAAAAGTTTAAAATTTAATACATTGTGGAGATAAGACTTTGTCAAATAAAACTTGGGACGGTTTCATGAAGCTATCTTAAGACCTGTTATAAGATACTAGAATATCTTATGACATGTCTTATGATCCTCTTAGGACTATCCAAGACCTCGCCTCAAAACTGTCGTAGGTTGATCTTAGCAAAGATATCCTAAACCTGTCGCATGTTCTTTTAATTTAAACAAAAGTAACCTGGATTTATGGAAAATTCATGTAAATGTAGACTGTGTTTCCATATATTACTAAACGCATTGATTAATATTTCAAATTTTCAAAGATGGAAATTTGTTCATCTACAGGAGACACCAAGGGACAAGGGATATACTCTTGAAGCGGTAGACAATAACAACAATCCTCCCGTGTCAGAACCAGATTAACAAAACAAATAGAGAAACTGAATCTGGTCAACTAACAAATATATTTTAAAATGTCAAAATATGATTTCAAGCAAATTGTATACTCAAAGGCATTTTATACAAATGCATCTGTTTTAAATTTGTTCAGTAATAATAATAATAATAATAATAATAATGACAATATCTTTATTTAAAGAGAGTAATTCATTTGGATTAAACCAATTTTAAATAAGGCTCTCTAAATACAATATCAACTACATGACTAAAACATAATTAATCTACTAATATACACATGTAAACAATAGATGTATATAAACAAAATATAATTACAACAACAAAAACCGCCTATAGTTTACATTGTGGCTTAACTTATAAATTTGACACTTTTAAAAGATAATGACTTGTTAGAGTATTTGAAACAAAGAATGTAAAGGAATTGTCTAATTTATGAAAATATTTAAAGTAAACCACAGATATGAAATTTATATGACAATCATTTGAATGACATACTTTGTAGTCTTGTCTCCAATTATATTTAAAATGTTATGTTATAATAACATGTATATCGTAAAACGCGAAAACGCGAAATCGCGAAAACGCGAAAAGGCGAAAAGGCGAAAACGCGAAATCGCGAAAACGCGAAAACGCGAATCGCGAAATCGCGAAGTCGAAAACGCGAAAGGCGAAGTCGAAAACGCGAAAACGCGAAGTCGAAAACGCGAAATCGATTTCGCTTTTACGACTTCGCCTTTTCGCGTTTTCGCGTTTTCGACTTCGCGTTTTCGCGTTTTGACTTCGCGATTTCGCGTTTTCGCCCTATAGAATATGAAAGGCGAAAACGCGAAAACGCGAAAACGCGAAATGGCCTTAGCCGGCCACCATACATATCTATACAAGATAAGATTAGGCCCTCTGGTATCTGTAAATCTGTATCACACGATAACCCACGTAGATGCTGTGATATTGGCTTCTCACATTTCAAAATATGTATGACCTCCTCAGATGAAGCATAATAGTGGGAGCTACCACAAGGAGAATTATTTTTGAAGGAACATTGTTGTGACATATTAGTATAGTACCATTATCTATTCTTTGACTGTGTAACTCGTCTCTCGTTGTATGCAAATGTATATAATTTCATCAACTGTGATAACTTTGTTCAAGTTTCAAGTTTTTATTTCTCAAGACCCCAACTGGGGTATGTGAATAAATACAATCAACAATTGAACAGATAACATATGATACAAATAAACTCACAATAAATGGAAGGCAATGACCTTAATTTGTAATAGCCAGTACAATTTTACAAAATCGTGCTAATTTAGAACATATTTGGTAATCATCCGTATTAAATAGAGTACAGAACTTTTCAATATTAGGTTTTACATAAGTATCATAAGGCAAAAGATTTCTACGCTCATTTCTAAAGAAAGGACATACAAACATGTAATGAAACTCATCTCCAAGAGAATCACAATCACAGATATCACACTTTCTATCCTCACGGTTTATATTCCAAAATCTACCTCTTTCAATTGGTAACTTATGATTAACACATCTAAAATTACATAAAGCTTTTCTTAAGTCAAATGGAAGAGCATTTAAATAACTCTCAATCTTAAATATTCTATAATTCAAACACTTTGGAGAATTAAATATAATATCAACCCATGACTGCTTATATTGAACACATAATCTTGTTTTACATTTTAGCTAACTGTAAATTATTCGGCACATTTTGTGACAACCAGAAATTAGAAAATCCACAATCATTCAATGTATTTTCAATACAACTAATCCATTTTCCAATGGTAAATGTTATTAACATGCATGTTATACATGAGTTTATATAATACAGCAGAGATTTTGTCTTGTTTGTTACAAATAATTCTCTTCCAAAAACCAATCATTCTACTCTTAATAAAAATATCAGCTGGGTATCTACCCAATTCACCATATAATATACAATTTGGTGTTGTTTTCTTAACATTAAGTATAATCCTATAGAATTGTAAGAACAATGATTCAATACAATTATTATTATCAAAACCCCATACTTCTGAACCATAAAATAATATAGGAGCAACCATTGTGTCAAATATCTGCAATTGTAAATCAATAGGTAAATTCAATTTTCTGCATTTTTCAATACACTGAACATAGCTTTTCTACCTTGCTCCATTAACTTTGCTTTATTCTTATTAAATGACCCATTTGACATATACAAAATTCCAAGATAAGTAAATTCATCTTCAACAGCAAGATTCGCACCATTAAAAGTAAAAATAGGTTTTACATTCAGCTTACGTTTACTAAATATAACAACTTTATATTTAGAAGAATTAACTTCTAGTTTCCATGTTCTACAATACAAATACATTGCATTTAATGCAGCTTGTAACTCAGTCTGTGACTCTGCTAAAATAACTGTATCATCTGCATATAAAAGTAAATATAATTTAAAATACACAGCAAAATCTTCAGTATCTAGAAGGAGATGAGTTGCATTACAAATATCATTCAAACCATTATATGCCTTAGATATGAAGTCTACAAGATCGTTAAGAAATAACGAGAAAAGAACAGGAGATAAATTTTCTCCTTGTCGTACACCCACATTACTGTAAAATAATCTGACAAATCAGAACCTTTTCTAACACATGATTTAGCATTTTCGTACATACTGTGAATAATTTTGAACATTTTACCATCAATACACTGTTGTAACAACTTTTGCCATAAAGCTATTCTGTTTACTGAATCAAACGCCTTACGATAATCAATGAAAGCACAGTACAATTGTTTATTACGATGTAAATACATATCTATGAGACACTTTAAATTAAATATATGATCAGTGGTGCTATAATGCTTTCTAAACCCAGCTTGTTCTTCACATAAAATATTCATACCATCTAGATAAAAATTTAAACGGTTATTTAATACAGCTGTAAATAATTTACCAAAACAACTAAGTATAGTGATACCTCTATAATTGTCGGGGCTGGCTGGGTCCCCTTTGTTTTTATATATTGGCAAAATTACACCTTCAGACCACATGTCTGGAATAATACCTGTTTCAAAAATAACATTGAACAATTTTACAAACACTGGCAGCATTTTACCCGATGAATGTTTCAAAAACTCATTCAATAACAAATCATTACCACATGCTTTATTATTCTTTAATTTTTTAATAACATTTCTAACCTCTTCAACAGTAATAACAGAATTGAGTTCAGTATTTAACTCAGTGACATTACTAGTATCAATCTCATCAGTAAAATCATCATTCTCATTTGGTACAACAGTATTCAATTTTTTAAAATGTTCTAAAAAACAATCAAGTGAAACCTTGTTTACAACATTTTCTTTCATGTTTTTATTACAAGATCTATTTATTAATGACCAATATGACTTTGGATCATTCTGATTAAGACCTCTCAACTTCTTAATAAAGTTTTTCCTATATGAATTAAATTGTTCACTAAGAGCTTTTTTATAAGCTTTACTGCATCTTACCATACTGTTTTTACTTTCAACAGTTTTTACTCGCCAATTATAATTCTTGGCTCTGTGATACTCTTTACGCTTTACAAAACACTCTCTATTAAACCAAGGTTTGTTTGGTTTATTTTTCCTACGTGAACCTGACACAGAATTATTACATATAATATTAAACAAACCACTTGCATCAGCAGCATCTCTGATTATAATATTACAATCTTCTACTAAATTATTAATAACACTTTTATCAATATTTTCAACTTCAAGAACATTTAATTTCTAACAAATATTATCAATTTCTGTATCATTTAAATTATCAACAAATGACTGGTACTTTTCATTATCCCATTTTGGTTTAACTGTAACACTGCCATTTTTGTTTACATCATTTACCTGAATACCAACATTTGGTTTGTTTGTACTCATAAACTCTATATGTACACCATTATGGACATCACTTATCATGGCATCAAATGGTAATATTTTAAACTCACAGACATGTGTAAATAATTCAGGTGACAAAATACAGTAATCAACTACAGTTGTCTCTTTACAGGTCAAAGCACCAATACCACTATCCTTACCCAACCTGCCATTAGCAATAAACAACTCTAAACTTTTACATAACTGTAATAAACGATTACCATAATTATCAACACTTTTGTCAAGACTTGCTCTATTTATATTGATACCAAATTTGTCTAAATTATTAATATTAATATCATGTGAAGGTATATTATCTAACTGCATAGAATTACAAATATATTCATCAAGTACAATGTAATCAGGTTTAGTTCCAGTGTGAGCATTAAAGTCACCAATAAGGCACACTTTATAGTCCTTCTCTGTTATAAACGTTATTAAATCGTCTTCAATTACATCGAAAATGTCTATTGAGCTATAAATGCTGTTTACGGGAGGGATATAAACAGTTCCAAATAAAACAGGAACATCAAATAATTGATTAACAACAAACCATAGAACATTTTCACAAGAACTATGTAATAGTTCAATATTTACAAAAATACTATTTTTAACAAATACTGCAATGCCGCCAGATTTACATTTTCCATTCTTACGATTGAGTGGCGGTAATAACCTAAAATGATCTAGCTCTACCACATCTAGCTCATCCAATTTTGTTTCACAAAAACAAACTATATCATAATTAGAGCATAACCTCTAACTCTGGCGCTTTTAATTTTGCTAGAATGCCACAGACATTTAAACTCAACACTTTAATACTTGAAATCACATCCTTGGAATTTTTCAAATTTACACTACATGAAGATTCACTATTAAACGAATAACATGAATGTAATGCTAAATTACTATTACATGTATGATTTTATTTGACACAGAATAATGAGACTGATTTTTCACATCTTCACTACATATACTTGAGCATACACTGTTAAACGAACAGCTTGGATTTAGAACTACATTTCCTGAAATATTTTCGTTTGACACATTAGAGAGAGATAACTCTTTCGAATTTTCGGATAAAGCACTATTTAACAAACAAATTGAATTTCCATTCACAATTTTATTTTGCACAGAAGAATGCGACACATTTTCGTTCCTTATCGAATCTTGTGATGAACATGACGATATATTTTCACGCCCTCCGGCGCATCCCTATTCCAAATCACATAGCCCTAATGCACTGTAGTCAACACTGTCGAAACCAACTTCAAACAAATCGTCAGGATTTTCAATGATTTTCTTCCTACCATTGCGTAAAAAACAGTTAATTTTCCTATCCCTTGTAAATACTGACTTCACATTGTCATGCTTTTTAACCATGTTCAGCATTTTCAATCGTAACATTGTCAAATCTTCATTTATAAAGATATCCTTGTAGTCAAGTTTACCTTTTAGCACTGTTTTATTGGACATAATTTTATATTTCAGGTCTCTGGAAAAAAAACGAACAATAATCGAACGCGGTTTACCTGCTGTTGGCTCCTTCCCAATTCTATGACAACTGATAATGTCATTTTTCTCAATGTTAACATTCATTGCATTACACAACTCCTTAAATTTATTAAAGACCTCTTCATGTTCCGTTTCACCTATACCTGTAATCCTCAGGATTTCTCTACGACTGTACTGATTCTGCTTGTCGATCTCGTACGAGTTTATTCTTACCCCTGAACGATTTTTTTTCAATTTTAACATTCTGAGTGTCAGTACTGCTACTTACAATTTTCGTTGCTATTACACTAACCGCTGGTAATAATAAATTAACCACTTTGATTGCAACCATGTCCGAATCACTTAGACCTTGTTGATTTTCACTTGACGAACGCAACTGAGTAATAAGTTCAGATACCGGGTCTTGATTATCCAAACTCATCTCGGCACAAGCCTCAACAAAGTTATTACACAAGTCCGTAAATCCTTTTTGTTTTTTACTGCCATTCTTTGATGTATTTGGAGGCGCCATTATTTTCCAAATATTTCACACTACTGCGATGATGTTCACAGATTTTAATGCTCCTCGTGATCATACGTTAACCTTCCCACCATTTTTGGCATTCTCAACTAATCTGCTTTACGTTACTTCTTTTTTTTGAAGTCATATTAGGAGAGATAACTCTAAGAGAAGCTTCTCTAAAAGATTCACCATGTAGTTGTGATATCTTTATTAAAGGGTTGACCAAGAGGCAAGTATCAAAACAAACAGTGAAACCTTTAAACAATTCATTGTCATTTAACAATTCTATTGAGAAGATTTGATTAATTTGATGAAAACTGTGTTTTTACCACAAACCGTAAAATTTTAATGGCATTTTTTTTCTTTTTTTTTTTACTGATAAAAATTTCAATTTTTCCTGGTGAAATGTTTATGGTATTATATTTTGAAACATTTTGAAACATATGACTAAAAAAAATTAAGCGAATATCATAGAATGTGTTAAAAAATCCTTTAAATTTCATGTATTTCCCATCAATTCCCTTGTAACTTTGACTGTACAAAATACAGCCTATAATCAAATCACCAGCAAAAGCTATTAAACATTAATAATTTATCACATAATAACCTCTTCTAGCAAAAAATATTAAAATTTTAAGCGTTATTTTAACAGTTACAAGTCTCAGAAAACACCTCTCGTATGTATTTCTCTAAACTGACACAACTTCTAAATAATGGCAGAGTTCCAATTTTCACACAACAGACAAAACAATGAGTTTTCATTGATTTGTAACATATATTTTGTGATTCTATCATAGAATATATCATTATATAATGACAGAATAATTTTTTTTCTAAGTTCAAAAATTGTGCGATTTCGATGAAATTTCAAAGATTTTCGGATTTCCCATTTGCTAAAAATAGAAACACGTGTTACTGAAAATAGCACAAAAAGGTATAATTTGAAACACTTTCAAAGTGATGCTGAGTCATTGGACCTTCCAACAAACAACACAAAAAACCATATCTCAATAGTTGCTTCTGGACAATTTTTCAAATTTTGCATGGTCAGCTCTTAAAGCGTCACTCTTAAATTATTAACATTTGTTTCAGGTCGACCCATTTTGCATCTCGTCATGAATATGCATGACATATTTGCTACTGGACGTAAAGGGAGCCACCAATTAATCAGCTTCATTTAGTGATATATAATCATTAGTCTTCAGTTGATAACTGTCTCACACTGTTTTCCAATTTTTAGATATTTGATTTTATATTTTATTTTTTAAGCGAGGGTTTCAGTAGACATGACATCTTTGAATGTGCATTTACATGGATAGGTTTAAAGACGTCTATAATATATAGGGAATCCTATATATGAAAAATACGTTGAATATTTTTTGTGAATCGATTTGGTTTTAAAAAGTATCTGAAATCAAAGGTTTATGATGATACCTATAGTACTGCAACTGACCTCGAAAAGACGCTTAATTAACGTGTTTAATGTACCAGAATAACACACGGCTAGAAATTGTTTTAAATGATAGAATAATATCTATATTTTAATTTTCGTTCGGTCGTAAAAACTTTCTACGGTCACATTTTGTATTTTAGCCTGTTTATGGGGTATCCCTAAATTTATGGTTTTGGGTAGTCACTTTAAAATTTAAAAAACGAATCTTTAATTCAATTTCAGGCTCTGTTCGTAAATATTTTCGATGCACATATTATCAAGGGTCATCGGAAAGATGAAGACATAAATAATATACCATTCCCGAATAAAATTTTAAAGCTCAAAAATTGGCAGGTTTATAGCTGGAAATTTAACGCATTTTTCTTTGAAAACGAGAAAACATATGATTCAAAAACATTATTTCATATTTGAGTGGAAAGAATATATTATTGAGATACTGCATGCAAATTTTGATGGACAAACTGCAAACAGTTTTGTTAAAAATCAAGAAATAAAACCAAGACCTTGTTGATAAATATTCCGTATCAAATTCACAAATAATACATGATGGTCTTGATGTATAGATTCTAGGTACTGACGTTGTTTATCATCTTAATTACGTGTTACAGTGTTCTTTTATTTGTCTTTGTGAATTATTAACGTTTACTGTTTGGTCCAGATTTGGTAATATCCTTTAGGCGTGGCTCGGTACTTGTACATCCTGCCATTGTGTTGTTGTGCTGTGGTCATTTTTTGTATTCTTGTGTTTCATTTTTGCGTATGTGCTTTGTCTATATGCCATTTTGTTTTTCTTTGTTGACATATTTGTTTGTCTTTATAGTGCTTGAGATTTTAACATAATGTTTACTGCTGTACCCCTATTTTTTGACATTTTTATACACCTATTATGTCTGTTTGTTTTGTTCACACATTGTTGTCAATATAATGGAATTTTATGCGACTGTAATAAAGTGAGAGGTTTACCTAGCTTTAAAACCAGGTTTAATCCAACATTTTCTGCATGGGGAGGTGCCTGGTCCGGGTCGGGAATGTTGCAGTTGTTTTCCATTCGTTTGGTGTGGCTTGGCTTTTGGTTCTGCCGATTGTTGGGGGACTTTCCGTTTTGGGTTTTCCTTGGAGTTCGGTGTTTTTGTTGTTATGCTTTTTATACTTTTTTTAACTACTGAAATGTCATATCCGTCATTCACATCCATTGTTTATAGTAACATTTATCAAGTTCAATTATTAGGACGTTTTGTACAACTATAAATTTGATAGTTTTGATGTGATTTTGTACATAATCTGTGAATTATTAGATATTTTTTAGTGTTTTAAGTCTGCTTTGATCACATATGGTTGTTCTTTTTCTGTAAATAAGTTATCATGTCTTTGTGCTTAAATTTTGACTTTGTATAATAGTTAACCGAATCCTTTGTATAAGCTTTTTCCGGATAATGGCTAGTTTTTGGTAGTCCTGTAAAGTTAATTCCTACTATTCCAAAAAGGAGAACTGATGAGGTTGAGCTGAAAAAATGCATTTTGTGTCACTGTTCGTCACATGAGCAATTAATATGCACGCGAGCGGACTGGAAAAATTATTACTGAAGCATGGATGCTCGCAGAGTTTAATGCAGAAATGAGATCAAAACTGAATTTACTGCTCCCAAAAGCCCTCTCATGATGAAACTAGACCAACTGCCTTACGACGAGATGAAGAGCATGTCAAACTTATTATAGAACATGCCCACCAGCGACTGACAAATCCTTTTGATGTAAAGTCTCATCTCAAGTCACTGATCAACATCTCAACTGGAATGCATGCGATTAAGGAAATTGGATTCTCAATGACTAAAGCATTTGATGATAGTATAAAAATTGTCAAATCGTTTGTCAATGGTGCGTTGCCGGAAGAAGGTGACAACTGTGACTTCCATGGCACAATACCTAGATCAAAAATCAAAACCTCCGAAGACTTAACGAAAAAGTATAAAATCAAGTGTAGGTCAGGAGAGATACTAAATGTACATATTAGTCCATGGCCAGTATAAGTAATCCGTCGTGTCCTAGTTACTGTCGTGAAGACATTCTAATAGAAAAGGTTCTATCACTCTCAATTGTATCTATTCCTATCTCTTTTCCACGAGGACGGCACCATGCTAAAACATGCAAGGCCGCTCTTTGTCATAAAATAGAAGCAGAAGCTACATCTCAGCATCAGTTGGCACCGTATGATCGATCCGCTACCGTACTTATAAGGATCGAAATGACCTTAGTACAATTGTTAAATGTTAAAACATTGTTAAATGTTAAGACATTTAAGACTTTCGGGTACTTAGCTCTACATTTCATTCAAAATCAGATATCATGAATTACCAATGCTGCTACAGTTGTTGCTGTCTTTGATAGATACGACTCAAACTTTCTATTAAATCGGTCAAAATGCATGTAGACCAACGCACTAGTGTCAATTCTTTTGAGCGTCATCATGCCCAGTCCCTTAATTGGGTTGACTTTGCATGAGCATAAACTCTTTCTAGCGGGTAATTTTATTGACCCGATTGTTGTGAAAAGTTCTCTTCAGCATAGGTTACTGACTTTCAGGATTAAGTTGGGACACACGAAGAGGCAAATACCGAATGATCCTGCATGTCATGTTTGGTGATTGAGAGATTGGAAGAAAAACAAGAAGGGTCGAATAGGTAAAGTCTCCAGATACAGATGTTCAATTCTTTGAGTGCATTTCTTCGAATTTCTGTCAATGAAAAACAGCCAGGAACTGTTGTTTCATAGATTACCTTAGCAGAATTTTGGGTCCTCAATGCTCTTCAACTTCGTTCTTTATTTTGGCCTTTTTAACTTTTTTATTCAAGCGTCACTGATAAGTCTTTTGTAAACAAAACGCGCGTCTGACGTACACAATTTTAATCCGGGTATCTATGATGAGTTTATTCAAACAGGGACAATAACCAACAATAAATATGGTCGTAGATTCCTCCCTGCAATGTCTTAAGATTACTTGCAAGATTTTACTTTGAACCTGTAAATCTGTTCTGCACCGAACTTTGTCCGTTTCAAGGCGGTGACGCGTGCTAATACGCTTATCGGATTCGAAACAATGACGAAGAGATTGACGTGTAGCCATGATTGTTGTATATAATTTTCCAGTGTAAGCATTTTTACTGTTTATCCCAATTTGAAGAAGACCAGTACAAATGTTTGTAGCTTGATGATGATGATATGTTGATTTTAGGGTCCGGCTATCCTTAAGAAAATTGCGGACTATTGTACCTATTGTTGCGGGGTTGGTTTCGCTTGTCTTTTGGCTTTTAAAGTACCTGATATTTGTGAATCTATTACCACATACCAATTTTCCAAAATACTCATCCTGTGTACGCAAAATGGCAAAACACAGTTTCGAGAAAAATAACTGAAAAGTATCGAGAAACTGCTATTTTTAAATTTAGACAATAATTCTGATATATGCTGCGGTGATAAATTATAAGCAATGTTAGAGTTAATGGATGTGAAAAGGTCAAGGCCACATCTACATTTTCTTTGTAATAATGGAAGAAAATCAGAAGATTCATCAAATAACTAAACTTGTCGTTTTGACATCCTTTGCAGTATATGCTTGTTATTAAATCGATTTTGTAGCATTCTACTGATTATATCTCAGAAAATTCCTTCTTTTTTCTTTGTGTTTGAATTCATGATATATTTGAGGTTTGACCTTTGAACTCAAATTCGCAAAATGTGACAACTCTGGGTTTTTACGACCAATTAAACTTTTCTTATTGTACACATTTTTATCTTTCCATCGATATGCATATAGTTGTGTGTTCTTCCGGTACATAAAGTTTAAAAATGAACTCTGGTTGCAGTACTTCCAAACATTCAGCTGAAATTACATACAACTCACTAAACGATAACATGAGTTCGGGTTTTCAATTGTACCAATGCTAAAATACAAATGTCGAATGATAAAAGGGCAAGAGACAATGGGACTGATTTATAATATGGTGTTTGAAGATCAAGAATGGAATCATAATTAAATAGTGTAAGGACTTTTGATGTTTTATGATGTTTTATGATTTATTTTAGATTTGTTTTCCCCAACAGCAAGAAGATCTGCAATAAACGTAAATTTTAGCATTTCTTTCCTCATTTGTCTCTTTCAATTTTTTTTAAATGTTAAATAACGTAGTCTACCTCATATTCTATCCAGCCAAACTAGGGAGAGGTGAGTAGAACAGAAACAAATCTTCATTGAGTGGCAATAACTCATATATTGAAGCGAACAACGATGGCGTCCTGTCTAGGTGACAAAATTTGCTGTTTCAAGTTTTTTTTATCTGGTATAGTTGTCAAAAAGGCAAAAATGGATAAAAAAAATGTTTTAAGGGCAACAATTTATATAAAGATTCAACTTATTTTGGCCGTTTCATTTATTTGTAGATATTGTCTTACTGATCATTTTTGTTATTTAAGGTTTGTCTTCATCTATAATTGTCTTTGCAAAAGGCGCAAAAAATGTGTTAAAATCAGCCATGTGACATATTTGAAGATTTAGCTTTAGCTTTAGATTTAGATTTAATCATTCCTTCGTAAATTTTACGGACGCCATCACGAGTTGGTTGACCGTTATGGAATATCCGTGTTACAGATGATAGCGGATATGTTCCAAATGTCGTAACTACAATCCCGTCCCCTTTTCCCCGAATGTGACCTACCGAATTAGACTTATTACAGGGTTTGTGCTAACATGAGCAACACGGCGGGTGTCACATGTGGAGCAGGATCTGCTTACCCTTCCAGAGCACCAGAGATCACCCCCGGTTTTGGTGGGGTTCGTGTTGTTCAGTCTATAGCTTTCTATTTTGTGTTTTGTGTACTATTGTTTGTCTGTTGGTCTCTTCTTTTTTAGCCATGGCGTTGTCAATTTATTTTCGACTTTTGAGTTTGAATGTCCCTTTTGTATCTTTTGCAGGGATGATTCCACTATATAGTTTAGAGCCGCTTAGCGGCCCTTAAATCGGCCGGCGGCCCCAAAAAAATTTATGTGAATATAAATTCCCAATTCAGGAAAAATAAAATAAAAATCGATATTTCAGGAAATGTTTCCGTCATCAATTTAGGCAACTATAATTTTTCATAGTTTGTCATCAAAACTTCTTAAAATTCGGATAAGAATGCTGTCAACGATTTCACTTTATTAACAACGATTAAATTATGTCAACATGTGGCCTAAATGATTTGATGTTATTAGAGTATTTGATCTCGTAAAAGCAGATCGCTCAGCAGGTTGATAAAAAGATGCTTTTTGTCAAAATGGGTGTCATCAAGGCAGACATCGACAGAGAGCAAAATTCAAATTTTGATATAACATTGATGAATAAATGTCAATGGGCGCCGATCTCGTAAAAGGAGATCGCCCAGCAGAGCCGGTTATATAATATGATGAAAACTTTGTAAAAGAAATTATTTTATATTTTGTCAGGCTCTATTTCCGAGCGTTTGAGTGTTTTTGAAAATACATGTGGATGATAGATCATTCATGAAATTATTAATACGATGTCGACATTATGGAACTGTTTCAAAAGTTGTGAAGATGATCAAAATAATATTAAAATACAATGGTTCAATGCTTTAATTTCCTGTTTCTTAGAGTGACACCAAAAGTTAAACTATGGCAACCTTCTACATATTAAACAGTGAGCAAAAATCACAAAATATCTTATCAATTATAAAGTATATAAACTTTCGTAATTGCCTTTCTGTATTCGACCAGTTCAATTTGAAATCACTTTGAATCAAGCTAAATTTATAAAGATGATCTGACGAAAAAAATACCCAAATGGATGATTTTTTTCAGTGGTTTATGTTAGCTGATATGTATATTATTGTAAAAGGCCTAGGTTACCATAGCTACATTGTAAGATGCAAGCCTACAAAAGATGGTGCATCATGTGCAATGATCTTTTAATGTAACAACTTCCCTGGTCTCAATCAAATAACTGTCAAGCGATCTGGTTATCACATATGATATATACATCATATTCAGTAGCCCATCCAGAATTATTAAAAATGTTACAACTTCTTACATCAGTGTACAGATGAAACTTACTATAAATTTTCCGTTTTTACAGGAAAATAATGTTATTTCATCTTAGATTTTATGCATAAAAAATTCCCAATTGGGATAAAAAATTCCCAATTTGATGGTCAAGGGACCCTTTTGAAAACAGCTGGAATCATCCCTGTTTTGCCTCTCTTAGCTGACCTTTGTTGCTGTTTAAAGATTCCAATCATTTAACTTGTGTGTTGTTCTTATTTCCTCCTCAAAGAGTTATTCGAATGTCTCTTTAACTAATAGATAGCGTGAAACTCTCACTACACGAGGCATCGGATATAAGACATTTCTATTTCGACTGGACATAGCTGCGTATTTATACATCCACACAGCCAAACGGACGCACCCCTTTAGCAAGGGTGTACTGTCGGACGGGAAAAGTCTAGAGATTTTAATATTTCTTGCCCAGGTCAATCCTTTGATCTCGAATAAAAGGAGATAAGAGTATACATTAATTATTATTAATTAACAGTAAGAGCCAACATACAGTGCTTTGTAATAGAAAGATTCCTATACAGAATAATAAGCTCAAAACCGCACCATGACTAAAAAACGGAGTAAATTTAATATTATTAGTAGTAATTTATTACGGTAACCGTCAAAGATATCCAAACAGGCATATTTAATTTAATATTATTTACCGTCAAAGATATCCCAACAGACACAAGAACATTTTGTGTGGTTGAAAAATATCACCTGCTCCTTTTTAATTTCGATCAGTGGAAATCAAAGAAGGTGTAATATAAACCAGTAGAAGAAAAACACTTCACTATATAGTGACGGTAGAATAAATGATGATAATGGATGGTTGCTTAACGTCCAGCTGCAAATTAGATGCATATTCAGAACGAGAACATGTAAATATAATATGAATGTTAACCCTGCTTTGTTCTAGACCGACACCCTGAGCCGTATTTTTAACGTGTAAGTTCACAAGGTAACAGTTCAGAGGAAGAAAAGTCATCCTACCCGGACACATTTTTGTCTTTAAGCTGACCAGTCTTTGCTCTTACTCTTAAATGCCGCGTGTTTAGCGTTGAAACCGCAAATATCAATTTAAATTTCTCGTTTGACCCGGTCGGGGTTCGAATTAACGACCTCCCGCTCTCGAGGCGAACACGCTCCAACGAGACCACCCAGGAGGTCGGTAGTATGGAATATCATACCAAAACACTCAAGTACAATAAATAATAGTTGCATAGATTTCTCACAGTTACTAAAGCGAACTAAAAGTATCTTACCTAAATTAGATACGTTGAAAGATATTGGAAACTACACGTAAATGTTGATGGCCGACTTCAGAGTAGATTTCATGAATCAACGCTCTCTGCAAATTAAAAACTCTTGCACCAATTATTTGAAGGGTCCGGATGTGGCCAGCTGTTGCTGAATTTCTGTCCTTATCCAATATACCCTCATTTTCCAGTGGTATTCTAAGTTTCCCGTCCAACATTACTGTCGACCTCCTATTGAAAGACGTATATTGTATTTAAAATTTATGTGTTCTCGACATGAACATGCATGAAATATTTGCCACTGGACGTAAAGCAAACAACAATCAATCAACTTCACAAATTATTCCTTGTAAACAGTAGACGAAGACAAGATCTTGTACAATGTTATAATATAAAATTTCCTTGTAAATCACTCAATAATAGTGCAAACTTTTTTATGTTTATTTTCAGTTATATTTTTGCAATTTACTACATCATGACTGAACACTAATATCTGTTTTTTTAAATATCTTTTTACTATGATTCTTATCTATTGTTTTATTAAAATCTATTTTATATGATTATGTCAGGCAATGATAAAACTAGGATAGGTAATAGTTTTTTTTCAAAGGGTTTATGCTTCATTTAGACGTATAAAGGGAATGACGGATGACTAAAATAAAAGTGTTTGTGTTCATGTAATACATTGTATTTCAATTTAAGAATGATGATAAACCTTGCCAAAATATCTGATCTATAAACGCTTTGATCGAACGACGTAAACCGACATTACTTGATTCTAAAGATGTTACAATTGCAATACGATTTTATTCATTTATTAATTAATTGGACTGAACAGACAATTATAATTATTTTGCATTTGCTTTGTCGTAGTGTAGGAGAGTTAAAAAAAAAAAACCAAAATGAACTTTTACCTGAATATTTTGAAGGACCTTATGCATCTATGATCATCTAGGGTCCGTGTAACACTTATCAATTCAAAATTTTAAAAAGTTTTCAAACTTTATTTTTTTTTGGATTTTTGATCAAAGTTTTAAAATATCAAAACTCCAAATTTTTATTTTTTTTTAATTTTAAATTTCACCTAATAATTAAAATTTCAAAATTATAAACTCCGTTTTAAAATTTAATAGTTTAGATATTTAAGCAAACTTTAAAAATACTAAACTGAACGTTCAGTTTTGATCATTTCGCTTTTTTGAAAGTTTGAATGTTTTGTTTTTGAATAAAATATAGGATACGGGAAAGGACTAAAAAGTGGATACCTGTTACAAGTGCGAAACGTAATAAGAACGGAACGAAACGAAATGAAATTTACAAAACCAAATCAAAACGAAAACATTATTTTCTGAAAAACTAAATATAATATAAAACAAGAGTCTAACTTGCTTGAATTGATCGACAGGATGAAAACGAGAAATATGATTCTTTAAGTCGAAAAATAAATTAGTTAGATTTGATTTTAACACACTTTGATTCTCTAAATAAATGAACAGCAAGCAGAAATTATTTGTCAACTTTGTGATTACTGCTCTAACTGTGGTTATTAATAGTATTTGTCTGTATATTAGACTTGGATACCTCCACGAGGGGCTTCAATAATGACACATTTTTCAGGTGCGGATCCAGGATTTTGAAAAGGTGGGCCCCTAGTTAGGCAACGTTTGGACTGATGCTTGTAAAAAGTATATGCATTTATCAAATATGTAGCTCCATTAGGGGTTGGCTGGCTCTCTGCCCCCTAAATCCACCTTTGTTTTAAAAAGCGAATAAAAGGAAACGGGATATTTGATTTTTTTATTAAGGGATAGTTCCGTATTTGTTATTTGCGCATTTGTAACTTATCGTACGACAATCAACTTTGAGCAAAGTACAAGAATGCAGCTACGTCCAGTCAGAATGGGGCGTGTTGTGAGAGTGCCACGCTCTCTGCACGTTAAGAACCCCTGCAACAACTCGTTGGTTGCCTGTTGCAATGCAAAATTATGTTCCTTTCCAATAGACCCCCATTTTCCAGTGGCGGTCTTAAGTTTGCCGACCTTTGCCCTGAACGGATTCTTTTACAGGACCTTCCTATTGTCTTAATTGTTAATTTGATATCGTCCTGAACATGCATGAAATATTTGCAACTGGAAGTTTAGCAACCAATAATCAATCATTTTCTCTCTGAATATTTTGCCATCTACCAATTTTAATAGGAATTTTTGTGTTCAAAGTTCTAAATCTATAAACAGAAGCAATATTTTTGCCATCTAGAATATCAAAGAAGGTTTCGAAATTTAGACTGTTTTTGAATTTATAATTGAGAGCTTTTGGAGAGTTATGTGGAGTAGCATACCAAGTCTGTCTAAACTGGTCAGTTAATCTTAATTTAACAGTATCATACAACCAGTTTTTACTTATAAAATATTTGGTGTTCCATATATTTGATAGTCCACACTTATCAAGCACAGATTTTACATTCTTACACCAAGCTATGTTTCCATTGTAACTACCAGAAACATGATTGTATAGAATAACAGGAAGTTTCTTTTCTTCTCCAGTTACAAGCTTTGCCCAATAATTAATAGTTCGTAATTTGATAAAAATATCCAGTGGGAATCGACCAAGTTCCCCATATATCATGTAGTCAGGAGTGGATTTATTATTTAGATTAAGCAGTAGTTTACAAAATTTAAGATGAACAAGTTCTATAACAGATGTATTACCCATTCCCCAGACTTCACACCCGTACAATAATATTGGCTTAACTACTTCGTCAAATAATTCTAGTTGACATTTAATGTTCAAATTACGAAATATCCTTTATTTTAGAATATCGTACAATAGCCCTTGTTGCTTTCTCAGCTTGTGCCTTTTTTGCTTTTTTGAAACTTCCTGTTCTTGAAAATAATACACCTAGATATGTAAATTCTTCAACAATATCTAACATAATATCAGCATATTTAAAAATAACATTTTGAAGTGGTCTACCTTTAGAAAAAATTACTATTTTGCTTTTTGGGACATTGACTTTCAATTTTCATTTATCACAATATTCCTTTAAAGCGTCTAATTGTTTTTGTAGATCTGCTTGTGTTTCTGACATAAGTACAGTGTCGTCTGCGTACAGTACAACAAACAGTTTTAAACACATATTTAGCTCTCTCTCTCTCTCTCTCTCTATTTGATCTGAAAGGATTTCAAACCATTTATATTTTTGTTCTGAAAAAAGCTTTCCAAATCATTTAGATAAATTGAGAAAAGTATAGGAGATAAACTTTCCCCCTGTCATACACCTACATTACATGGAAGTAATCTGAATATTCCCCATCACTGAAAATTCGTGATTTGATATTTTTATACATATTAAATATAGTATTATACATCTTCCCATTCACTGTATGTAAAATGAGTTGACCAAAGACCAGATCTCCAAACTGTATCGAATGCTTTAGCAAAATCAATAAAAGCACAAAAAGTTTTTGTCTCTTTTTTTTTTTTTTTGTCTCAGTAGTTCAAATAAAATATGCAGAGTAAATATGCTGTCAATAGTGGAATAGCCCTTTCTGAAACCAAACTGGTGTTCATTTAATAACAAATATTCTTCTAAAAAAATTACTAAGTTTTAAATTCAAAATTGGCGTGAAAAGTTTATAGTTATTGGTCTGTATTTTTGAGGATCTGACTGATCACCTTTGTTTTTATAAAAAGGAATAACATTAACAACAAGCCAAAGTTCAGGCACTTTTCCAGTGTCAAATACAATATTGAACAATTTTACATAGATTGGCATGAAAATCTGGGTGGTGCTCTTAATATATTCATTTATAATGAAGTCATCACCACAGGCCTTGCCATTTTTAAGGTTTTTAATGCATTTAAAATTTTTATTTTCCGTAATAGGACTTTAATAGTGAATTAAGTTCGCTATTCTCATCTGGAATAGTTATTTCACCAGCGTCAGAATCTGACGAATTTAAATTTTTGAAATGTTCAAAAAGTTTATCAACAATAATATTAGTCCTTTTTTCTCTTTATACGAGTTCAATATCTTCCAAAATTCTTTAGAATTACTATTTTTTAAAACATTCTTTTTTTTTCTCATGGCCTTTTTTATGCTTATTTATAGAAATGTTCATTTGCCTCTTATATTCACGTTCTGTATTCTTCATCTCCTCTCTTTTTAAGCATGTTTTATTGTACTGTATTTATATCTTTTTTTTTTTGCTATTCGAAAGCACCGTCTTTCTTCCCCAATATATTTGGTCAAACCAAGGTTTATTAACTTTTCTTCGACATTTCTTTTCATGTCGTTTGTAACTAAATGATCCAAACATCTTATCGGCTGAATCCAGCATTAAACCATTTACAGATTCAACTATTTTATTAGTATTTTCTTGAGCCAGTATACTGGTATTTTTAACATAGGTAATTCATTCTTTAATTGATCGATTTTATTACTATCGATATTTCTCAGAAATTCGGCTTCTTTTCACCACATTTTTGAAGCCCTTTTTCATGACATCCCAAATTGTTTATTAAAATGTCATCACGTTCATCGATATAATCATTCGAGTTGAAGAGTAGCTTACAGTTCAGAGGCGAACGAACATCGGAAATAAGAACAGAAAAATCCAGTACAGACCTATATTTACAACACATGATAACAAAGTATATGTACATATGAAATAATCAACCACAATAGATTGCCGACAAGTAAATAAGCCTTGTTTGTCGCCATCAACCCTACCATAAACAGATTGTTATTTCTACACATTTCTAAAAGTAAATTTCCAAAGTGTTTTTTTTTTTTTTTTTTTTTTTTATTGTCTTGTCGCAACTATTTCTATTACGTGACATATGAAACATGTGAAGATTGTTTGAAAAATCAATATTAAAATTATCTGATGTGTCATGATTGGTATTAGTCTAAATTGGCAGCAGTTCTGCTGTTAAAATCTCCTGTAAGCAAAATAGAATCATGGTCAGCTGAAAATTTTAGAAATTCGGGCTCAAGTATACTTATTGAATCTGGTACCTTATATGTAGCATTTTCCGGTAGTATGTTCACTGTACCAATCATAACATTTTGTTCTGTTTTTAAATAATTGACTGAAATTGTAACCCAAAATACTAAGTAAATCTCTGATTCTATTGTTTGCACATGGTTTTCTAATTCAGTTTTATGTCCAAATGCAATACCACCTTATTTGACTTTTGATTTAGTTTTTCTATTTTTCAATTTAAAAGTATAACCTGGTATATCAACATTATCAAAATCATCAGTTTTTGTTCAAGAAGATAAAGTCATAACATTTACTTAGTTCTATAAATTCAGGATATTTACACACACTTGTTTCTTCATACAATTAGAATCTCCATGGGATCGCTAATTGTGTGGTGTAGGAGTCGAAGACGTAAGTCGGCGTCGTTTGCGTTCTTGAAGTTGGTCCGGTGTGCGCATGTGAGACGTAAGGCTGTCTTGGTTTCAATGTCCGACATTTGGTCGTTATATATTTCACCATCCACATACAAAATGTCTCTCACTAGCTTAGCAATGTGTCTTTCTTCACGTTTCTGCTTCATAATTTGATACAAGCTTTTGCGTGATTGTTCGATTATGTCAGGTAACTGTTGATTAACTCCAAACGGTTTTCCTTTAGGCCTGTACGTATTTGAAAGCGATGGTGCTAGATCTTTGTAATATAAAAATCTAGCCACAATCGGTCTAGGGCGTCCGCGTCTACCTGGTTTCTATTCTGTGTGTTACATGTAGGTGTTTCTGTATAAACAATCTGATCACTTCTTCAGTGTTTTCTCCTTTGGTTTCAACCAAACCAGTAAACACCAAGTTATTCTTCATTGGCCTGCATTGCAGGTCAATAACGGTGCTCTGTAGAATTTTATTATCTTGTTTTGCGTTATTGAAGACTGTTTTAATTTCTTGTCTCAGCTCCAAAGTGTTATCTGCAAGATCATTTGCTTTTTACTGATGGACGATTTAACTGCTCTTACATCTTTAAGTTGTTCAAGTCGCTAATTCCCTGTAGGTTATTATTAAGACATTTGCGGAAAGTTACTAGATAACATTTTTGTTCGCTATGGAGATTCCGTATATCGTCAGGTTATCGGAATTCCCATGGGGACTAACTGTGCACCACTTATTGCGGATCAGTTTCTGTATTGTTATGAGTTACAATTTATGACTAAAATCAGCAAAGACCCATCGAAACAACATCTGATTCAAAAATTTAATAACACTTTTAGATCTTTAGATGATATATTGGCTCTCAATAATGACGACTTCAGTATGTACACTAAAGAGATTTATCCTGCCGAACTGACTTTAAATAAAGCTAATACTAACAATGAACACTGCCCTTTCCTGGATCTTGATATTTTATCTTTAACGGGAAGCTTAATACCAAAATTTATGATAAAAGAGATGATTTTTCATTTCCTATTGTTAATTATCCATTTTTAGATGGTGACGTTCCCTTGTCGCCATCTCATGGTGTTTATATATCTCAACTTGTTCGATTCGCTCGTGTATGTAACAACGTATTTGATTTCAACGAAAGAAATCTCTGTATTACTGAAAAATTATTACACCAGGGTTTTCGATATCACAAACTAGTCAAAACATTTACTAAATTTTATCATCGGTACAAGTACATCATTCGTAAATATAAATCAACATGCAGACATCTTATACGTTCAGGTATTTCACATCCAATATTTTATGGTAATATTCTTTACAAAGCACAAAAATGTCGGCATTCACCTCAAAACTAACCAAACCTTTAAACAGACTTATTCGGAAAGGATATAGTTACGATACTGCTGTTAAGTCATTAAGGATTGCATATTTTGGTATTAATATTGATTCACTCATAGGGTCTTTGCATCGAAAATAAACACATGTATTCTAAAACCAGTTGTTGGCATGATACGGGTTATGTTCTTCTTATATATTTTATGATGGTATGATACTAAACCCCTAACGGGAGGGATTGTACTTGATTTTCATATGATGAAGACATAATCTTTCAATCAGTTTAATTGAGGTCTGGAGCTGGCATGTCAGTAACTGCTAGTAGTCCTTAGTTCATTTATGTATCATTGTCATTTTGCTTAGTTTCTTTTGTTACCTATTCTGACATCGGACTCGGACTTCTTTTAAACTGAGTTTTACTGTGCGTATTGCTTTGTGTTTCTTTATTCTACATTGGCTAGAGGTACGGGGGAGGGTTGAGATCTCACAAAACATGTTTAACCCCGCCGCATTTTAGCGCCTGTCCCAAGTCAGGAGCCTCTGGCCTTTGTTAGTCTAGTATGTTTTTTAATTTTAGTTCATTTATATGTTTTGGAGTTTAGTGTGACGTCCATTTTCACTGAACTAGCACACAATTTTAGTTAGGGGCCAGCTGAGGACCACCTCCGGGTGCGGGATTTTCTCGCTGCATTGAAGACCCATTGGTGACCTTCAGCTGTTGTCTACTCTTTGGTCGGGTTGTTGTCTCTTTGACATATTCCCCATTTCCATTCTCAATTTTATTTTATACCTAGGATTACACTTAGACTTACGATTACAGTTGACGAAAAACAAAGGGTCATCTCAAAATTGGAAAAAAAATGCAACAATAGAGATAGTAAAACCAAACGATTTTTTTTTAATCGATGTATTAATTGGATATGTCACAAAAAAAAAAATCCCCATAACTTTGTATTTTTTAATTCTTCGAAGGCGTGTTCAGGTTTTACCTTATAGTGTGTAATTAGTTTATGTAATATTTTAGACTTCCTCTGCATATCCTGGGGTTTTCGAACAATCTGTTGTCTTGTATAAGGTGTCAATACTGTATGACTGTTCTGATATATTTTGTCGCCCATCAAAAACAGCAGAGAGCAATACGCGTTCCCCGAGAAACAAGGTACTTCTGTTTTTGTTTTAGTTCCAAAATTGTGTCTAAACTTATATTAGTATAGCAAAATCAGTAAAAATTCGTTCAGAGGGTACACTACAAACGGTGTAAGCAAGTGACACAATATAATTATTAAGTCCGCCGTAGCGCAATGCTTCTGAAATATCAATTTCCTTCGTTTTCACGATTACATTTTGTATCCGAAACTGCTCCCTAACTGACATAGATATATGTAGTTTGTGATTTTTTTTAACAATTTCTTCTCACCTGGTATACCTTTGCACCTTTTATCCCTTTTAATCAACAAAATTATTGGCAGTTAAATTTTGTGTAACCGTCAAAAGTGCACTCTAAAGTACAATTTTCTTACAATTTCAAGAAAATTGTACCGGTCTCGGATCATTAGTTACTGCTCATGCAAACAAAAGTTTATCATTAATCAATCATCTTCGACTTTTTGCAATGTTTTAGTTGGTGTACCCCAAGGATCAGTTCTTGGTCCTTTACTGTTTATCATATATATCGATGATATTGCTGAACAGTTAACTTCTTTTTGCAGACTATTTGCAGATGACACTTCGTTCAGTTACTCGGGTCATGACAAAGAACTTATACAATCAGTTGTTTGTTGGTCGTGACCTTAGACAGATGGATGAATGGTCAAGAAAGTGGCTTATGTTTTTCAATCCTGAAAAAACAGAAATAATGAGACACAAGATCTTAATTTTGCCATGAACAATAAAAAAAATACCAATTGTGCGATCTCATAAAAATCTAGGGGTTACATTTAGAAGTGACATAAAATTGAACAAACTTTTTGAAAATATATTAAATAGTGTTAAAAAGCATTTGAATGTACTGCGAAAACTCAAATATCAACTTAGCCGACAAAATTTGGAAAAATTATATCTTTATTAGACCAATTTTTTAATATGCAACTGAATTATGGGACAATCGCGGAAAAGGGTATTCAATTAAGTTAGAACAGCTTCAACTTGAAGCTGCACGAATTGTAACAGGTCTATCTGTTTTCACACATTCTGAGACTGTCTTAAAAGAGGATGGTTGGGAAATTTTAGAGGAACGAAGAAAAAGAAGAAAACTACGATTGTTTTAAAAAATTTAGAATAATAATACCCCTGAATATTTATGTAGCCTTGTGCCCCCTAAAATTCACAGTATAACATAATATCCCTTGCGAAATGGACAAGATATTAGTTTACCGTTTTGCAGGCTGACACTGAATTCCCAATCATTTATCCCCTCAACAACTAAACTTTGGAATAATCTGAACATGTCAGTTCGAAATGTAGACTCATTATCAAAATTCAGAAAAGAATTTAAAAACCACGACATTCGAAATGAGAATAAATCTCAACATTATTTATATATGGTCCCAGAAAATTGAATATAATCTGAACCCAATTTAGATGTTCGGTATCTTTCTTGAATTGTGACTTGTTTAAAGCTAACATTATATCTGATCCAACATGTAAATGTGGTTTGGATATTGAGGACATGCGCCATTTTTTCTTTGATTGTCCTTTCTTATTAAATGAAAGGGCTATTCTGTTTAATAGTGTGATGATTTTGTATCATAGGTTCAATAGTTTACATTAGTTACAGTTCGGCAGAAGCCTTATTTTATACATTTGTATAATACTTTAATAAACATAGAAAAGAATAAGATGTTTCGCGGGTAAATCTTGGGTCAGGTCAAATGTGAAGGGGTGTTCCAAAAGGAAACTGTAATACGAGTAATGAAGCACTTTGGTAGAACTCCCCTCATTCAAGAATGATACGGCTACCATTGGGGTATAAAAGCAGGAGCGATTTTTTGCTCATGGTCGAAGTTTAGAAGACGAAGACCTGTTTAATAGTGTGATGATTTTGTAACGGTACGTTGATATTTGAGATAGTTGTCTCTTATAATAGATATTATTACTTCAGTGTAATAAAGAACAGGTTGGTGCCTGTTAGCAATACGGACTTGTACTAGTTGGAGTTTACAAGCTGAACCGTATTGTTGTACTGTATAGGACAAGTGTGAGTCTGTGTGACCAACTTGTAAGGTACATAATAGTACCAAGAGAACAAGGACAAGTGTGTAAACTTGTAGGGTACATAATTGTACCAGGAAGACAAGTTTGATCCTGACCCAGGACAAATTTGTAATAGTACAAATTTGTACTAGTTGTATATATTTGAAGTAGAAAAGCTATAGAAAGTTTAATAGAGAACGCAAAGAGCAGTTGTATATATTTTGGTTCATTGACATTAATTTATGAATAAAGTTTACTTGTTCGATATTATGTAAATAGAACATTTTGGATCCAGTATCAAACTGGTAACGGACTCATTCTAAAATAGAAATAGACACGCTTACCCTGGAGTGTGTACACATTACAATAGTCTCAAATGGCTTCCCGAAGGCTGCAATTTGGACTTAGAACTATTGGTTTTTGGAAAAGAAACTCTTTTCCTATGATCAAAATGTGTAAATTGTTAAACAAGTATAAAATTTTATTAAGAGATAAAAACAATTCCTCGTAGTATAATATCAACATAGGTAAACCGCACATCAACATCATTATCATCATCATCCTCATCTCTGTCGTTCTTTCTTCATCCCCTTTCACTTTTTTCAGTATAGTTTAGTAATATTTATGTTGTTTATATTATATAATGCATGCTCACATTCAATTTGTATTGTTATATATATTGTTTTGTGGAGAAAACTTTATAAGTATGTTTTAATTGTGTCTGATCCTTTTTGCTTTGAGCAAATAACATATGTTTAAACTAAACTAAAAATCCATTGGTCAGTTGTAAATGAGGTATGTGTTCGGTTTTTTTTTTAAACATTTACCCCTTAATTTATAAAACTATCCTATAGTGTTAATTTAAAGATACACAATTAATAAAAATTAAATAATAACATGATGTACTGCTATTTAATCGGTCCGTTTTCAATGCAATTACTAGGTTTCTGTTATTTGTATATATCAGTCTGAGTACTGTTTGCTATCATTTAAGCTGAATATATTTAGACTCGTTCATTTCAGGGGAATGAGGCTTCTGCAAGTGCTTTTTATGAGTACTCTTACGTACCCACAAAAAGGTCTGTTCAAATCCACTCGCCCTTCGGGCTCAGGGATCTTAATATCCCTTTTTGTTCGGAGGTTTTTTAATATCAATATTAACTTATCATTGAACTTTTACTATTACTAAAACAGAATAAACAGTAAAACAATTGCATATAAAAATATTATAGAAGTAAGTGTTCCAATATTTGAAATGAATTATTGAATGATTTTACAGGTATAAAAATGTTCATTTCATTTTATCTCTTAAGGATAATTTTATGTATTTTAGTTAATATCTGATAGTTGCTGCTTTGAACAAGGACTAATATTCATCAAAATTAATGAATGTATTTGCATGTCAAAATATGTGTGTGTGTGCGTGTGTTTTTATGTGTATGGATTATGTAGATGTCCTTCATGCCCATGTGTCCTTTCGCCTTATGTTGCAGAGGTGTCACAGTTAAGAAGTATTTAAACTTTTGACAAAATAAAATGGAATGGTACATGTATGGAATTAAATTGTGTCGCTGTGATAAAATTCGGCAAACTTTTACTATATTTCAGGTTTATGAAAAAACCTAAGCGAGTAAATCATATCTGTTTTAAGTTTAAACCAAGTATATAGACCAAATGTATCTTGCAATGAACGGTTTTTGATTCATTAAGCCTTGGTTATGGTTATGAATACCTGAGTTTACTATTACGCATGTAAAATGTATTATAATGTCTCTTGTGCTTAAATCTCCAATATGCATTTTCAAGTGTAATTTGGTTAATATGATATCATGTTCATAAAGATCGACGAAAGATATCTTATAGTGTTTGCATGGATAATTCAACTTGCCTATTGTTCTTATTTTCCAACTTTAGATGCAAATCTATGGCAAGGAACAACATAACAACAGTATTTTTAAAACAATAGACAAACAAGCATGATGTTGATGAGACTGCATGTAATGTAGACATCAACTGAAGAACAACCAAAAAATGCGTGGATAGTGGTTGTCTATTTGTTTTACAAGTACACCTTACACTATAGATATCGTTTAGAAATCATATTATTTGAACAAAATACATTTTAAACGGTAATTCATTCAACAATTCGTATTTACATTTATAAAATTATTTTTACTACTATACAAAAAAGAAGATGTGGTATGATTGCTAATGAAACACTCCCCACAAAAATCCAAATGACATAGAAATTAACAATTATAGGTCAACGCAAAGTCAGCTATAAAAGGCCCGGAAATGACAAATGTAGAACACTTCAAACGAGAAAACTAACGGCCTAAGTACAGATCTGAGAGTACTCGGAGTTACTGACAGCTAGTTCTAAACCAATAACAACTAATAAAAAAAATTCATGCATCTAAGACTAAAATATCAATCAGTACACAATCAACATCTAATATATTTAGTGTAAAGACGTCATTAATAGTCAGAGGAAAACATGACCTTGTGCAATGCCGTAATACAGGTATCGACAGATTGTAGATCCATGAATGTGCATTTGAATATAAAAATAATATTTCGTTTGATTTTAATTTACAGTTTTACTGATAACACAATTAAATAGTAATACCAATGAAAACAACATTCAATGATCTAATTACAGTATTGAATTGGTAATCCTCTAGAATAAGTTCATTTAAAGGATCGATAAGTATACCCGGATCGTATCTAAGTTTCTGGGCTCGGTAAACAACATCTCCGTAAAAATTAGGATGTGCTATCCTGTTTGAAATAAGTTTTCTATAAGTTACTGAGTACTTAACTTCCAACCCAAATCTTTATATCTATGGAAGAATTAAGTAAAGGTTTTAAGTAATTTGTGTTAACGAAATCCCTGACTTAATAATTTACCAGTAATACATACGTTAATTGAACTCCAAAACGTCACAACAGACCACGGGCATAGCGAACGAGTTGTGATATATAAACACCGTAAGATGATGCCAAAGGAACATCACCGTCTAAAAAAGGAAAATTAACAATAGGGAACGAAAAATCGTCATTTTTGTCGTAAAATTTAGTGTAGAGTTTCCCACGTAAAACTGAAATATCTAGATCTAGGAAAGGACAGTTATTATCATTTAATTTTGATTTATTCATAGTAAGTTCCTTTGGGTAAATTTCGGCAGTATATTTAGAAAATTCTTGATTATTTAAAGAGAAAAAAAATCATCAAGATAACGGTAAGTGTTGTTGAATTTATCAATTAAATGTACTTTAGACGGGTCTTTACTGAGTTTGGTCCTAAACTGTGATTCATAACAGTACAAGTCTGCTATTAATGGAGCGCAAATGGTACCCATAGGAATACCTACAACCTGTCGATAAGCTTTATTGTCGAAACGTATTTTTGGGGCCCTTTATAGCTTGCTGTTCGGTATGAGCCAAGGCTCAATGCTCTTCAACTTCGTACTTTATTTGGCCTGTTTAACTTGTTTGAATCGAGCGTCAATGATGAATCTTTTGTAGACGAAATGTGCGTCTGGCGTACAAAATGTAATCCTGGTATATATGATGAGTGTATTGCTATGTTGTGTTTTGTGTACTGTTGTTTGTCTTTTGGTCGTTTTCCGTGAGTTTGTTTGCCATGACATTGTCAGCTTGCTTTTGATTAATGAGTTTCAATATCCCTGTGGTATATTTCGCCTCCCTTTCGTAGCCATATAAAAGAATTGGTTTTACAAGTTTGTCCAAAAGATCAATTTGATGGCTAACAGGAAGATAATGTTTTCCTCCTTTTCGGATCATATCATACATTGTTTGTAACCTTTTCTTTCTAATGTCTTTTACCTGTTTTTAAACTTTCAATTCTAGAGAAATATGCCACTAATTAATCAAAGTCTTTAACCGCATTAATATTTGCGTATTGGATTTTGTATCTATAAATCAAATTCCTCTATAATCTACTATTTTTGTTTTTTTGGACAAATTAACCGATAACCCTTATATGTTACAACAATAATTTAACGTATATCATGGGGCATGAAGATCAGTCATTATTTCTGCTTGTATGACCTTTTCAGTATGGCACATAGTTTAAGATAAACATAACTTTGGTTCAATGTTTTTGCTTATAGTTTCTAGACGAACCACATTTTATGAAGATCAACATCCATTTGCAATGTTAGATATGACAAAATAATTTAATTTTTAATGAGAGAACACTAAAATGCTAAATTTAAACTGGTTTTAATTTAATTAACTCCTAATTACTAACTGTTTTCATAACATTAAATATCTTTGCATAAAATGAAACCTATGCCAACTTGTTTTATAAATTTTATAGAAAAAAAACACTGTGGTATTGTCCTTATCAAATTGAAGAAACAATTTTTACCATTGCCAATGATATATATATATATATATTTATTGTTTTCTGTTTGGTATTAATTTAATAGTTAAGATCCATTTTGTTACATCTGGTGATCTGTTTATTTGGCAATCGCCAAAAAAAAATACACTGTGGTATTGTCCTTATCAAATTGAAGAAACAATTTTTTACCATTGCCAATGATATATATTTATTGTTTTCTGTTTGGTATTAATTTAATAGTTAAGATCCATTTTGTTACATCTGGTAATCTGTTTATTTGGCAATCGCCAATGGCAGTCAGCAGGGTTTAAGAACATCCATTGTTCGACCTGCTAGTCAAATGCGTTTCGTTAAAATATACTTTTTTCACTTTTTTGGTCTTTTGGAAAATATTGTTTGAGCTGTATGTAGACCCCTCTACCAAGAAATTTGTTTTGCATGCACACGTATAACAATTGCGGTTTTTATCCAACGCAATCATAGGTTTGAACGTTGTTTTTAATTTAGACTTGTTTATATATGTATTTCCTACATTCCACACGAAAAATCTAAGTATTATCAGATTTGTGACAATTTTCATGAAATTATTGAAAACTTTGTTCTTGGATATAATGTGAGGGACTCAGTTTTGAATGTGGGGATCTGAATAGTCCAATAGGTGAACTTCGTGATGTTTTGTGTGAGGATAATTTAGATAAATATGTCGAGAGCGTTGAGCACGTCGAAAACCCCAATACTCCTGATAGACTTTCGATGGACAAATATGTGAATTCCTTTGTGAATTCCTTTGGTAGTAAGCTTATACAACTTTGCTATAATACTGGACAAAGTCGCTAATGGTAGACTTGGAGAGGATTTAGATGGAAAGTTTACTTTTTGTACAAGTATAGAGCGAAGCATGAACAATTACTTACTAGTATCGCCGAGCGACTATATACTCGTTAGTAACTTTAATGTGCTACAATTTAATGAATTCTTTGATCATTCGCCATTACTTTTTCAACTTGATTTCTTAAACAATCGTCCATAGAACAAATATCCAAAAGTACACGTATATAAAATGGGATTCTAATATGAATAATGATTACATCGGAATTTTACAAACACTACTTAGTGCATTGTTCTCATTGGTAGATACCATTTCTTCAAAAGACGATATGAATACAGCTGTAGGGAGATCACTCGTATATTACATGACAGTGCTTTTAAATGTTTTGGTCGATCAGTTCTTATTAAAGAAGAAAATAGAAATAAGGAAAGAAAAAACAATGATAAGTGTAAATCAAAACGCCAGACTTTTCATCAAGTCCGAAACTTCTTTTTTCGATATCCAACTGATGTGAATAGACAATCGTATGTCGATGCTAGAAACCAATTTAACAGGGTAAAACGTCAAGCCCAAGTAAACTATAAACAGCGAAAGGGACTTGCACTTTGTGATATTGCAAAAACTGACCCACGAACATTTTGTTAGACTATAAGACCTACGAGTAGAACACGATGCACAGTTGGAAATGATGTGATTTTAAAACATTTCTAAAGAGTTCTAGGCGAAAATCCACCGATCTTTGTAATGAAGTATTGAACTTGATAAATAATGAATATTTTGAAAATATAGGCATAGATATTTTAGATTCTGAAAACTACTGGAGATGGAATTGTGAAATCGATAAAAAAAATTAAAATTCGGCAAAAGTACGGGAAATGACAAAATTATCAGCGAAATGTTTGCTGCAAGTCCAATATTTTTTGCTCCAATTTTAAAGAAATTACCCAACTATACTTTTGAAAGTGGAACTTTTCCTGACACCTGGGCATATGGTATTGTTATTGCTGTTCCTAAGAATGGAGGTTTGACCGACCCCAAATAACTATAGACTGATCGTTTTAGTGAGTGTCTTATCCAAATTGTTCACGTCTATCATGACGACTCGATTACTGGTACTTGTATGTTCCGAAGACGAAGATCAACTAATCGACAATGAATTTTAATTTCGTCCGGGACATTCAACTACTGATGCTATTTTTGTTCTACATGGTATAATTGTGCATACTGTTCAACAAAAGATAAAACTATACTGCGCTTTCGTTAACTTTCGATAAATTAAGCAGGATAATTTTGATATATAAATTACTTCGAAATGGAGTCAGCAGTAAATTTTGTGGCCATTATCAAATCTATTTATGCGTCTGTGCGTCTCTGCGTTAGATCTAGTGAACTTCTGTCTGATGCCTCTGACAATTTGTTAGGAGTAAAACAAGGCGAACCTTTATCTTCTTTATTATTCCTCTTTTTTATTAAATTTAAATGATATTATTGAAGTTATAACTGTTACAAATGATGAAGATATAGTGAACCTGAATGGACTTTTAATCTATTTGATACTTTTTGCAGACGATACTGTCTTGTTTGCTAAGTCTCTCGAACTTCTTCAATCTTCAACAGTTACTTGACAATCTATCTAAATATTGTAGAATATGAAACACAGATGTTAACACTGATAAAACTAAAGTTGTGGATGACAACCTGTAAATAATCGTTTCATATTATGTATTGCCATAGCATGTCATGTATGCTCTTGCAAATAAATATTCACTCATTCATTCATATACCTTAATTTGAACATGTTGGCGTATGTAAACTGCATCCAAAACACTCCATCGAGAAAATAATATGGTTACAGCTGTCTTATCCAAATATTATATCTGTATAAAACACCTCCAAAGTGCTATTCTTTCTAAAAAGAATGAATTACTAGTATTTTTTTTTATAATACGGAACTATTAGACGTATGTTTCCTCACTGCTTAAGCATAATAATATAAAATAAAAATTCGTTTTGATTTAAAATTAATTATAATCACGGAGAATAAAAACAGAACAAAA